>OY992876.1:327080658-327435658 GCA_963921405.1 Cepaea hortensis | reverse complement strand
AACCTGGCAAATCTACTCAAAGATGAGGGCAACATGCAAGAAGCAGAGCAGCATTACAGAACTGCCATCAAGTAAGTGGTTCACAGATTCACAAGTTGTGGTTCACAGATTCACAAAATCAGCCTTCGTTCGTGTGTCTACGATTAGCCTTATGAGTGGTGTGTGACTGACTCAATGATAGCAGGGGCATCAGGAGGGCAATAGACGGTCCTTAGTGCCCAATCTCAACCATTTGAACATAAAGTTCGCTCATTTAAGCATAGAAGCCACAAAAAGTTCTATATCATATCAATTATATAAATGGGTAATAATTTAGCTGAAACATTTAAAAGACATAGTGACATGTGCTGTTTATTATCCTAGCGATAATATCAAATGGAGGGAAACATATGCTCCACATTCGAACAATACCTATGTCTGTGTTTCAAACATGGACGCTTACTGCAACTAATGAGCACACAATCATAACAATAGAGATCAGATGTCTTAGAGGAGCAGCGGGAGTAACCATGACAGATATAATTAGAAATGAGGAAAGTAATTAATTAAATTATTACTAGATATGAAACCAGTTATGCATTTCATTAACGAAATAATAGATTAGATGGTTTGGCCACCTCACAAGAATGCCCTGGTGCGATCTGCCACAAAGAGCCACATTGAAGAAATATAATGGATACAGAGTAAGGGGAAGACCATGTAAAAGATGGAGTGATGGTATGAAGAACAACCTTAGAGAAATGAATACCACCTTACAAAGAGCGTTAGAAAGAGCACATACAAGATCTTTACATCTTCCCCCGACAGAAGAGAAGCAAAGAAAAACTGAAGTCAGACAGTTGAACATCGAGACATGGGGAAACATCTGTATCGAAAACTATTGACAATGTGCAAGGTAAGACTATATGAAAAACAAACGCCTTACGGCATGGTTTGGATGACGGTATTCAAATCTGACACGAAATATTTTGGCCGCTTTATGTAAATAAGTGTTTGGGTATCTTGTTTCACAGGTTGAACCCTAATGTGGCCAGCTACCATCTGAATCTTGGGACCATACTAACTAACAAGACAGAGGCTCGGCGATGCTATCAGGAGTCGTTGCGTCTGAGACCCCAGCACACAGGCGCCCTGGTGAACTTGGGCAGTCTGTTTGTGTGAGTATTCTCCACCTCTGTGATTTCAAGGGAGTCTCCCTGGTTAACTTAGGCTGTCTATTTGTGTGAGTACCCTCCGTCTCTGTGAACTTGGGCAGTTTGTCTATGTGAGTACCCTCCGTCTCTGTAAATTTGGGCGCTCTGTTTGTATGAGTATCCTCCGTCTCTGTGGATTCAAGGAAGTCTGTTTGCGTGAGTACCCTCCTCTCTGTGAATTCAGGGGAGTCTCCGCGGTTATGCTACATGTCTCTCGCTCTGAAGGTTGTGAGTTCAAGTCCGGGCTACATAGTTCTGTTCACGAGTACAATTTTATCGGAGACTACTGGGGGAACTCGTCGCTGGAGCTATGGAGCCCGTGCTTTGTGCGACACTTTCGGCAGGCCGCTCTGCGGAAAGAGACCGAGCCATATGGGATAAAACCCGTTGTAATGAAATGGATTCTTTTGCCCTTTGAAACCTTTTTGTTAATGGATCACAGAACGATGGTTAACCTGTAGCACACGTTCACTAAGTTCGTATATTTATCCGACAGAGCAAGGAAAGTCAGTTCATCGGTAATGATCCACACTCATAGATGACAAGGATCGGTCTGGGTAAAGGGTTTAAAATCGAAAGGATTGACTTCATTGCACCAGGTTTTATCACATATGGCTCGGTCTCTTTTCCCAGATCATCATCATCATCATCATCATCATCATCATCATCATCATCATCATCATCATCATCATCATCATATCATCATCATCATCAGCAGCAGCAGCAGAAGAAGAAGAAGAAGAAGAAGAAGAAGAAGAAGAAGAAGAAGAAGAAGAAGAAGAAGAAGAAGAAGAAGAAGAAGAAGAAGCAGCAGCAGCAGCAGCAGCAGCAGCAGCAGCAGAAGAATAGGTTAATGAAGAAGAAGAAGAAGAAGAAGAAGAAGAAGAAGAAGAAGAAGAAGAAGAAGAAGGAGAAGAGAATAAGGAAGAAGAAGAGAATAAGGAAGAAGCAGAAGCAGTAGCAGCAGAAACAGAAAAAAGAAGAGGAGGAGGAGGAGGAAGAGGATGAAGGACAAGAAGACAACGAAGAAGAAGAGGAAAATGAGGAGGCGGAAGAAGAGCAGGGAGACCACGACCCAGTACCACCGTAACATATCCGAGGATACTGTGTTGAAAAGCCCAGCTTCCCCTCTCCAAACTCAGATGCCTGGGGGTGTCCTGAAACAGCACGGTACGTATAAATTGGCTGTGGTCAGGCTTGGGTTGGCTTGGCTTTGTTTATTTTAGTGTATGTATGTCATTGTCCGCCGGCTTCGTGGCTTAGAGGTTATGACTTTTCTCCGTAATCTCGTATACTCTCGTCGGTAACGTGATAACGGTGAGAATCAGCAGTGGTTCGAATCGCATCGGTAACTTACGGGGTATGTGAGCCGGCCGCTCAGAAAGCAATGGCAAACTACTGAGCGTAATCTTGCCAAGAAATCAACATACAGATGAAAGATGCTGGTGTTGACAGCGATGTCCTGTAAAGGATATGCATCTATTATTATTATTATGTCATTGTCCACAGAGCAGCGTCTTGTGTGCCGATTGCTGTATATAAATATGAGTCTAGCACCATTTATTCGATACCCTTAATAGATAAATTATAGTAAATTGTCACAAGGCAGTTTCTTGCTACAGGTCTGTAATATTATAGCGTCATCACAATTTGTAGGCTGAATGCGCGGAGGAATAGGTAACCAGTCTTTCCCTCACTCTCGCAGGCGACGAGTCCAGGCGTTTAACCCGCGTCCTATCCTGCACATGACAGTACCAGCGTAGGTCGTTATCCACTACGAAGGCATGTCAAGAGGCCCTTTACATTTAAAAAAAACAAACAACACCTTTGTCAAAAGACTCCAACTCAAATACCTGAGGGAAACTTTATCACCCTGGTGGGGAATTGAACACCCTCCCCGGAGTGACAGTTAGGGACACTGAATACTATACTTCCGATGAAACTGTCAACGTTGAGAACTGCGCTAAACAAAGACTATCCTTTCAGTAATGAGGACTGAATCCCAAAGAAGTGTATTGATTCTGCAGGGAGTGACCAGAGGATCAGATCGACACTCGGAACTCCGAGGAAAGGCCATTACTATTAGGGCTAATCTCTGGTTGTTGAAGATGGGAACGGAGCTCTTACGGGAATGTCCTTAGTGCTGTGAAATCGGTTCTTGACTCAACTCAACTCAACTCAACTCAGAAGTGTATTGATGTTTCTTGGAGTGACCAGAGGATCTGGCCGACACTCAGGCTCCGAGGAAAGTCCAGACGGAAACAGACTGCAGCTGGTAGTATTAGTATAGGAGCTCATCGCTGGCTGTTGAAGATGAGGACGGATCACTCATAGGAATGTCCCTAGTGCTGTGATGTCGGTTCTTAACTGACTCAATGCCGAAGGAAAATATATCGCCAAATGTGACCTACCATTTGGACAGAAGGGCGATATTTCGCTATACTAGAGTCATCGCGTTGTTTATTTTATTTCGTGATATCTTTCGCAATTCCAATGCTCGGTGAACAGAAATATATACATTATAATACTTGTTTATTTTATTGTGTACCATGTTTGGTCTAAACCTACCTTTTGTTTAGCCCTGAAACAGTTAACTCAACTCAATTTAGAAGTGTATTGATACACAAATACAATAGCCACAATACCAGTATTGCTGCATACTGACTCCCCTCTTGCTCACATGCAGGGAGGCAGGTGATTCATCAGGCATGTCATACATCAGACAAGCGCTGGCCATTGAGCCGAACCACATTGAAGCCCTGCTGGTCATGTCCTCCAGCTTGCTCAGCAGACATGATTTGCAGGAAGCGCGAAAGTACATTCTGCGCGCCCTGCACATCAAACCTGACTCTGCCAAAGTCCGGCTGTGTCACGCCATCTACCTGCACCACACAGGTAATACGTGTATCCTAGACTTGCATTCCTGTTTGCAAGTATCATAGACTTGCAATCCTGTTTACGTGTATCCTATACCTGCATTCTTGTTTACGTGTATCCTAGACTTGCATTCCTGTTTACGTGTATCCTTGACTTGCATTCCTGTTTGCATGTATCCTAGACTTGCATTCCTGTTTGCATGTATCCTAGACTTGTATTCCTGTTTACGTGTATCCTATACCTGCATTCTTGTTTACATGTATCATAGACTTACATTCCTGTTTACGTGTATCCTTAACTTACATTCCTGTTTTCGTGTATCCTAGACTAGCACTCCTGTTACCTGTATCCTGGACTTACATTCCTGTTTACGTGTATCCTAGACTTGCATTCCTGTTTACGTGTATCATAGACTAACACCCTGTTTACATGTATCATAAACTATCATTCCTGTTTACGTGTATCCTAGACTTACATTCTTGTTTACGTGTATCCTATATTTACATTCATGTTTACGTGTATCCTAGACTTGCACTCCTTTTTACGTGTATCATAGACTTGCATTCCTGTTAGCGTGTATCTTAGACTTGCACGTCTGTTTGCGTATATCCTAGACTAGCATTCCTGTTTACGTGTATAATAGACTAGCATTCCTGCTTACGTGTATTCTAGGCTTGCATTCTTGATTACGTATATCCTAGACTAGCACTCCTTTTCACGTGTATCCTAGACTAGCACTCATGTTTACGTGTATCCTAAACTTACATTCCTGTTTACGAGTTTCCTAGACTTGCATTCCTGTTTATGCGTATCCTAGACTTGCATTCCTGATTACATGTATTCTATACTCACATTCCTGTTTACGTGTAACCTAGTCTAGCATTTCTGTTTACGTGCGTTTTTGTGATGGTGTTATCTCTTAAAGCAAGTAACGAAGAACGGTTAAGTGAATGTTGTTTGCAGGATGTTGTAACATTACCCAGCATGTATTGGCTATGTGTGATTTACTAAGCAATTTAGTCCAGAGGACATCAATGAACATCACAGTAAAAGAGGACATACTAGAACTAGTAACAAGTTTCTCCTATCTTGGACATGTAATAACAGATGAAGGCAGGCGTGAAACAGAAATTAAAAATAGAAGAGCAATGGCCAAAAATGCTTTCAGCAGCATGAAATCGGTATTAACATCTAGAGCGATTTAAAGAAACGTTAGTTGCATGTCCTTTACAGGACGTAGCAGTCAACCCCAGCATTTTTTGGCTGTTCGTGATTCCTGGGCAAGTTTGCGTTCAGTAGTTTGCCATTGCTTTCTGAACGACCGGCACCTATACCATTTCATTAAAAAAACCAACATAACTGTGTTTCGAACGCGGGTATGCGGGATTACGAACTGCGTCCACTACTTCTTCGCCACGTAACCGATTCTAGAGCGATTAACAGCGCATTAAATATAAGAATTGTCAAATGTTACGTATATTCAACACTAATATATGGCACGGAAGCCTGGACAATGAACATGCAATTAGAAATTCGACTAGAGGCACTGGAGATGTGGATATACAGAAGACTATGTCGTATTTCATGGAAACAAAAACATTCAAATACAGAGGTTCTAGAAAAGCTAGGAATGAAAAGAGAGTTGATGAAAGAAATAGAAAAGAGACAAGTGAAATATTTCGGCCACGTTAAAAGACATAACATTTTTATGAAAACCATACTGAAGGGCAAGGTTGATGGCAAGCGAGCAAGAGGTAGACAACGATACAAGTGGGAAGAAAACATCAAGCTATGAACGAACAGCAATCTGGCATATTGTACAATCAAGGCGAGAGAAGACAACGTTGGGGATCCATTGCAGCCAACCTTCATTGTGGAGACACCTGATTGATTGGTTGATAAGTTCAGTGGTTTGCTGTTGCTTTCTGATTGGCCGATGACTCATACCTTTGAAAACAACGCAAAGCGGTCAGCTTTCTAATCGCCTGCGTGTGATTCCGAACCCTGGACTCGCTATGTCGGGGCCTGTGTCACGCTATGTACGCCACTCAAGAATGCAGTCAATATCATACCCCTCTGTGACGAGGCACACGATGATGATGATATCAATGTTCCATGGAAAGATACAGAGTTATATAGCTTGTTTGTGTACTTATCACCACCAGATCAGACATCGGCTGCACTGCAGGAGTACCGGGTCACCCTGAGATTAAACCCCAATGACACAGATGCCCTGTTGAATTCTGCGAGGCTACACTTCAGCACAGGTCAGCTCATGGAAGCAGAGAGGCAATTGGACAAGTGAGTTTGCTCACTAGTAACATTTTCATTTGTTTCTTGTAAGTCTGGATGTAGGGCTTGCTCATTGGTTTTTCTGTCTGTTCCAGGTATTCTATGCCTTTTACTCAGAAACCGCACTTCTAATGCCATTAGAGTTTTTCAGCTTGTCTGCTCATTGTCCACGTCACACATCCATAGAAAAGTATAGGTTCTATGTAGCACTTCAGTACTCTTTTTCTCGTTGAAATCGACATCTTTTTATTGGGCAGTGAAGATAGCTAGCGTGATATTGTCCAATCACTCACACTGGAAGGCTGGCCTATAAACATAAAGGGCTGGCGAGATATACCAATACATCTCAATGAGTGTAACATTGTCCTTTATTCTCACTGTTTACCATATACCAATACTCCTCAATGATCGTAAAACTGTCCTTTACTCTAATTGTTTACCATATACCAATACTCCTGAATGATCGTAAAACTGTCCTTTACTCTAATTGTTTACCATATACCAATACTCCTCAATGATCGTAAAACTGTCCTTTACTCTAATTGTTTACCATATAGCCATTAATTACTCCTCAATGAGTGTAACATTGTCCCTTACTGTCACAGTTTACCATATACCCAACAGGTCTCAATGAGTGTGAAAGATTGCGTTACTCTATATACAAATCGGTCAGACAGACATACAGCTTTACAAGAAAACACGTTAGACAGACATACGGCTTTATAAGAAAGATCAGCCAGACAGACATACAGCTTTACAAGAAAACATGTCAGACAAGACATACAACTCTACAAGAAAACATGTCAGTCAGACATATAGCTTTACAAGAAAAAGGAATAAGGTTATTTAAGAGAGGACACAGTAGAACAAAGGTGGAAGAGGAGGAGAAATAGCCAACTAAGAATGTTTAGAAGAAGGGGGAGGAAAAAGATGACAGAAAGAAAGAGAAGTAGCAAAAAGACGAAGAAGAAAGGGACGGAGAAAGAGGAAGAAAGGGAAGGAAGATAAGAGAATAAATAAGAATAACGAGGGAAAAAAAAGAAACAGAACGAGGAAGAAATTGAGTAGAAGAAGAAGACGACGAAGAAGAGGGAAGAAGAGGAAGAATAGTAGAGAGGGAAGTAGGTGACGAAGAAGTACAAGTGGGAAGGCGAGCAGGAGGTGAAGGAAAGAGAGAGAGATAGAGAGAGAGGAGAAGGAGGGTGTAGGGGAAGGAAGAGGGGCGGAAGATGAAAACAAAAAAGAGGCAGATGAATAGGAGGAGGAGGGGTGAAAAAGAAGAAGCAGAAGAAGAAGAAGAAGAAGAAGAAGAAGAAGAAGAAGAAGAAGAAGAAGAAGAAGAAGAAGAAGAAGAAGAAGAACCCATCATTAGCAGTAGCCCGTGAATGTAGAAATGTGGAGTGTACACAGTGGTCTTCTACAATACTGTTGTAAACATGACAATGTAATGGTTGACTTGCAGGGCTGTGGGACTGACTGAGACCTGCAGTCAGTGCTTTTCTCTGCTCGGCTCCATCTACGCCAGGAGAGGCCACGTCCAGGACGCTGTGATGGCGCTGGGTCGTGCAGCGGCACTGGAACCTAACAACGTAAACACTAACCTGAAATACGTAAGCATTTTTGTGTCTTCTTCTTCTTCTTCTTCTTCTTCTTCTTCTTCTTCTTCTTCTTCTTCTTCTTCTTCTTCTTCTTCTTCTTCTTCTTCTTCTTCTTCTTCTGCTTCTTCTTCTTCTTCTTCTTCTTCTTCTTCTTCTTCTACGTTCATCCGGAGAGTTTTTTTTTAATCGGACGTGATTGTGGTGTGACTGTTTACAGCAGAGCTGCGTTCTTGCGCCGTTAGGCAGACACATCCGTCTTCTGCGGGAATTTGTTGACCGGGTTAACCTTCCCGGACTCTCCCAATATACTAGGGGGGCTTAAATTGAAAACCTTAAAAGTGTGATGGAAATTACAATGACCATAACGTTGTCTAGTAACCTGCCAATATTGTTGTTAAAGAGTGTTAAGCGTGTGACATCGTGGTGCAGACGAGCACGATGACGTCGTGAGGGTAGTTTAAAGATAGCCGTCCCACTTTTGACATGCACCAAAGAGGAGCAGCGTTCAGTTATTTAAATTAGTGAAAGTGTGAAACATATAAATTCATCGGCAAATGAAGGTTCAGTATGGTGATGCATGCCTGTCAGTCCAGCATGTGTATGAGTGGAGTAGGAAGTTTCGACCCGCAATCAAATCTAAACGACGTGGACTTCTGAGTAAATGTGTCCTATTAAAACATGACAGTGCTCGACCTCATACTTCCCATGCAACGGTTGAAATAATCGAAGACCTCCACTTTCTGTGTGTACCACATCTCTCGTACTCACCAGACCCAGCCCCAAGTGATTCCCACCGGTTTGGACAAATATCACACACACACACACCCACCCACACACACACACACTCACACACACACAAAGCATTTACGGTTCTCATTTGAAGCCACCTCGTAACATAACCCCCCCCCCCCTCCCCAACCAACTCACACCCTTTGTAGACTTGTTCATGATTGGTTGGACTTTGTTCATGATTGCTTGCATGTTGTTCATGATAGGTTGGATATTGTTAATGATTGCTTCGATTTTGTTCATGATTGCTTGGATATTATTCATGATTGCTTGGCTATTGTTCATGATTGTTTGTATTTTGTTTATGATTGGATGGATATTGTTCATGATTGGTTGGATTGTGTCCATGATTGATTGCATTGTGTTCATGATTGGTTGGATTTTGTTCATGATTTGTTGAATATTGTTCATGATTGGTTGGATATTGTTAATGATTGGCTGGATTGTGTCCATGATTGGTTAGATATTGTTCCTGATTGTTTGGATTGTGTTCATGATTGGTTGGATATTGTTAATGGTTGGCTGGATATTCATGATTGGTTGGATTGTGTCCATGATTGGGTTGACGTTGTTCATGATTGGGTGGATATTGCTCATGATTGGTTGGATTGTGTTCATGATTGGGTGGGCGTTGTTCATGATTGGGTGGATATTGCTCATGATTGGTTGGATTGTGTTCATGATTGGGTGGACTTTGTTCCATGATTGGGTGGATATTGTTCGTGATTGTTTGGATTGTGTTCATGATTTTTGGATTGTGTTCATGATTGCTTGGATTGTGTTCATGATTATTTGAAATGTGGTCATGATTGTTTGAATTGTGTTCATGATTATTTGGATTTTTCAGCTAAAGTCGTCTATGGAATTAGTTAGCCAGTCTCGTACCAACCCTCCATAATCGTATCTTATGTCATACGTGGTAGGTTACAGTGGTACTGTTCTGCCCTCCCCCACATCGACCCCGGTAACACACAAGTGACGTGTATGTCTCATTTAAGAGGTCAGCGTGGCCGAATGGATAAGCACGCTCGTATGTAAACATCCGGTGTGCTGATGGCAAGGTAGCGTGTTCAACCCCTACACCGGTCACTTGGACTAAAATGTTGACTTCTCGTTCTTGATTTGGGGACGTGCATTACAAGCACCTCTGAAGTCGGAGTGGGTTCGCCTGATGGCGAGGGACACTGGTAATAGGGAAAGCTAACCCACACGCAAAAATCAGTCCAGTGCACTAAAAGTTATGGACAACGCTTGAGTTTAAAGCGAGGGAGCACCAAGAAAAAACCAGTCTCAGTAAAAGTGTCCTATTTATTGAGTGACTTGGGTGAGCCACTCCTGCCCTTCTAGACCAAAGAAGAATGGGTAACCAACACAGAACTGGCGTCGTCAGCCGTCACGTTATGAGGGAGATACTAGGGAGGGGATCTGGGTACTCAAGGACGGAATAGTCCGATCTGCAATGAGGATGATCTCACGACTAACTAACTAACCAACCAAACAACCAACCAACCAACCAACTAACTAACTAACTAACTAACTAACTACCTAACTAACTAACTAGCTAGTTAGCTAGCTAGCTAGCTAACTAACTAACTAGCTAACTAACTAACCAACTAACTAACTAACTACCTAACTAACTAGCTAACTAACTAACTAACTAGCTAGTTAGCTTACTAACTAGCTAACTAACTAATTAGCTAACTAACTAACTAACTAACTAGCTAACTAACTAACTAACTAACCAAACAACCAACCAACCAACCAACCAACTAACTAACTAACTACCTAACTAACTAACTAACTACCTAACTAACTAACTAACTACCTAACTACCTAACTAACTAACTAACTAGCTAGCTAACTAACTAACTAACTAACTAGCTAGCTAACTAACTAACTAACTAACTAACTACCTAACTAACTAACTAACTAACTAGCTAGCTAGTTAGCTAACTAACTAACTAACTAACTAATTAACTAACTAACTAGCTAACTAACTAACTAGCTAACTAACTAACTAACTAGCTAACTAACTAGCTAACTAACTAACTAGTTAGCTAGCTAGCTAACTAACTAACTAACTAACTAACTAACTACCTAACTAACTAACTAACTATCTAGCTAGTTAGCTAACTAACTAACTAACTAACTAGTTAGCTAGCTAACTAACTAACTAACTAACTAACTAGCTAACTAACTAACTTAACCAACCAACCAACCAACCAACCAACTAACTAACTACGCAACTAACGTCTACCGTGGTTGAAAATGTATAGCTAAAATGCTCGGTGGCTGTTCAGTGACATTTTTACGGACTGTGTAGATTATGCAGCAGCAACAATGCGACCAGTAAATACAACAACGTGTCGAGAATGGTTTCAGGCTCTTCTTCAGGCTTCGACACCAAACATGAAATGTGAAACACGGGGGGGGGGGGGGGGGAACGAAAATATGAAGAAATGAAAGGAAGAATGGAAGACAGACAGGCAGGCAGACAGAAAGACAGAAAGACAGACAGAAAGAACGAAAGAAAGAAAGAAAGGAAGAAAGAAAGAAAGAAAGAAAGAAAGAAAGAAAGAAAGAAGCATGGAAGGATGGGAGAAAGAAATGAAGGGAGGGAGGAAAAACGGGGAAGGTCGAAGGAAGGGAGGAGGGAAGAAAAGGAGATAGGAAGGATGGAGGGAGAAAAAACTGGAAGCGGAAGGAATTGAGGGAAGGAATGAAGAGATGAAGAAAAGAGCAGGGACGAAGGAAGGGAGGAAGTGAGAAAGGGAGGGAGGAAGTAAGTACTGCACACCATCATGTCCTTTCACAGATACAAACATTGAAGGACAATAACCAAGGTGACTTGGCATGGACAGTCCTACAGCAGGTGTTGGCACGCCATCCCTCCAGCCTGGAGGGCCTCAAGTTTGCCTTTGCCTACGCCATGCAGGAGCACAGATATTCCCAGGTGAGGCCGGCCTGCTTGTGCCTGGTGTGGGATAAACTAGCCACCCACGAGGCTCTTTCACTCTTTCTGTATCCAGAAACTGACCACTATCACCGTTATCATTAGGTTAGACAACCCAGAGATTGGTCTTGGGATCATTTGATTGTGTCAGAACTGTCCTCTGTTTTCATCATAAACTGTCCCCTGTTTTCATCATAAACTGTCCCCTGTTTTCATCACAAACTGGCCCCTGTTTTCATTATAAACTGTCCCCTGTTTTCATCATAAACTGTCCCGTTTTCATCATAAACTGTGCCCTGTTTTCATCATAAACTGTCCCCTGTTTTCATCATAAACTGCGCCCTGTTTTCATCATAAACTGTCCCCTGTTTTCATCATCATCATCATGTTAGTTCACAGACTGGTGTTGAAATCATCTGTTTATGTTGCTACACTGTCCCCTGTTATCATTATTATCATCACCTACATGAGTTATTCAGTGCAACGTCTGGATTAGAAGATATATAATCATGTCGATAGATTCGTCAACACTGCCACATGCTTTGTCAATTGCGTATCGACTAGTAGCCCACAAACATCCAGATATAGACAAACGCCTTATAGATACACACATCCACACATAGGTAGACTCAGAAAGCACCACAATACAAATACGTACATTTAAACACAACAGCAAACGAGAGGGAGAAGAAACAGCAGCAGAAGAAAAAGAAAAAGAAGGTGAATGGGGGAAATAGGAAGGAGAAGATTGAGAGTTGAGTTAAGAACTGGCATCATACGTAGGTAGTACTCGGGGCATTCCCACACCACCACCACCACCACCACCACCACCACCACCCCTACCCCTACCGCTACCGCTACTGCTACTACTACTACTACTACTACTACTACTACTACTACTACTACTACTACTACTACTACTACTACTACTGCTGCTGCTGCTACTACTACTACTACTACTACTACTACTACTACTACTACTACTACTACTACTACTACTACTACTACTACTACTATCTTTACAACTACTGCTGACGCTGCCACTGCTTCTACATCATTATCAACGATATTTCCAGGCACTACCCTACATTCAGAATGCCATTACTGTAGCCGAAGACATGGGAGAGCCTACAGTACACACGCTCTACAGAGACCTGGGGGAAGCCTTCAGACATAACCACGACCACATCCAGGCACTGAGGGTTAGTGTAATGATTAGATGTCATTGTGAACTCTTCAGTCGCTTGTCTTCATGTTGTCCCTGCAGCTCTGTGTGTTGTGTCTTCACATGATCTCTGCAGCTGTGCATATTGTGTCTTCGCATGATCTCTGCAGCTGTGTATATTTTGTCTTCACGTGATCTCTGCAGCTGTGCATATTGTGTCTTCGCATGATCTCTGCAGCTGTGTATGTTGTGTCTTGACGTGATCTCTGCGGCTGTGTACATCGTGTCTTCACATGAAGTCTACAGCTAACTACATTGTGTGTTCTAGAGTGAGGGCTACACTTTAATGCTTGCTGTTCCTTTTGACAATGTTATCTGTATCATTAGGGAGCTGGGATAGCGCGATGGTCCACATTCACACCTGGCACATTAACACCTGGCACATTCACATCTGGCACATTCACACCTGGCACATTCACACCTGGCACATTCACATCTGGCACACACACACCTGGCACATTCACGCCTGGCATATTTACAGCTGGCACATTCACACCTGGCACTCTCACACCTGGCGCATTCACACCTGGCACATTCACACCTGGCACATTCACACCTGGCACATTCACACCTGGCACATTCACACCTGGCACATTCACACCTGGCACATTCACGCCTGGCACCCTTGTGGTCATGTGTTCGAATTCCAGTGGAGAGAGGATTGTTTTTATTTAAACTGAACCCAGGGAGACAATTGGCACCAGGAAATGTGTTGGGCAGTAAAGGCGGCCGGCGTGGCACTGACATGATCACCCATATCAAGTGCCATTTGTCTACGTAAATATTGGACTAGCGCCATATACCACAGGCAGATTCGAATTGTTAGCATTGACCTGGTCTCCCTTGTAAATTAAACGCAGACAGTCACAAATTTTTGGACATGTTATGAGAAGAAATAAATTGTAGAACTTGGTCACAACTGGCAAGATCGAAGGGAAGAACTGTCTGGGGAAGCAGAAGCGGCCGGAGTGGTACTAAAAACATCAGCCACCCAGTACCGATTGGTCTGTAAACAGATGGGTGTAGCACCATGTACCCGAATGTGTTTTAAGGCGTTTAAAATTGTATTTTACTGTTACTTGTTTTACCATATACCATCCCAAGGAAACATCACAAATGTGTAACATTACTGCCTTTGCGTGTTTGTGAAACAATTATTACTCTTCACGTGTAATCATTATTGATATTTTCTAACGTAGTCATACGAGAAGGCTGTGGAGCTAAACTCGACTTTTGTTGAGGCAATCACGGATGCGGGGACAGTTCTCTTCCTCCAGGTCAGATTCACCTTCATTGGTGTTTGTCTCACTGGGAGATGTGGGGGTGGGGGTGTTTTGTGGGTTAGTGAGTGTGTGTGTGTGTGTGTGTGTGTGTTTGTCTGCTAGTGGTTGGCTGCGTGAGTGGGTAGATCAGTAAGCAGGTGAATGGGTGCATGGTTGTGTGCGTGGGCAAGTAGGCGTGCGGTGTGTAAGTTGTTAGATGAGTAAGTCGGTGTGAGTAAGTGGGTACATGATTGTGTGAGTGAATACATGGTTGTGTGGGTGAGTACATGGTTGTGTGTGTGGGTACATGGTTGTGCCAGTGGGTACATGGTTGTGTGAGTGGGTACATGGTTGTGCCAGTGGGTACATGGTTGTGTGAGTGGGTGCATGGTTGTGTGAGTGGGTACATGGTTGTGTGAGTGGGTATATGGTTGTGTGAGTGGGTACATGGTTGTGTGGGTGGGCATGTAATTGTATTAAAAGGCCTTTCAGCAAGTGAACAGGTGTTATGTCTAATTGGCTGGATATGTGAGCGTGTGAGCGGTTAACGGGCAAAAGGTGCATGTGTGAGTGAATGCATCGTTGTGTGAGCGGACATGAAAGTGCCTGGGTGAGTGCGTAAGTGGGCGGGTGTGTGTGTGTACTCGCCAAGGTGGGTGTGAGACTGGCAATGGTGGGGCCATGTTTAGAGCGAGGGGGGGGGGGGGCAAAAAGCTTAAAATGAGATTAACTGAGAACTTGAAAGGAAAAGTATGTGGTTATTTGAGTATTAATGTGTGAAAGGTGTGTTTGTGGGTTGGTACATACAATTAAGTAAGTTGACTGATAGATTGTGGATGTATAAAGTTATTTAGGTATGTTCCTATAGTTAGTATAGCCGCATAAAACACACACACGCACGCACGCACGCACGCACGTACACACGTACACACACACATTAAATCCATAGACACGCTGAGAAACACAGACATGCTCGCATAGACATGAGCTGAGTTGAGTCAAGAAGCGGCAGAACTGCACTCGGGGCTTCCCACAAGCGCTCCGTCCTCATTTTCAACAGCCAGCGTAGAGTTCCAATACTAATGGTGCCCGTTGCAATCTAATTCAGATTTTCCTGACCACCCCTCGCTGTTGCTTTCTTTCTAGACCATGACAGTCCATCTGTTCTTTTGCATTTATCACATTCTCCCAGAGGGCCTTAACCACATCTGCATTATCATGCATCAAATCACCCCTTAAAGATGCGGCACCGGCCAATCTGTCCGCCTGTTCATTTCCAACCACACCAGAGTGTCCTGTAGAAAAGATCCAGCGAATGGTCACCACACGCAACCTCTGAATCAATGCAAGCCATTCAGCACGAAGCATGCCTGTCTTCACCTTTGTCAGCATGCTTTGTGAATCAGCTACAATCACAACATGTGTATACAGGTTGTTCTCCAGCCAACAGACAGCTGCAGTAACCTCCTCCACCTCCATTCTCAGACTTGAGGTTGTTTTGTGTGCCTCTTAACACAGAGCCATCGGTATAGATAATCACATCGGCAGGATGAGAGCCGTCATGAATTAATTGCTGAATTTCTGCTTCCGCAGCGCCTGATGGCCACTCACGGTCCCATGTGATTATAATCCCACTAAAGTCTGAATTTCTATTCAGCACACATTTTTATAACTACTTCTTGCCTCTGCCAATCTTCTCAAGTGGGCACACTTCTCTGATGGTATATTCTGCCTGAGCCATCCGTGGTCTTCCTCTTAGCAACCTGTGACCCTTGATTGCATCCAGGAAATCATGCAGGAGTTGTTCTTTGTCCGCAGCTACCTTGAGGTGTGACCTTGCCTGCAACACCTTGCGTCTGTCCGCAAAGCCTGGATGTATCGCATACATTGGGTTGTCCCTTGTACATCCCACAATCACCCTCAGCTTCATTCTGTATGCGCTCTAGTTTCACTAGCTGACTCTTTGAGTCAGTAGGCATTCCTAGTCAACCACTGAAATGATCAAGTGCTGAAAAAAAGTGTGAAAAGCATTTTCTGCTCCATGTCCCTTGCCGCCATACTCTTCAGTGCATTGAGAGTTGAGCCCCTTCTGACACTTTGTAACCACCACTTAAACACGATCCCATAGACAAATATACGCAGCCACAGAGAACAAACGGGCGAATGAGCTTGATTTTCAAAGGGTCACAAATTGAGCACGCAGGCCAGAAGTAAACATTGACACATGTATATGCACGCACAGGGAAACATCTTCCAGGAAACATATAATAAATGGCGGTTACTAAGACGATTACATCAATAGACACACATAGTATTATTTGGCGCTCACAGAAGAAGAAGAAGAAGAAGAAGAAGAAGAAGAAGAAGAAGAAGAAGAAGAAGAAGAAGAAGAAAGAAATAGAGATTAGAAGACGCACTAGACAACATACAATTTGAAAGCCATAATAGTTACCGACCGGGATCGAACCTGTCGCCTCCAAATGACGACGGCGCCTCGCTGCAGGAACAAGTGTACTTCGACGCACGTGGAACTCTTCGCTGGCTGCTGAGGATGGGGACGGAGCGCTTATGGGAATGCCCCGAATGCTGTGATGTCGATTCCTAAATCAATCAATCACAAAGAACAACACACAGAATGAATGCAAAGACAAAATGCTTCAGCAGCTTCTTCGGCAATCAATTTTCGCTATAGGCAAAATGGGTTATGGGTAATGAATACATCACCGTTTGCTGTAAGATATTTCAGTATTAGACATGAACACATCACCGTTTGCTGTAAGATATTTCAGTATAAGACATGAACACATCACCGTTTGCTGTAAGATATTTCAGTATAAGACATGAACACATCACCGTTTGCTGTAAGATATTTCAGTATAATACATGAACACATTATCGATTGCTGTAAGATATTTCAGTATTAGACATGAACACATCACCGTTTGCTGTAAGATATTTTAGCATAAGACATGAACACATCACCGTTTGCTGTAAGATATTTCAGTATAAGACATGAACACATCACCGTTTGCTGTAAGATATTTCAGTATAAGACATGAACACATCACCGTTTGCTGTAAGATATTTCAGTATAAGACATGAACACATCACCGTTTGCTGTAAGATATTTCAGCATAAGACATGAACACATCACCGTTTGCTGTAAGATATTTCAGCATAAGACATGAACACATCACCGTTTGCTGTAAGATATTTCAGTATAAGACATGAACACATCACCGTTTGCTGTAAGATATTTCAGTATAATACATGAACACATTATCGATTGCTGTAAGATATTCCGATATATATATATATATATATATATATACACACACAGAGAGAGAGAGAGAGAGAGAGAGAGAGAGAGAGAGACAGACAGACAGACAGACAGACAGACAGAGAAAGGGGGAGAGATAAGGTGATAGACAGAGAGCGAGAGGGAAAGAGAGAGACAGACACTCAGACGGACAGACATATATAAAAAAAATATTTTTTTTTATATTATAAAAAAATATATATATATATTTTTATATATGTCTGTCCATCTGAGTGTCTGTCTCTCTCTAGATAGGCTGACAGACAAAAAGGCGGGCAGGCAGACAAGCAGACAGACAAGTAGGTAGGCATAGTAAGAGCGGAGAGAGAGAGAGAGAGAGAGAGAGAGAGAGAGAGAGAGAGAGAGAGAGAGAGAGAGAGAGAGAGAGAGAGAGAGTGCTAGAAATGTCTTAATCAAGTCCGTTATACTCCACAGAAAAACTATGCACAAGCGGAAAGCTACTATATGCAGGCCCTCAGCATTGATCCCAGCAACACCTTGGCAAGGCAGAACTTACAGAAGCTCAGAAATGTCTACACTAAGTCGGTCAACGTGGGGAGATCGTAAGGGATACACACGGCTGGGCTTTACTGTCGCTCCACACACAGACGGTCAACATGGGAGGTGTGAAGTCGATCTGAAGAAAATGTGAAGTTTTCTGTCTACCTTCACTCCTCACACAAACGGTCAACATTGGAGATGTCAAATTGTCTGGCTACCTTCACTCCTCACACAAACGGTCAACATTTGAGATGTCAAGTTTTCCGGCTACCTTCGTTCGACAAACAGACTGTCAGTGTGGAAGCTGTGAAGTTTGATGTGAAGAAATTGTGAAGTTTTTTTACTGCCTTCGTTCCACGCACAAACTGTTAACATGGGAGATGTGAAGAAAATGTGAAGTTTTCTTACTACCTTTGCTCCACGCACAAATTGTTAACATGGGAGATGTGAAGAAATTGTGAAGTTTTCTTACTGCCTTTGCTCCACGCACAAATTGTTAACATGGGAGATGTGAAGTTGATGTGAAAAAAATGTGAAGTTTTTTTTTTACTGCCTTCGTTCCACGCACAAACTGTTAACATGGGAGATGTGAAGAAAATGTGAAGTTTTCTTACTGCCTTTGCTCCACGCACAAATTGTTAACATGGGAGATGTGAAGAAATTGTGAAGTTTTCTTACTGCCTTTGCTCCACGCACAAACTGTTAACATGGGAGATGTGAAGAAAATGTGAAGTTTTCTTACTGCCTTTGCTCCACGCACAAATTGTTAACATGGGAGATGTGAAGAAAATGTGAAGTTTTCTTACTGCCTTTGCTCCACGCACAAATTGTTAACATGGGAGATGTGAAGTTGATGTGAAGAAATTGTGAAGTTTTCTTACTGCCTTCGCTCCACGCACAAACTGTTAACATGAGAGATGTGAAGTTTTCCATTTACTCTGGCTCAACACACGGTCAAAATGGTATCTGTGAAGTTGATGTGAAGAAAATGTGAAGTTTTCTTACTGCCTTTGCTCCACGCACAAATTGTTAACATGGGAGATGTGAAGAAATTGTGAAGTTTTCTTACTGCCTTTGCTCCACGCACAAATTGTTAACATGGGAGATGTGAAGTTGATGTGAAAAAAATGTGAAGTTTTTTTTTACTGCCTTCGTTCCACGCACAAACTGTTAACATGGGAGATGTGAAGAAAATGTGAAGTTTTCTTACTGCCTTTGCTCCACGCACAAATTGTTAACATGGGAGATGTGAAGAAATTGTGAAGTTTTCTTACTGCCTTTGCTCCACGCACAAACTGTTAACATGGGAGATGTGAAGAAAATGTGAAGTTTTCTTACTGCCTTTGCTCCACGCACAAATTGTTAACATGGGAGATGTGAAGAAAATGTGAAGTTTTCTTACTGCCTTTGCTCCACGCACAAATTGTTAACATGGGAGATGTGAAGTTGATGTGAAGAAATTGTGAAGTTTTCTTACTGCCTTCGCTCCACGCACAAACTGTTAACATGAGAGATGTGAAGTTTTCCATTTACTCTGGCTCAACACACGGTCAAAATGGTATCTGTGAAGTTGATGTGAAGAAAATGTGGTGTTTTATCTCTACCTTCGCTCCACACAAAGATGTCAACGTGGAAGATGTGAAGAAAATGTGAAGCTATTCTCCACTGTCGTTGTACCAATTAATTCATAGACCGTTCTACTCTCCTTCTACTTCAACACTGTCATTGTATCATTCAACTCACTTCCAGTGCAATATGTCGGATAGGCTGCTGCCATATTCAGACAAATGACGGACTGTCCGTTGCTGAACTAGATGGTTTTTCCTTATGAAGTAATTTGTGTGCAACTGCTGGTTTTTTTAGTGAATGCAGCTTCCGTCGACGATGAACTGTAATTTTAGTGGCGGACTGTTGTCTGGGTATTCTGGCAATGACCTTATGCATGCGTGCATGTGCGTGTTGTTGATTTATCGAGACTGCTGTCTTTCACTTTTCATATGGGACTGTGAGGAGCATTTCGTGTGATGTTCATTGACACAGGAACGGAGCACTAAGTGTTTACCTCTACCCATGAAGTTGTAACCCAGACTAACAATGAACTCGTAGACCGTTGTACTGTCCTTCTACTCTAACACTGTCATTGTACCATTCATCTCATAGACCGTTCTACTGTCACTCTACTTCATTCATTGTTCATTCACTGGCACCTTGCCGTCTTAACAGACGATAGTTTGTGCTTTAAAAAGGCATAATAACTTTTACCTATGGCGGTAGCGAATGTGACTGATAAGGTCAATTCGCGCTGTAAATGTCCGTTCACAGTGGGTGCATGTGAACACGTGGTCATTTCCACCACCATGCGCCATCTTACGTCTCACACGCTCGGTGTGTGACTTATCTGCAATAATTGTCTCCTTTGTCTTTATTCCATTTCTGATCTTTGCCCTCTATGCAACAAGTTCAGCAGCGACTTGCTCCCAATGTGAATTATCAATGCCTGTATTAATCAATGGGTAGCGGGGTAGGGGTATCCCCTATCAAAGGAGAAGTAAGGCGCCTCCTTCCCTCCGCTAGCCTACGGGACACCCTTGGGCAAGGTGGAGTACCCGTTTAGCCCCCCGATCAGGGTTACGTGAAGCCATGTGTGCAGGTGGTGGATGAAGATGGAGAGCAGCCGACAGATAGTTGTAGGTTATGGTCTACACCTTCACGACGGTAGGCAGAGGATCTCCTTTTTTGAGGAGACAATGGCTACGGTCACTGACCAGTATGGTCACTGCTGGGAAGGAAAGCAATGGCAAACTACCTTCTTTACACATGCCAAGAAAATCATGTTGTGTTCACTTATCGATAATCAGAGAAACGGCGTAAATGGGTGCTCCATAGGAGCAGCCTCGCCCGGTAGGGATAGTCATGCGCACCAGGTGACTCCAGACCGTCAACAGGCTACTAGGTGCAAAAGATTAATATCATTGAAAGTAGGAACTTGGAATGTTAGAACAATGAATGCAGATGGAAAGTTGGAGGACATCAAAAAAGAAATGGAGAGAGAGAAGATTAACATATTAGGAATATCGGAAACGAGATGGAGAGGAGCAGGGATAAGGACAGGAGAGGATTGTAAGATTATTTACTCGGGGGGAGAAGAACAGCAAAGAGGTGTAGCCATTATATTAGATAAGCAAACATCAAATTCTGTCAAAGGATATTGGACTGTGTCAGACAGAGTTCTATTAGTAAAATTAAACGGAAGACCTTTTAAAATAAATGTAATTCAAGTATATGCCCCAACAAGTGAAAGCAGTGAAGAAAGTATAGAGGAATTTTATAATGACATGGAGTCTGCTTTGAAGAACTGTAAAAAATCAGAAATAAATATCATAATGGGTGATTTCAACGCAAAAATAGGAAAGCAAAGCGATGGATACAGTGTAGGCAACCATGGTTTGGGAGAGAGAAATGAAAGAGGTTACAGACTTGTAGAATGGGCAAAAGAACAAGAATTGGTTGTAGGAAACACCTGGTTTAAACAACATCCTAGAAGATTATGGACATGGAGGAGTCCAGACAGCAGGATTAAAAACCAGATAGATTACATCCTGATAAGCAAAAGGTTTCGAAATGCATTAACAGTTGTAAAAACAGTTCCAAATGCAGACTGTTACAGTGATCACAGATTAATTACTGGCACATTGAGGGTAAAGTTAAAGAAAGTCAAGTATACAGCAGGAAACCCTAAATATGACTTGTGCAAATTGAAAACTGACAAAGAAATACAAGATAATTTTAACATAGAAGTAAAGAACAGATTTGATTTATTGTCTGATCTAGAGATCCTATTTCAAGATGTAGATGATCAATGGGAAATGCTGAAGAATTCAATCAGTTGTGCAGCAGAAAAAACTATTCCAAAAGTAAAGAAAGTTGGCCGTAAGACATGGATGACTGAAGAAATTTTACAACTAATGGAAACAAGAAGACAGAACAAAAATAATCCTGCCAAATATGAAGAAATTCACAGAAAAGTCAGAACCTTATGTAAGGAGGCTAAAGAAACATGGCTTGAGAAAAATTGCAGAGAAATTGAAAAACAACACAACAGTAAAAATGCGAAACTAATGCACAAAAGAATTCAGGAGATTACTAATCAAAGAACACGTACATCAGCAGGCTGCCTAAAGACAAAAGATGGAAGCGTCATAATAGAAAAAGATCAGATTTTACATGTATGGTCAGATTACGTGAAAAACCTTTATGACGATAGCAGAGACGAACAATATATTGTTCAAAATAACAATGAAGGGCCAGAAATTTTGAAGATGGAGGTTCAGAATGCTCTTAATCATATGAAATCTGGCAAAACCCCCGGTCCAGACAGCGTCACAACAGAAATGATTAATGCTTTAGAAGAATATGGAATAGATAAAGTTACCAGTCTGCTTAATACAATATATGATACTGGAAACATACCTCATGAGTTATGTAATTCTGTATTTATTGCAATCCCAAAGAAATCAGGAGCCTTGGAATGTGATCAACATCGAACAATTAGTATAATGAGTCACATCACGAAGATTTTGCTAAGAATTATCATGCAAAGAGTTAGGAGGAAAATACAACCTGAAATAGGAGAAGAACAATGTGGGTTTGTAGTAGGCAAGGGTACAGTAAATGCTGTGTATATACTGAGAACCGTAATCGAACGTTCTATAGAAGTAAACAAAGATCTACACCTTTGCTTCATTGACTACACAAAGGCTTTTGATAAAGTGAGACATGTCAACATGATAAGGATGCTTGAAGATCTACAAATTGATGGGAAAGACCTTAGACTTGTAAAAAACATATATTGGAAACAACAAGCTGCTATAAGAGTTGATAATGAAGTAAGCCAATTTCAGCCTATTAAGAGAGGTGTGAGACAGGGATGTGTAATGTCTCCAGATCTGTTTTCCCTGTACAGTGAAAATATTTTCAGAAATATTGAAAATATGGAAGGAATCAACATTGGGGGACGATGCATCAATAACATTAGATATGCAGATGATACAGTCTTGATTGCAGACAATGAACAGGACCTGCAACATTTAGTAGATGCGGTTGTTACACACAGTGAACAACAAGGGTTAGAATTAAATTGTAAAAAGACACAGATTATGGTTGTCACTAGGAAGAACGAAATACCACAGTGTAATATACAAGTAAATGGGAATATTCTTCAACAAGTGAATAGGTACAATTATCTCGGAACAGTAATAACATCTGATGGGAGATGCCTTGAAGAGATTAGAACAAGAATCGCCATGGCAAAAGTAGCCTTTAGCAAGATGAAAAACATACTGACCAATAAAAAGATGTCAATTGAAACGAGAAAAAGAGTGTTGAGATGCTACATAGAACCTGTACTTTTATATGGATGTGAAGCTTGGACAATGAGCAGCCAGGCTGAAAAACATCTGATGGCTGTAGAAATGTGGTTTCTGAGGAAAATGCAAAGAATACCATGGACAGCCAGAAAGACCAATGAACAAGTCCTTCAAGAAACAAATGAAGATCGTAAACTGATCAGAGACATTAGACGTAGACAGTCACAATTTTTTGGGCATGTTATGAGAAGAAATGATTTGGAGAACTTGGTGACAACTGGTAAGATCGAGGGGAACAGACCAAGGGGAAGACCTAGAAACAAGTATCTGGATGGCTTGGCCTTGTGGCATGGTCGAGACAAAAACACGGAACTGATCCACGACTCTGTTGATCGAGTGAGATGGCAGAACATGACCGCCCACGCTTACCGGCATGGCACATGATGGATGGATGGTATTAATCATGTCCCTCTTACACACATCTTTGTATCGTAGTAGAGGCCGACCCTAAGATCTCTTGCCCGTCTGTAATTCACCAAAAAATGACGTCCTTTGGTATTCTACCATCATCCATCCTCCTAAGATGTCCTATCCGTCTAAGTCTACGAAGACTGAGCATGGAATATACCGTCATACAACCTGATCTTTCCAATACTTCAGTATTTGTGATTTTGTCTTGCCACTTAATACCAAGAATTCTTCGCAGACACCGCATAACCTTCTACTTGAACACTGTAATTGTACCATTCAACTCATAGACCGTTCTACTATCCTTCTACTTGAACACTGTAATTGTACCATTCAACTCATAGACCGTTCTACTATCCTTCTACTTGAACACTGTAATTGTACCATTCAACTCATAGACCGTTCTACTATCCTTCTACTTGAACACTGTAATTGTACCATTCAACTCATAGACCATTCTACTATCCGTCTACTTGAACACTGTAATTGTACCATTCAACTCATAGACCGTTTTACTATCCTTCTACTTGAACACTGTAATTGTACCATTCAACTCATAGACCGTTCTACTATCCTTCTACTTGAACACTGTAATTGTACCATTCAACTCATAGACCGTTCTACTATCCTTCTACTTGAACACTGTAATTGTACCATTCAACTCATAGACCGTTCTACTATCCTTCTACTTGAACACTGTAATTGTACCATTCAACTCATTGACCGTTCTACAGTCCTTCTGCTCGAACACTGTCATTGTACCATTCACCTCATAGACCGTTCTACTATCCTTCTACTTGAACACTGTCATTGTAGAAGAAGTCAGTGTACTCTGTGACAAGATTCTCTACACAAACACTACCAGCGATAGAAGAGACATTTTCTGAAAGTTGAGAATGTAAGATGGGGGAAATGGAGCTTCAGCATGCCTTTATCGACTATATTTAAAGATCTGGAACTTTCAGTATAACTTCTCCTTGAAGTTGAACGGGGTGGGGGTAATGGCGAAATCGAAATTCAGTATCTACAACGGGATTATGCTTACTTTGCGTTCTTTAACCTGAGAACTACTGGGCGCGTATCGTTGCTGGCTTTCTCACATAACTTAGTAGATGAGTTGAGTAAAGAACCGACATCACAGCGCTCGGGATATTCCCACACGTGCTTCCTCCTCATCTTCAACAACCAGCGAAGAGCCCCATTACTAATAACTTCAGTAGATGAGTTGAGTCAAGAACCGACATCACAGCATTCGGGACATTCCCACACCTGCTTCGGCCTCATTTTCAACAACCAGCGAAGAGCCCCATTACTAATAACTTAGTAGTTGATTGGAGTATTACCCAGCGCCATACAAGGATGTATGTAGTGTGTCTCGGAGAGAGAAGAGAGGCATCACTGAGTTGATCTCTTGTCCGAGGACATACTATGTTGTTTAGTTTGCATGGAGTGTTCATCCCTCCATCTAGGAGCTCGTACAAGACTAGCACCTGGCTATGGATTAAACAAGAACCCAGTTACGAAGCTGGATCCTGCGAATCTGTGAAGTGTTAGGGGCCACGACAGTTTGTAGGCACGGAGGAATGGGTGAGCACCGTGTGGCATCAAAATTGTAATTAACAATAGAGGGAAAATTAATTCAACTCAATAAATTCAAAAACATTATCCAGGGTCATCCATCGATTGCTGGAACACAAACTATTTGTCAACAACCTAGATTCTATACAGGCATGCTGGCCACTTCATTCATACCTCAAAAACACGGTCGTATGAATGGCAAAACATTCCATATTTATTACTTGCGAATCCGCTCGTACATCTCTATTCAGGCGATAACGCCTATACACTTATACACTGCTCGCTTCTCGAGCATACATCACTTATACACTGCTCGCTTCTCGAGCATACATGAATCACACACATAAATCAATACAGTCTTCACTCTCGCTATTTCTAACTGCGTCCTTCTAAACTACACAATCGCTTGGAAACGTCATGTAAGTCCTGTCTCTCTGACTGTCGAGTCCCGACTGCCTGAGTTTTCTCGGCTAGCTAACTTGCTGGTCCTAAAGTCCCCGTGCGATCAGCAGAACTACGTGCTGTGTCAACTCTCACGTAGTCCAGTCGTCCAGTACTCACTAACCTGGGGTCGTACTATCGTTCGGTCTGTTTACGGGTGTTTTCCCGTGACTAACGTTCCCTGTCCTATCCTCAGGGTTGGTCCCTGTTGTGTCCTAGCTATGACACGTCCGTGTCCTCGTCTATGTCCTGTCTTATAACTGTTCTTCGTTATACCTTCTTGTACTGTCTCTCTCTATCTATACTCTTGTAAAGGTCCTTATCTATGTCCTGTCTCTGTCCTTATCCTACATCTGTCTCTGGTCCTACTTATGTCCTATCCCACACTTTGACACGCTCTCGTCTCCCCCCGTATTGCGTCACCAAATTCAAGTTAATAGGTGTGACGCATTGTTGTCGTAACATATAAAAAAATTAGTCGGATCTAATTTTGTCAAAGTGCTGGTTAGGGTCAACTAGTCATGTTTTTGGGTACAACCACTGACTCAATACGTTTGATACCACACTGTTGTATCAATCCACTGGTTTATAATCAGTGTCGCACAACTGTATCGTTGGCTAGAGTCAACACTCATTTACATTACATATCTGGAAGCTGTATCGAACCAAGGCTGATCTGTTTATAAAAACACTGCCTTTCAAATGTCGATGTACCAACATCCCGAACAAATTGTTCCTATTACGGGAACAATACATGAATTAAATTCATGGCTCCCGTGTAATGTTCCTCCAACATCTATTACATATCGTGTGTTTGCTGATGTTCACCTATCTACCTTCCGTTTGTGGATAAACCCTTCAATGTGTTTTCATATTTATATAAGTCTGTTGTGTCCCCTGAACATGTGTTCTTTCCCTTTTCATAATACTGCGGTCTGCATGTTTATCTGTTTATATTCCTGGTTGTTTGTGTGTTTGTTTACATTTAGTGTATGCTTAAATTAGAAACATAGGCGTATGTTTATAATTTATGTGAATTAAGCTTTCAAGCATCGCAGGTAGGTTTATGCACGTCTCAAATCAATGCGTATGCTCGATTTGTGACTGTGTCACCGAACTGAGACGCTGGAAACTATTGCTATCTCTGTAATGTAATAATGGCTACAACACACATAAAATTACAGTCACATGTGTTACACAGAAGACGAAGACAATTTATAAAAAAAACTCATGGGTGGGGGGGGGGGGATGCACCATCATTCTCTCATACCATATTTAATACATTTATTCTCTCTTGCATTCATCTTTTGCTCACTACTTTCAGACACCACAGGTTTAAAAATATTTATGTCAATAAAATAAGAGAAAATACAACAACAACAACAACAAAGGCTCATTTTAAACATTTGTAGAGCCGAATAGTAGTACTCTATATTAGTACTTTCTATTTTATGTACAGTATTTACAGGTTTAATGGATTGCTTACGGCAATCCTAAGTATCTTAACTATTTTAACTAACTACTTTACTCTAATTTGGTGTACTGAGATTTGCTAACTAAGGGAAGATAATTTAAGTAAATAAACAAAATATAGGGGAAATGTGTTGGTTCCCTTAATTTCAACTCTAGTTAAAAATAGTAATAATTTCTAGCTACCTCTAATTATAAACTAATCTCTGTTATTCCTACAATACGTTCTCCTAAACTATACTATAGTTAACTATGGGGTGGTAGGCTCTTACGAGACTTGTAAATTATAATTATTTTAATGTACTGATGTTTACGTCTAACTATCACCAATATCTAAATGAAAGTAAGTAAATTGGTTATTGTTAACTTAAATGAAATGAAACGAAAATTTGTCATGTTTTTCTATCTATAAACTAAACATAAAGAAAATAAATTTTTATCGTGAAACTTCAATAAAAATCATATTATACATCATCAATACATACAATTTTCTAATACTATAGTACCTAAGCTAAGTTGGTCGTCGCTCCCGGTAAGGTGATTATGTCACGTCTCCCTTCCTTGAATATCTACTTTATAACTACAGTTTATATATACATAGTTCGATATTCACCGCGATGCACCTGAAGAAGTATATTTACACAGTTCTATTTATATTTCTTGATCTATGTAGTAGTTATCAATGCTGGTGATCAAGAATATATGTACATTTCTTATTTACAGTGTTCCATCTTTATATCACTTATTACTGCTGGGGATAAGTCTATATACACAATTTCACTAACAGTGACTACTCTGTCTGACAACACTTTGCTGATGGTGTAGATGACGATGGCGGTGTTGCGTCGTCTTTCTGTTGCACTTCAAAGTTTGAGGGTCTAGTCAGTATATCAGCTAATGTATTTCTGCTACCCTTAATATGTCTGACTGAAAATGAGTGGTTTTGGAGTATAAGAGCCCAGGGATAAATTCTGGTGTTCTTGTGAACTCCTGTCTGCATGACTGTCAGTGGGGAGTTGTCAGTTTCGACGACAAAATGAGTTCCTGCCAGGAATATATGTAATTTACGGACACAGTATACAATAGCTAAAACCTCCAGTTGAGAGACATCATACTTTGCCTCAATTGGGGTGTGCTTGCGACTTACATACATTATTGGGTGGAGAATTCCGTCATATTCCTGAAGTAGTAAGCCGGCCACAGTTACTGCACTGGCGTCTGTTCTAAGGATATATTGTAAATTTGGATTAGGTAACCGAAGGATGGGGACATTGCTAAAAAGCTGCTTAAGTTTTGACATTGCATTCATTAAAATAGCATCTTGTACATCAATTTTGATATTAGATCTCAATAGATTGGAAAAAACACTGGTGATTTCCGCCAAATTGGGAATAAATTTGTTGTAATAGTTTACAAACCCAAGTAAACTTTTAACTTGTTTCTTGGTGCTTGGCATAGTTAGGTTCAAAATTTTGGTTACAATTTTGTCATCAGTTTTTAATTAGCCTTTAGATATAGTATGGCCTAAGACATTTATTTCAATTAAATTGCTTATCACATTATACATAAGCCACAAATATGTTATTGTATTGTAAGATGACATCACAATTTTAAACGTTTCCAAAAATGGTGGAGAAATATGTCCTATTCCAATATATGCAAGCAATATCACTATTACATCCCATGGACAATTGTTTGTTTGTGGGTGTAGTTTGTACGTATACCATACTGTCCATATAACTTTCCACAAGATAAGTGATCTCATCATGATGGAGCCATTTATGTGGCGTGTGATTGAGTTTCTGTTTTTCCCTATGCCATTATGATTGTGTCCCTTGAGACGACTGTCAGTGTGTTCTGTGTTACTGTTAATGTGTTGCGCGTCGTGTTGTCTGCTAGTATCTAACTGATGGAAATATGAATTTTGTCTTACGTTTAATGTATGTGTTGTCTGTTTTATGTCTTGTTTGTTGATGTTGTCTTGTGATGTTATTCTATTGGTGATGAGACTTTCTGTTGGTTTAATCATTGGGTCTTTATCAATTTTGTATACAACATCACAATAATTTGCATGAGCACTAAATGGATTATGTCGCCTTCTATGGTGTTTTTATTTTGTCCTGACTGGTTGTGTCCCTTATTTTCGTAATCTCTGGTAGATGTTCTTGTTTATTTATTTCTTTATCTGTGGTAGTTCTATGCTTGTGTTTTGTCTGGTTGATTGCTGTGGTTGAACTATGTTTGTCGCTTGTCTCCTGTTCTTGTCTAGAGTCATATGGTTTGAGCATTTTGCTATGGAATATCTTGAGTTTGTGGTTCAGTAATATTTTATCATCAACGTTGAATACTTTTGTCACTATTTTCAATGGCCCTTGCCCTGACATTACTTGTTCGTTACTCTTATCGGGTAATAGCGCTACAACTTATTGCTCAGGTTGAAGTTCCAAGGCATTTCCCACTTTATTGGCATGGACTTCTTGCCATGCTTTTATGTCATTAGTGGTACATTTCTTTAGCTGTGGCAAGCATCCGATTATAAGATCAGTACATAGGTCGTGTAAGACAGCGCACGTAAATGTGCCAGATAAGAAGGGAGTATTTATACGAGCTGTGGCTAACGGGTACTTTTCTATATTCCCCGAAAAGGTTCGGCAGCTCACAAATTCGCCTGTGTAGTCTTCTGGCTTTGCCAGCCCCTTCCTTAGACCGATCAGGGTACTGCCGCTAACTATTAAGAGTTTACAAGGTCTATTATTGACCATTCCCTCGTGGAGTTCTAATTTGCCTAGGGAGGAAACTGCTGCATTTGCGTTCTCACTTGAACACGGCACTGTATGCCCGCATTTCAGCACTCCGTCTTCATGAAACTGCTGACATGTCACACATTTATCAAAATTTAGTACATCACTTGCAGCTACCACATTCTCTCCAAATTTTACTATTTCTTCGTTCTTACTTTCATGCTCACTTTCACTCCCAGGCGATGTATCGACAAGTACAGCATTAGTAGCTCTCAATCTCTGACGTCCAACACATCTAGAACTATAGTGGCCAAAAGAATCACAAAAATAACATTTCACCGCTCGTCTATAGGTGTTTCTCTTGTTTTCTTGTTTCTTTACCATCGTCTCCAGGTGAGATGGGTAATTCGGGTTTTTGTCACACATCGCAAATTGATGATGAAAAAATTTGCAATATGGGCATTGAGGTGGCTTGGGTTTTTGTTTATCTCTAAATTTGAAAGGTTTCTGGGGTTTACTATTTGCAAAAGCCACTATCTCGCTTTCTTCTGTATTAGTTTTAAATATGTCCCTATTGGACGAAAAATAAGCTGACCCCCTATTTTCCAACTCTTCTAACGACTCTACATCAGCTTGCTGTAGGAATTTGGCAAAGGGAGTTGGGACAGTTGAGATAATTTTATCCATGATCATCAAGTCCCTGAGCGTCTCATAGCTTTTATTCACCTTTGCAGCGTTCAGCCACTTATTGTACAAACTTTGTACGTTAGAGACATAATCAATAAATGTTTCATTAGTTTTAGGTTTTAATTTGGAGAACTGAATTTGATACCCTGGGGCATCTAACAAAAAGTGTTGCATAATGCGTTGGTGAATGTAAACGTAGTCATTCCTTAGGTCTTAGGGAATTGACTCTATTACTTTTAAGGGCTCTCCTGAGAGGTTCTTCATGTAAATCATCGCCCAGTGTTCTCGTGGTATTTCCTGGAATTTCAGCTGGAATTCTACATTCTCAGTCCAGGCAGAGATTGAGTCTCCTTTGCAGATGGGTTTTACTATCCCTTTGTACTTGTTATACTTATTCTCCTCCTCTTTACTTTTTAATTTAGTGGTTGCGGTGTGTACGTGAGATTCGATGTCCAGCTCTTTCATCTTCAACTGGGTTTGTGCCTCAATTTCCAGTTGTTTTTCTCTTAATTTCGTTTCTTCTACTCTTTGAGCTAGTTCTAATTCTTTTATTTTGGTGGCATCAGCTATTTCTTTCAATTTGGTGGCTTCAGCCAATTCTAGCTGTTTTAGTTTATTAGCTTCAGCCAATTCTGCTAGATCTTTTTGATGCTGTCGTTCCTGTGCTCGTTCCTCTCTTTCTGCGTTTTTAGCTTCTTTCTCAAGTGCTGATTTCCTATCTTTTTCCTCCTTCTCAATTGCTGCTACTCTATCTGTATGTTCTCGGTACTTTTTCTTGGCCCATTGTTCTAGTTTATCTCCACTAAACCCCAGGTCTTTACCCGCTTCTATATATTCTTTCAATGTCAACATTTTTGTTAGTTGAGTTATACACCACACAAACCCAAACAAATATTTTTTCTACAATATTACTAAATATTTACAGCATTCAAAAACAAAAGATCCTATTCTAACAGGCAACAATCAAAACTATTGGTGTACTTATCTGATTTGATTACTTTCAGCTTTTCAGGGCTTTTACGGGAGTTGTCGTCTACTTCTCTGCGCTTACTTTCTGACGCTGCTATGAATGCCTCTACTCTGCATTCTGTTGTATAGAGCAGCAACAATTAATATTTAGAAAAAAAAACACACGTGTTACTATGATAATAAACAATCTGTCTGTGTCGTCGTTTCTTTCGACCGGACGCTGAAATGCGAAATCAATTTGTTAAATTCTGTCTGTCGTCGTGTCTGTTGTCGTCTAGTTTGTGTCACGTAGTCTTCAATGGCTTGGGTCATCATCTGAAACGTTTCTGTGAAAACAACATGTTAACGTTCATTGTTCTCACAATTTCTTATACTTTACAACTGTACACACATTCCTCTACGTCGTACCTTTGTTCGAGCTTTCTGTCATAACTTTTTCTCACAATGTTATAATGTTATGATTTCCTTCACTTTCGACCACACTCTTAATCGTAGGTAATGGATTCTTTCACACATTCTGACACCACTCTTGGCCGCTTGTCAACAACCTAGATTCTATACAGGCATGCTGGCCACTTCATTCATACCTCAAAAACACGGTCGTATGAATGGCAAAACATTCCATATTTATTACATGCGAATCCGCTCGTACATCTCTATTCAGGTGATAACGCCTATACACTTCTACACTGCTCGCTTCTCGAGCATACATCACTTATACACTGCTCGCTTCTCGAGCATACATGAATCACACACATAAATCAATACAGTCTTCACTCTCACTATTTCTACCTGCGTCCTTCTAAACTACACAATGGCTTGGAAACGTCATATAAGTCCTGTCTCTCTGACTGTCGAGTCCCGTCTGCCTGAGTTTTCTCGGCTAGCTAACTTGCTGGTCCTAAAGTCCCCGTGCGGTCAGCAGAACTACGTGCTGTGTCAACTCTCACGTAGTCCAGTCGTCCAGTACTCGCTAACCTGGGGTCGTACTATCTTTCAGTCTGTTTGCGGGTGTTCTCCCGTGACTAACGTTCCCTGTCCTATCCTCGGGGTTGGTCCCTGTTGTGTCCTAGCTATGACACGTCCGTGTCCTCGTCTATGTCCTGTCTTATAACTGTTCTTCGTTATACCTTCTTGTGCTGTCTCTCTCTATCTATACTCTTGTAAAGGTCCTTATCTATGTCCTGTCTCTGTTCTTACCCTGCATCTGTCTCTGGTCCCACTTATGTCCTATCCCACACTTTGACACTATTCCTCCCCACAACGCTTGAGGGCAAAAGTGGAAGTTGATGATGAATAAACTTTTATATTTTGGGAAATCATAATATCAGACGGAAGATGCGTGACAGAGATTAAGAGCAGAATAAGTTTTAAGTTAGTTGCATATCTTGTAAAAGACGTAGCAGTCAAACCCAGCATTTTTTCCCTGTTTGTGATTCCTAGGCAAGTTTACGTTCAGTAGTACACCATTACTTTCTGAACTACAGGCACTCATATCATTGCATGGAAACCAACGCAAGGCGGTCTGCTTTCAAATCACCCGTAGCTGTGTTTCGAGCGCGGTATGCGGGATTACGAATTACATTCGTAACATAGGCCAAGTAAAACCTGCATTTCAGACGATGAAACGTTTCATATAGAATAAATTACTTTAACTGAATGTGAAAAAGAGAGCTATCAAATGTTTGATCGAACCTGTTCTGCCGTATGGCAGTGGATCATGGAAGTAGTAAGAGCTTGTACGCAACGGATAAGTAGTTTCTAAGACGAATGTTGCCAACACCTTTTGTGCTGGAACAACGATTGCCTGGAAGAGGCTCGTGAAAATAGAGACTTGTAGGCAACAATTAAACAGAGATACGCTGTGTTCTCTGGTCATGTAATGAGAAGAGAGACATTGGGAGAACATCGTGGGAAGATGAGCGGTGAAAGAGACAGAGATAGACTGCGAGACACGATGCTGGATGGTCTCAGGCGATGACAGAGTGGAGTATCATCGAATGAGTTGAAGCAGAACATCCAGACCTGATGGATGTGGGAAGACATGAACGTCTGCCACATGTAGCAAGCTTCATTTTAATGACGATAGAAAGATCGTCATGATGGATGTGGGAAGACATGAACGTCTGCCACATGTAGCAAGCTTCATTATAATGACGATAGAAAGATGGTCTGACCCAGTGGCTAGAACGCTGGGGCATCTATTCGGGAGATCCTGGGTAAGGTGAAAGATGTTTTTTTTTGTTCTGTCGGGGGAAGGAAAAAAGAAAACCCTAACATGCTTATCTCTCAGCGACTGTACTAGCCAGGCGGTCTTAATTCCCCAGGATAAGACCCCCGCCCCTACCATACACCACTAGGTGCTACAGACAATAATGACAGTTCTTATGATGATGTTGGTAATATTTTTGCTCATTCCGTGGTTACAGGTGTGTGTAGGTTATTTAAATGTGTTCGGATGTGCCCAGGAGATGCATGTCTTTGTGTGGGGCTTGTAGGTCAAGGTTTGTGTTGACTAAGTATCAACATGGTCGCATTGCACATGTGTGAGATCACGTTATCTGGGGGAGGGGGGAGAGAGATCGATCGACACAGAAATAAATAAATCTACAAAGAGACAGATAGATCGACAGAGAGATCGATCGACTGAGAGAGAGAGAGAAAGAGAGAGAGAGAGAGAGAGAGAGAAAGAGAGAGAGATCGACACAGAGAGAGAGAGATCGACAGAGAGAGAGAAACAGATCGACAGAGAGAGAGAGAGAGAGAGAGAGAGAGAGAATCAGATCGATTAGGGGAGAGAGTTAGAGACAGGTCTACAGAGAAAGAGAGAGAGAGAGAGAGAGAGAGAGAGAGAGAGAGAGATACAGAGAGAGACAGAGAGATCGACGTCGACAGAGAGTCAAACAGACATACAGACAGATCGACGGTGACCCCTAAGACATTATCTCTGGTTAGGATCAGTTTAACTTAACGTTGCCTTTTAATGACGTAAGACCGACCACGTTTAATTCCTGTTAAAATACGCTCATCAATGTTAGTGTAAATGCATTTGAGGATGCACGTTTACAGCCGTCACTGTGATAGTGTAAATGTATTTTATCTTTGATGAGATTATAATTGTTTATGTTTTCATTGCTGGCGTGTTTTGTTGTTCTTGTTGATTTTTTTTGTTAATGTTGCTGTTGTTATTATTGTTGCTATTGCTGCTCAGATGCCGTCGTTTCTATGAGGGGGAAGTGAATAAGTAAGTCACAAATTGATGTATAAAAATAACTAAATATGATAACAACTTGAAACTAGTTTATTTTTATACGTACATTGTCCCTTTATTTCTCAACATAATTTCCATCAACACTGATACACTTATCCCATCGTTTTATCAGTCCTCCCAAACCGGCTGCATAGAACTGCGTGCTCTGTTTTCTAAACCATGTTTTCACTTCACATTCAGCTTCGGCGGCATTCGCGAAATGTCTCCCGCCAAGGTGGGTTTTCAGTGGACCATAAAAGTGGAAATCACTAGGGGCTAAGACGGGACTGTAAGATGGATGTTCCAGAAATTCCCACCTTGGTTAATTTTCTCCTGAGTTAATCGAGCCGTATGTGGTCTGGCATTGTCATGAAGAAGCAACACTCCTCTAGTCAGCAGTCCTGGACGTTTTCTTCGAATTGCATCATGAAGCATCGATAGAACTTCACAGTACGATTCAGAATTCACATTGTCACCTATCTTCTTGAAATTGGTTAAAAGCACTCTTTGACAATCCAAGAACACTGACAGCATTACCTTCCCTGCTGATGACGTAACCTTGAATTTTTGGACACAAGGCAAAGAAGGATGTTTCCATTGCATTGAAGCACGCTTTGATTCGGGATGGTATTGATGCACCCATGATTCGTTCTCAGTAACAATCATGTTCAGCATGTCTTCTCCTTCATCTTCGATTCGACAGAGATGGTGCAAGGACAGGCCAAATCGGTTCATTTTGTGTTACTCCTTCAATTGTCTGGGTACCACATTGAGCACGCTTTCTTAAATTTCAATCGATCATGCATTATGCTGTAAGCTGAACCATGTGAGCACCCTATTGCAAATGCTACAGTCTATCGCTACTCGCGTGTCACCTCTAATCATCTCCTCCACACGCTGCACGGGTGCTTCTGTTGCAAACTCAACAGAACGACCAGATCGGATTTCATCAACAATTTTAGAGCGTCCTTGAGAAAATTTTCTACCCAATTATGCACCGCTTTACGGGACAAACATTTGTCAGCATAAACAGGAAGCATTTTCTTATGAATGTCCTTTGTAGGCAGTCCTCCCCCCCCCCCCAAAAAAAAAAAAACAACGCACAACAGCACGTTGCTCTTTGGTAAGTACAGTCACCATTTTGTTTATGCGCTGCGCAAGCGCATGAGACACCTAGCACCACCTGACGAACGGGAATATAAAGTTCGATGTTGCTGTCACCTAATGGCACCTGTAGAAAACGCTAACTACATTTACCTGCCATCCCACAGAACTGTGTGACTTACTTATTGACTCGCCCTCCTAGATTTGACTCTTGCGCGAATGATGTAACCATAGTCTGGTGCTTTCTTGGTTCAACACTTGTAGACAAGCAGGAGTTTTGTTAGGAGTAGAACGGAGCACTTATTGGTTACACCCATGTGCCGTGATGTTGATCCGTCGACGAAACTAAACTAGACAAGCAGACCACTCATTCCAGGCGAACGTTTCGGCTCCTCGTGCAAGATGTGAGAGCCGATCATCTACCACCAACATGTGAATCTTGCTACAAGCTTGAAATCTCACAGATTGCACGGTATTTCTCCTCCTGGAGTTTTGATCCTAGTACATCAAGGGCAGTACTCACGGAGTTATAAAAACCTGTGTCTTGCCTGCATGCTCCGCTAGGTGGCGACACAAGTTCCTGGTCTTTGGTTCCTGGACTCTCCTGTAGGTGGGGACACGAGTTCCTGGTCAGTGTTTCCTTGACTCTCCTCTAGGTGGGGACACGAGTTCCTGGTCAGTGTTTCCTGGACTCACCTCAAGGTGGGGCCACGAGTTCCTGGTCAGTGTTTCATTGACTCTCCGCTAGGTGGGGCCACGAGTTCCTGGTCAGTGTTTCCTGGACTCTCCTGTAGGTGGGGACACGATTTCCTGGTCAGTGTTTCCTGGACCCTCCGCTAGGTGGGGCCACGAGTTCCTGGTCAGTGTTTCCTGGACTCTCCTGTAGGTGGGGACACGAGTTCCTGGTCAGTGTTGTCTGGACTCTCCTGTAGGTGGGGCCACGAGTTCCTGGTCAGTGTTTCCTGGACTCTCCTCTAGGTGGGGACACGAGTTCCTGGTCAGTGTTTCCTGGACTCACCTCTAGGTGGGGCCACGAGTTCCTGGTCAGTATTTCCTGGACTCTCCTGTAGGTGGGGAAACGAGTTCCTGGTCAGTGTTTCCTGGACTCTCCTCTAGGTGGGGACACGAGTTCCTGGTCAGTGTTTCCTGGACTCTCCTCTAGGTGGGGACACGAGTTCCTGGTCAGTGTTTCCTGGACTCTCCTGTAGGTGGGGACACGAGTTCCTGGTCAGTGTTTCCTGGACTCTCCTGTAGGTGGGGACACGAGTTCCTGGTCAGTGTTTCCTGGACTCTCCTGTAGGTGGGGACACGAGTTCCTGGTCAGTGTTTCCTGGACTCTCCTCTAGATGGGGACACGAGTTCCTGGTCAGTGTTTCCTGGACTCTCCTCTAGGTGGGGCCACGAGTTTTTGGTCAGTGTTGTCTGGACTCACCTCTAGGTGGGGCCACGAGTTCCTGGTCAGTGTTTCCAGGACTCTCCTGTAGGTGGGGAAACGAGTTCCTGGTCAGTGTTTCCTGGACTCTCCTGTAGGTGGGGACACGAGTTCCTGGTCAGTGTTTTCTGGACTCTCCTCTAGGTGGGGCCACGAGTTCCTGGTCAGTGTTTCCTTGACTCTCCTCTAGGTGGGGACACGAGTTCCTGGTCAGTGTTTCCTGGACTCACCTCTAGGTGGGGCCACGAGTTCCCGGTCAGTGTTTCCTTGACTCTCCGCTAGGTGGGGACACGAGTTCCTGGTCAGTGTTTCCTGGACTCTCCTGTAGGTGGGGACACGAGTTCCTGGTCAGTGTTTCCTTGACTCTCCTCTAGGTGGGGACACGAGTTCCTGGTCAGTGTTTCCTGGACTCTCCTGTAGGTGGGGACACGAGTTCCTGGTCAGTGTTTCCTGGACTCTCCTGTAGGTGGGGACACGAGTTCCTGGTCAGTGTTTCCTGGACTCTCCTGTAGGTGGGGACACGAGTTCCTGGTCAGTGTTTCCTGGACCCTCCGCTAGGTGGGGCCACGAGTTCCTGGTCAGTGTTTCCTGGACTCTCCTGTAGGTGGGGCCACGAGTTCCTGGTCAGTGTTTCCTGGACTCTCCTCTAGGTGGGGACACGAGTTCCTGGTCAGTGTTGTCTGGACTCTATTCTAGGCGGGGACACGAGTTTTTGGTCATTGATTACTGGACTCTACGCTTTTAAAAAACATTGAGCACTGAAATCAGTCATGCACTTCATTAAAGAACAGATTAAATGGTTTGGTCATCTCACAAGAATGCCCTGGTACCATCTGCCACACAGAGTCACACTGAAGAAATATAATGGATACAGAGCAGGGGGAAGACCACGTAAAAGATGGAGTGATTCGGTAACAATTATACCACCACCACTATCCCTTTCAAACTCAAAGAGAAGTTATATTAGGCCAATCACTGGCTTAGATTAATCATCCTGCGACTGAGCTAGCCACAAATGGCGACTACTAGAGGCTTTACTCACACAGAATATTAATTTCAAGGCGATTGTTGTCCAAAGAGGGTAATAGTTAATGGGGCTTTGGTATCGAGAACAATCTTAGAGAAATGAATACTAACGTACACAGAGCATTAGAAAGGGCGCATAAAAGATCTTTACATCGCCCTTCATCTCTGAATCAAATGAAGGAAGAGGAGGAGAAGGAAGAAGAAGAAGAAGAAGAAGAAGAAGAAGAAGAAGAAGAAGAAGAAGAAGAAGAAGAAGAAGAAGAAGAAGAAGAAGAAGAAGAAGAAGAAGAAGAAGAAGAAGAAGGGGGAGGAGGAGGAGGAGGAGGAGGAGGAGGATAATAATAATAAGGAGCAGCAGCAGCAGCAGCGGCGGCGGCGGCGGCAGCAGAATTCAGTAAACGTTATATGTGTAATTTAAATGTGAACAATAAAGACATAAACACTTGACTACACTTTATTACTTCTTTGCTTCGTTTCTGCCAGGGGTGTTAACTACAAGCAGACCTTGAAGCAATTTTTATACAGGGTTATAGAACTTGGAAGCAACATATTTTTGTTATTGTTATTTTTGCTTCCTCTGCGCTCGCTGGCTTTGATCTCAAGCGTAGTCCACAGTGGACTGCCAACCATAGTGGAAGTAAACAAAGCCATCCAGCAACTCTCCAGCGGCAAGGCACCTGGTCCTGACTCCATCCCAGCAGAGATATACAAGGCAGGTGGGCCGGTCCTAACAGAGCAGCTTCACAAAGTCTTTACAAACATATGGGTGAAGGAGACTATGCCACAAGATTTCAAGGACGCGTCAATAGTCCACCTTTACAAACGTAAAGGAAACCGCCAATCCTGTGACAACCACCGAGGCATCTCCTTGCTTTCAATTGCAGGGAAGATACTCGCCAGAATTCTTCTCAATCGCCTCACAGCCCATCTCGATCAAGGTCTTATTCCTGAGAGTCAATGTGGCTTCAGAAAAGAACGAGGAACTGTTGACATGATTTTCGCTGCTGCAAGAGAAATGTCAGGAACAGAACTGCGAAATGTTCTCCACTTTCATTGACCTTACCAAGGCTTTTGATACAGTCAGCAGAGAAGGACTGTGGAAGATTATGGCAAAATATGGCTGTCCACGAAAGTTTGTCCAAATAGTGCGGCTATTTCATGACGGCATGCAGGCAAGAGTACAGGAAAATGGTGAACTGTCTTAACCCTTTCCTGTCACCAATGGAGTGAAGCAAGGATGTGTCATGGCACCAACACTGTTCAGCCTCATGTTTTCAGCCATGTTGATGAATGCCTTCGAGAACGACAACATTGGAATAGACATCAACTACCGTATGGATGGAAAGTTATTCAATCTCAGAAGGCTGAAAGCTAAAACCAAAATTAACAGCGACACCGTCAGAGAGCTCCTGTTTGCTGATGATTGCGCTCTATACGCCAACTCAGAGGCGGACATGCAACATAATGTTTCAGCTTTCTCACATGCCTGTGCCAACTTTGGGCTCAATATCAACTTAGAGAAGACTGTAGTTATGTACCAGCCAGCTCCAGGGAATAATCACACTGTGCCGAATATCAAAGTGAATGATCATAGAGTAAGTGTTGTGGACAAATTCACCTATCTTGGCAGCACTGTGTCACAAGCTGCCACAATTGATGACGAAGTGAATGCAAGAATCTCCAAGGCCAGTGCAGCCTTTGGCAGACTGTACAAGAATGTATGGGACAGAACTGGAATAAGCCTGCAAACAAAGCTAAAAGTCTACAAAGCAGTTGTATTATCCACACTGCTATATGCTTGTGAAACCTGGACTGTTTATCAGCGACATGCTAGGAAATTAAACCACTTCCACACAGTCTGCCTAAGGAAGCTACTGAAGATTAAATGGCAAGACAAGATTCCAGACACCGAAGTCCTAGAAAGAGCATCCATGCCCAGTATCCACACTAACCTGATGAAGAATCAGATTCGTTGGGCTGGTCACTTGACTCGCATGCCAGATCACAGGCTCCCTAAACGAATTTTTTACAGCGAACTGCGTTGTGGTAAACGCTCCCAAGGTGGCCAGAGGAAACGCTTTAAAGACACTCTGAAAATTTCACTGAATGCTTTTGGAATTCATCATGACACCTGGGAGGCTGCAGCCAGAGACCGAAATTCGTGGCGTGCATCATTACGCAAACGTGCAGTCATAAGTGAGGCAACCAGGACTGCAAGAGCTGTGAAGAAAAGGCAGGACAGAAAAACCACTGCAGGAAATCCTCCTCCAGAGACGTCAAGCATTCTTTGTCCACATTGTCAAAGAACATTTCGAGCCAAAATAGGCCTTATCGGCCATCTTAGAACTCACGGCTCCATACCTTCAACCCCACTGGATGAAATGAATGGTCATCATCATTCTTGATGGACAAACAACAACAGTCCACAGTGTGCTACTATTTCTAATGCCCTGGGCATACGTTTACGCGTGGATTAGCTTTCCCTACTACCAGTATCCCTCGCCACTTCAGCTTCTGAGGTACTTGTAATTGACGTCTCCAAGTCAAGGACGAGAATTCAAAATTTTAGTCCAGCGGGTTGAATCCACTACCTCGGCATCAGCAAACCGGAAGTTTAAGAGAAAGCGCTCGGGACGTAAATTACAAGTACTTCTGAAGTCGGAGTGGGTTCCCCTGGTGTCGAGGGACACTGGTAATAGGGAAAGCTGATCCACACGCAAACTTCAGTCTAGTACTACTAGAAGTTGTGTGTATAGACTAGACTTGAGTTCAAAGCAAGCCAGCGCGCACACACATACACACATCTTACAGATAATATCGAACATTGAGACAGACCCAAACGTGACCAAGGCAGCAGAGAAGTATGAAACAGCTACTTGGTGTTCTCCATTAGCTTTCAGTCTCTCAGTTGACTAATGTGTTCTCTGATTTCTGCCTCTTCCTGTTGTCTTCTAAAAGTGCCAGTCATGAGATGGACGTTGATTGCTTTACTTCATGACGATTCGTGATGACTGATGATATATCTGGAAAGTCGTGTGATTGTTTTGGAGAGTTCTATTAGTCAAGTTTCAAAGTACATTTTGTTTTTAACGAGACGAAGTGGTAATTTGAATACGATTATATTTATTTATACCAAATATGTTAGAAGCAACGGAGATGTTGTTCCTGGGACGAATGTTACGAATTCCTTGGACTGCCAGAGTAAATAACAACGATTGTATGGAAGAGGCTAATGAAACTAGAACATTATCTACAACAATAAGAAAGAGACTAACGGCTTTTCTTTGGTCATGTGATAAGACGAGAAACACTGGAGAACATCGTAAAAACTGGAAATATCAAGGGGAAGAGAGGCAAGGTTAGACAAAGATAAAAAAAAATTCTGGATGGACTGATACAGTGGCATGAAGAATATCATCAGCAGAGTTGATCCAGAACACCAATGACCGCAATTTGTGTGGAGACATGACGGCCTACGCCATCTAGCAAGGCACTTGGTGATGGTTATGATGATGATGATGATGATGATGATGATGATGATGATGATGATGATACATTTTCTGTTCCGTAATTCGCCATTGCTTTCTGATCGAGCGACGCTCAAAGCATTGTGTATATCAGCGCAAAGTGATATGCTCACAAATCGCCCGCGGCTGACTGTGAAGCCTGGATGTCGGAATTGTGAGGCTGCGTTCATTACTCCAAAGCCACAGACACCGGCAAACAAAGTCAATGTCGAATGATAATATATCATCAAATGTGACCTCCCAATTGGACAGAAGGGCGATATATCGCCATACAAAGGCCATCGTATTGTTTGCTTTGTTTCGTGGTCATCATCATCATCATCATCATCATCATCATCATCATCATCATCATCATAATCATCATCATCATCATCATCATCATCATCATCATCATCATCATCATACTCATCATATTCTTCTTCCACTTTTGCCGTCAAGCGTAGTGGGGAGGAATAATTGGCTTTCCAGCGCCCAATGGTTTTGGATAGTGTCATTCCGTGTGATTTTAAAATGTCTTACATGTCGTCAATCCATTTTCTTCTCAGGCGTTCTCTTGCTCTCGTGGTATCTTCCACAATTTTATGTTTGATCCAAACCTACTTTATGCGCGTTGCACTGAATCAGCGATTTTTAGCCACTTATTAGACGTCATCTGTGACGTGGTGATAATGAGCACAGCTTCACAATTCCCCGACGTATCAAGTCGAGGGTTCGGAGTTAATGGAAGCAAACTGCGTTGCGTTGATTTAGATGATATGATCGTCGCTCATTCAAAAATCAACGACAACCTTGTCATCATCAAGTGCCAAGTTGGCAGGCGTGTGCGATCATGGTTCGCCATCTCACACGGTCATCAAAGTCTCCAATCAGGTCTGTGTTCTTGTCTCCACCATGCCATGCTGCCAAACCATCATAGTTGTGATCCCTTTGTCTTCCTCTTAATCTCGTCTCATCAATCTTGCCAGTTGTCACTAAATTTTCAAGTCCATTTCTCATCATAACATGTACATGACATCTTGACTGACCACGTCTAATTTCTCCAATCAATCTCCGTTTTTCATTTGCTTCTTGAAGGACAACCTCTAAAACGTAAAATCTGCTTAGTAAATCACAAAACACTGTTCCCCCTCCCTTGCCCCCCTCCCTCGCTTCCCCCCCCCCCCATGTCCCATTTCTGGGTATGATAGCGACGTCCCATTAGGCGCGTGCAACTAACTTACTTAGCAATATATATTTTAGCCGCAAGGAAAAAATCTGAAACAGTGTGGCCTTACAATTGTCGATTTAGAACAGTGGTTCTCAACCAATGGGAAATTCCAACCCCCCCCCCCCCCCCTCCCCCAAGGGTTTCCAAGGGATGAATTAAGACCACAAATTCGCAGACTCAAACTGGCTTCAGGACCACACAAAACACGATCATCCCATTTTCTTGAATTATGTGTGAGTGTTGCGTACAGTTGAGTGTGTGTGTGTGTGTGTGTGTGTGTGTGTGTGTGTGTGTGTGGGTGGGTGGGTGTGGGTGTGTGTAATGGAGGGGGGATAACATTTTGTAAAGGGGGCGTGACATTCTGAACATATGGTGAAGGGGTGCATGGGCCAAAAAAGGTTGAGAACCACTGATCTAGAAAGTTCATAAATCAGACAGACACCTGAGTGAATGTTATGTTGTGAAATGCCCGCAGCAAAACTGGCAAAGATTTATAGGACCGTCTTTTTGGACACCTGGGGAATGTTTTCATTGAATACCTGTTGAGCGTGAAGGCAAACATGCAGTCAGTGAACCGGAACTTCGTTTGTAAATTCCAGACACAGGGTTAGATTTAAAAAAAAAAAAAAATAGATCGTGTGTGCAGTGTTTGAGGTGCCACACAGCGAGTTGATCTACGTACATAAAGAACGTAAATGTGTGAGGTGAGTATTGTGTGTGTATGTATGTGTGTATTATGTGTGTGTGTGTGTGTGTGTGTGTGTGTGTGTGTGTGTGATTCTGAGGACAATAAAAGTGTGTCAGCCGAGGCTGTGGCTGAGAGGAGGCTAGGTTGTCTGCTACTGGGTTCAATCCCTACATGAGGCTGGCCATGTCCCCAAGAACCAGTGATATCTACTGATGTCGCACGGCTCCGCGATCTCTCTGGTAGTGGGCCCAAGAACCAGTGATATCTACTGATGTCGCACGGCTCCGAGATCTCTCTGGTAGTGGGCCCAAGAACCAGTGATATCTACTGATGTCGCACGGCTCCGAGATCTCTCTGGTAGTGGGCTCGGGCACCTAGACTTCTCGGATAAGGGAGAAAACAGCTCCAGTTGTGTATCTTAGACATCCTAAGGCAGCTGGTCATTGCAAAGAGTAGGCAGTACCTCGCTGCCCGGACGAGATTGTCAGGTAAGAAAACCTACCTACGGGTAGATAGCGACTATTACTTAGGATGTCATCTGTCTAGATTCCAGAGGACGCAAACCTGATACAAATGCATGCTGACATCGCACACGCAGACCTTTGAGGTGCGAAACTAGATGTGACGCACTTCCGCCTAAAGAGGAACGAAGAAGTAGGGGAAGTCAAACGGTTTATGATTATTGATCAAGTGACATACAACACGTGTGTCACAGCAAGGCCATGACCTTGTTTAGATGATGGGAAAAGGGGAAGGGTGGGGGAGGGGGGGGAGTGTTGGAAGTTTTGCGTTTGTTTATAGTTCCTTCTTTCCCCTTTAAATAACTCTGGTGTGAATGTGAGGCGATCGTGTGGGGAGAAAGGTGTGTGTATGTTTGTGTGTATGTAGGGGGGAGGGAGTGAGGGGAGTGTCATCTCTCAGTGTGTGGGACCACTTATGTGGACTTTCCGTGGCCAGGTGATTAAATAGTCCGCCTCCGATACTAATGGTGCCCGTTGCTTTCTGATTATTATGTCCGTCTTGTTTTACCTCTGAGTGACGACTGTCGACCAGATCCTCTGACCACCACTCCTGCTTTATTCTCGCTAGACCATGATAGTCTATCTGTTCTTCTGCATTAATCACATTCTCGCAGAGGGTCTTCACCACATCTGCCTTATCGTGCGTCAAGATAGTTAGTTAGTTAATTAGTTAGTTAGTTAGTTAGTCGCGGTTCCAACTTCACAGCAATGGGTCATCACCATTATGCTCTGTTCCTGTGCCAGTGAATATCACACAAAATGTTCCCTACTGCCCAATGTGAAAAGTAGAAAAGACAGGAGTCTTGACAAACAACAGCCCGCACAGATACACTGTGCATAATGTCGCCGCCAGAATGTCAACACACCAGTCCCCCACGAAAAACCCAGTTCATCTCTGATGGAATCGGCAGTCATTTTCCCATCTGGATCTTTCCTAGATGTTCACCCACACAGTCCACGAAAATACAATTCATCGTCAATGGTTGTGGCAGTCAACCAGAAGCCTAGCAGCCACGCATTTCTGCATAAGGCAAAAACCAGTCAACTCTGGGACATAGCCAGCTGCCATTGCCCCGAACATGCAGTCATGTTCCAAAACACCTCGGGCAGATTCAAAAGCACTTCACACGAAACTCACAGCTCAGTGTCGCGCCACGCACTCACTCAGTAGCAGGGCGACGGAACCATCACGCCTCCTTAGTCGCCTCTTACGACATGCGTGGTAGGCTACAGTGTTGCTATTCTCTGCTTCCCTTATGGGCCCCGGCAACACACGGGAGAACGGAGATACTGGGTATGTTCCAAGTGCTTTGATTTTTGTTCATCTTGGAATGTCCTGCTAGCTAGCAGATTGAAAGAAGTGCCTTACTTCTTCTTTGGTCAAGGATACCACTTTTCTACACCCAGTGGAAACCACTACTACCTCTACCTCAAAATCTCACCCTTTCCACATCGTGCGTCAAATCACCTTTTAATGATTCAGCACCAGTCAATATGTCTACCTGTTTATTGCCAACCACACCAGAGTGTCCTGGAGAAAAGATCCAGCGAATGCTCACAACCCGCGTCCTCTGAATCGGTGCAAGCCATTCTGCACGAAGCATGCCAGTCTTCACCTTTATCAGCATGCTTTGTGTGACACTTCCGGCAGGCCACTCGAACTTGAGACCATCACCAACAGCTATCTGTCAGTTGCTCACAAGCTGAATATACCACATGCTCATTTATTTTCACGTTACCATGGTTTTGGCCTAAACGGATATTTCACATTGTCTCCACGGATGGTTCTGTGCTGAGGCACGTGCTTGTTGATTCATAGCGAAGATTAATGGATATTGTGTAGTGCAGAAGAGCCTGGTGTATGATACCACAATATTTAGTCTGAGAAAGAAGGTGGGGGTCACTGCGGTATTCCACTGGGTGCAGGATAAACAACACACACATGTCGTAATTGTAAAGGACTCACAGAACGTGCGCGCTAAGTGAAGACATGCATTCTTCGTGCAGAGTGACATGCTTCAATTTTAAAGTATAAGATAGGATATCATCCGTTGGATCTTTTTCCAAGAGTTGCTGGAGGTTGAGAAACGAATATGCGGACAAATTGGCTGCAGCTTCACCACGGGGTATTGGTGCACAATAAGGCAAATGTTGTCAGGGCCCTTTGGGATCGCCTGTACAGTGTGGAAAATCAGACACCCCATCATTGTCTGGAGATAATGGTGCGGCAGGGAGTGACCAGAAAGTCTGGTCGACATTCAGTACTCCGAGGACAGGCCAGACAGACACATAATCAGATTGAACTGGTACCATTATTATTGCGGCCCTCCGTTGGTTGTTGAAGATGAGGACGGAGCACGTGTGGGTATGTTCCAAGTGCTGTGATTTTTGTTCATCTTGGAATGTCTTGCTAGCTAGCAGATTGAAAGAGGTGCCTTACTTCTTCTTTGGTCAAGGATACCACTTTCCTACACTCAGTGGAAACCATTGTTTAGCACAGTGGCGGACTGGCCAGGGAGTCAGCTTGCTTGATGGCAACTGGGTCCTGTAGGTCCCTAATAAAACAGGTCTCCTTAACCAGTAGACAATATGTTGAGTCGAGCTGAGTTGAGTTGAGTTGAGCTAAGAACTGACATCACTGCATTCACGATATTCCCATACACGTTCCGTCCCCTCGTTCAACAACCAGCGAAGAGTCAATTACTAATAGTTCCCACCGCTATCTGATTTAAAGTTCGCCTGGTCTTCCCTCTCAGTTTTCAGATTCTACCAGAACCCCTGCCAATACCTCAAAATCTCATCCTTTCCACATCAATCAATCAATCAATCAATCAGGTGCCGTCTCTGCAATGAAAGTTGGCTGCAATGGATTTCTAACACTGTCTGTCTCTCGCCCTGACTGTACATTCTGTCAGGTTGATGTTCGTCCATCTCTTGATATTATCTTCCCACTTGTATCGTTGTCTACCCCTCGCTCGCTTGCCCTTATCCTTGCCCTCCAGTATGGTTTTTATAATACTATCATGTCTTTTAACGTGGCCGAAATATTTCACCTGCCTCCACTTTATTTCTTTCATCAACTCTCTCTTCACTCCCAGTTTTTCTAGAACCTCTGCATTTGATTGTTTTTGTTTCCATGAAATACGACATATTTGTCTGTATATCCACATCTCCAGGATCTCTATGCGATTTCTCGCTGCTTGTTCAAAGCCCAGACTTCCGCGGCAAACAGTAGCGCTGAATATACGTAGCATTTGACAATTCTCATTTTTAATGCGCTGTTAATCTCACTAAATGTTAATACTTATTTCATGCTCACTGTCTCAGAGAGTCAGCTGGTGAGGTTAGAGCGCATACAGAACGAAGCTATGCGGGTCATTCTGGGATGCACTAGAGACACCCCAGTAGTGTGTATACGTTACATCCTTAGTCTGCCGACTGTTGCTGGTAGACTCAAGGTGATGCAGGCGAAGGCATACCTCAGAGTAGCTGCAGACACAGACCACCCACTGCATGAGGCGCTGGACGCAGTTAAGGGTCAGCGACTGATAAGAGGGAAATCATGGATGGCTCAGGCGGAGGATACGATCAGACAGGTGTGCCCCTTGGAGAACATTAGGCGTGGAGAGGAGTGGGTCAGAGTGCCAGCGGAGCAGTCAGACTTGTGCAGAGTTATAATCACATTAAGCCGGGAGTGCAGGGAATGGCCAGCAGGGGCCACGGAAGTGGAAATCCAGCAACTAATTCAGGACAATGCTCACTCGAGTGATGTGATTATCTACACAGATGGTTCGGTGTCAAGAGGTGAGAGAAGTGGCTGGGTGTTCATAGCCAAAGCTAATGGTCGATGTTTGGGGCAGGAGAGCCTGGCATATGATACCACAACATCCAGCTTAAGAATGGAAGTGGAAGCAGTCACTGTGGCTCTCCGCTGGATGGAGAATACGACACACACACACACACATCGTGATTGTAACTGACTCAGAAAGCATGCTGACGAGTGTGAGGACGGGCAGACTTCGTGCGGAGTGGCTTGCTTCGCTTCGGAGGTCACGGGTGACAAGCATCGCCTGGATCTTTTCTCCGGGGCATGCCGATGTGCTGGGAAATGAACAGGCTGACAGATTGGCTGGCTCTGCAGAACTTGGTGGAGTATTGATACATGACAAGGCAGACGTGGTTGCGGCCTTGTGGGAGCACGTGCACACCTCGGAGGAGCAAACGGATTACCATGGTCTGGCAAGAATGAGACAACGAGGAGTGACGAAGGGATCTGGCCGACGCTCAACGCTCAGAGGAAAGGCGAGACGGACTTATAATCAGATTGCTACTGGTACTATTAGTGTTGGAACTCTTCGCTGGCTGCTGAGGATGGGGACAGAGCACTTACGGGAATGCCCCGAATGCTGTGATGTCGATTCCTAAATCAATCAATCAATCATGCTGTTGAAAGCATTTTTGGCCACTTCTATTCTCTTTTTGATTTCTATTTCACTTCTGCCATCATTTATTATTATACTAGCTGACCCGGCTATGTCCAGGATAGGAGAAACATGTTACTTATTCTAGTATCTCCCCGTTTACTGTGATTTTCATTGATGGCCTTTCTTTTCAACTGCTAATTATCATAGTTTTTGTCCTTTCCACATACGGGCTCTCAATCTGTTCCCCCACCTTCTCCACCTGGTTCCACAGGCACACGACCCCCTTCTCCCTTGTCCATGAGTAATGTACCACAAAGAGGAGCATTCCCTGTCAGCCTATCAGCCTGTTCATTCTCCCGCACTCCCGCATGGCCAGGGCAAAAAATCCATACAATTCTCACAATCTGGGACCTCTGAAGCGAGGTGAGTCATTCCACACGAAAATATGTTTTAAAATGTTTAACAGGGGTTTAACTGGCCAGATGGCCGACTTCACTGCACCGAGGTTTATCCCATAAGGTTCGGTCTCTTTCTGCAGTGCGGCTGCCGAAAGCGTTGCACAAAGCACGAACTCTGCAGTTACAGCGACGAGCCCCAGGAGTCTCCGAGAACATTACACTCGTGAACCGAAGAAGTAGCTCGGATTCAAACCCGCGAGCTGTGGAGAGCGTGGTAAGCGGAATAACTACTTCACCACGGAGGGTTTAAATATATTAATGATCTTTGAGTCTGGCAACCAATATTTATAGCCTCGGTACGTCACTGCTTTAGCATGCATGTTTCTTCAAGCAAAGATCTGGCTCGGTGTGCAATACAGTAGGGATTGATCAAACAAGTTGATGTACTGTGTTTATTTTAAACGTCCTGGGATATTTCCCTAAGTTATATATTATTATGCCGGTCTCTCTGGCTGTGGGGTTACAACACTTTCTCTCTGTAATCCCGTTTATCACACAGAGTCTCGCAGCGGAGCGAGAACTGAGGTGGTTCGACCCCCGCTCGTGACTTGCGGATACTGAGCCGGCCGCTCAGAAAGCAATGGCAAACTACTGAGCGTAATCTTGCCAAGAGATCAACAGACAGCTGAAAGATGCTGCTGTTGACAGCTAAGTCCTGTAAAAGGATACGCAAAACATTTATATATTATTATAAGCTCGTGTCCCTGAATGTGCTACACAAGCATGGCCCCCTGTGGACAACAATCCCTTTCTAATTAACATCCGATTTGTGGATTATTCGGATGATTAATTTTAAGCTGGGATGGGCCCTAATTATAATCTGTATTTTGAGTTTGAACGGGTTAGGGGTAATAGAAAAACCAACAACATCAATTCAATATCTCAATATACTGTCTGTCTGCGTGCAGAATGAAGTGGGTCACTGGGTTACACGAGTACACGGGCCCAGATGTGGGGTACTCTACGTAACTTCCAGGCTAAAGAGTTACATAAACATGTTTCACTTCTGCTGGGCAGAGGCGGCGCTCCAGCTCGGCCAAAGTTTCACAACAACCATGAAATATCGCTTGTGAGGGCCGTTTGCGATCATTTATCAGTCTCTTGTTGTCAACAGAAAACATTTACATGAAATGGAGAATATATATATTAGTTAATGATGTGGTATCGATTGTGACTGCTAATGAAAATAAAGTTGCAACAACAAAATTAAGCAAGGCTGCAAGCCTACTTTCCCTCAGAAAGTGAGTCAACTTGAGTCATTTAAATTTCGACACACAGAAGAAGGGAGTTGAGTATTTCACATTTGAAAGGCTATTTGAGCAACATATTCATTCATATAAGGATACTTTATAAACATATCCAGGTAGGGAAAGAACTTAGTGTTTATTTGATGATTTGAAGTTTCAATTTACAGCTAAGTGTGTTTGCGCAAGCAACGAGTAAGAAATCCAGCGATTGCCCAACATTAATTAATAATTATTAATTTATAATTATTGTAATGTATATTATATGTAATGTAAAATGAATTTGTCCCGAAGCAGCTTCTTGCTACTGGGCTATGATGTGATAGGGCCAGCAAGTTTTGTAGGCATGGATGATGGATGCACGGGGGAACAGGTGGCCAGTAGAAGTAGTTTACTCTGATGGTGAAGGACAATGAAAGGAGTCCAACCACCCTCATCTGACCGCTCTAATGACATTATCATTATCTATCCTATCTGTGTAGTCCGATATCAGCTACGCTAACGTGTAGTGTTGTGTAATGCTACTTGATCACCTGTAGTCAGTACTAGTAGCAATAATTTTCAATAAACAAGTAAAGGAACATTTTTCACTCCTAAGGACACATCATTGGGCCTATCCTATGTAATGTATGCTAATTCATCACCTGTAGTCAGGACTAGTAGCAACTATTTTCAATAAACTTGTAAAATTAAACGAACGTTTTACACTCCTAAAGGCACATTGGGCCTTACCTGTGGTGTTAAACCCACCATTTATAGATCAGTCGACAGTCGGTGGTTGATGTATATTTTAGGCTGGGTCGACCTGGGAACCTAGATCCATTTTAAAAAAATCCTCCCTGATAGAGATTCTAATCCATGACCACCATTCTAATTCATGACCACCATTCTAATCCATGACCACCATTCTAATCTGCAACCACCGTTCTAATCCATGACCACCGTTCTAATCCATGACCACCATTCTAATCCATGACCACCATTCTAATCCATGACCACCATTCTAATCCATGACCACCATTCTAATCCATGACCACCATTCTAATCCATGACCACCATTCTAATCCATGACCACCATTCTAATCCATGACCACCATTCTAATCCATGGCCACCATTCTAATCCATGACCAACATTCTAATCCATGACCACCATTCTAATCCATGACCACCATTCTAATCCATGACCACCATTCTAATCCATGACCACCATTCTAATCCATGACCACCATTCTAATCCATGACCACCGTTCTAATCCATGGCCACCGTTCTAATCCATGACCACCATTCTAATCCATGACCACCGTTCTAATCCATGACCACCGTTCTAACCCATGACCACCGTTCTAATCCATGACCACCGTTCTAATCCATGACCACCATTCTAATCCATGACCACCATTCTAATCCATGACCACCATTCTAATCCATGACCACCATTCTAATCCATGACCACCTTTCTAATCCGTGACTGCCATTCTAATCTGTGACTGCCATTCTAATCCATGGCCACCATTCTGATCCATGACCGCCATTATAATCTATGACCGCCATTCTAATCCATGTCCGCCATTCTAATCCATGACCGCCATTCTAATCCATGACTGCCATTGTCACCATTCTAATCCACAACCACCATTCTAATCCATGACCACCATTCTAATTCACGACCACCATTCTAATCCATGGCCACCATTCTAATCCATAAGCACTATTCTAATCCATGAGCATCATTCTAATCTATGGCCACCATTCTAATCCATGGCCACCATTCTAATCCATGACCACCATTCTAATCCATGACCAACATTCTAATCTGCAACCACCATTCTAATCCATGGCCACCATTCTAATCCATGATCACTATTCTAATCCATGATCACCATTCTAATCCATGACCGTCATTCTAATCCATGACCACCATTCTGATCTATGAGCACCATTCTAATCCATGACCACCATTCTAATCCACGACCACCAGGCCTGCAGACGAGTATCTAGCCACTGTTGACTACTTTCAGTACAATACAAAAATATTGACATATATTTTTACATATGTTATGTTAAGGCTTCGTACCATTCTAAAATGACAGCTATGATGATAGCATAGTTTTTGATAGGTGAAAATAATTGACTTGATTAACCCTAGAGCTACCATGGGGTCCCAATGGAGCAGACGGCTTGAACCAGCTAGCCAATACTATTGTTAAAGGAGTCTCTGTGACAAAGTGGTTAAACTGCCTGTCTCAAGCTCGGAAATTTCTGGGTTCGATTCCGGGCCACGACGTTCGGTTCATGAGTGCAGTTTCTCTGAGACTGCTGGGGGGGGGGGGGGGGGGGGGGGGGGGGGGGGGGGTCGTCATCGCTGGAGCTGCAGAGTTGTGCTTTGTGCGACACTATCACCAGCAGGCCACCCAGTGGAAAGAGACAAAGCCATTTAAGATGAAGCCCGGAGCAATAAAGTAGATCCTCTTACCTTTGTTTTTCTTGCTCGCTCACTTGCTTTTAACTCAAGCATAGTCCATACACATGCTACTACTTATAGTGCACTGGACTGATTTTTGCGTGTGGATTAGCTTTCCCTATCAGGCGAACTCACTCCGTCTTCAGGGGCACTTGTAATTTATGTCCCCAAGTCGAAGACAAGAAGTCAACATTTTAGTCTAACTGATGTAGGGGTTGAACCCGCTACCTCGACATCAGCCGACATAGTTTTGCCCCCGACTGGGAAAAGAAATCCATTAACTTACCAAGGATTCAATCTTGGGTCACCGGATTAGAAGCCTGAAATTCTAGCTACTTGACTAGACACTCCTCTGAAGTAGTCAAAAACCACTCCAATATAACCAAAGCCCACTTAAAGTGACTCAAAAACCACTCCAATGTGACCAAAGTCCACTTAAAGTGGCTCAAAAACTTCTCCAATGTGACCAAAGTCCACTTAAAGTGGCTCAGTAACCTCTCCAATGTGACTAAAGACCACTTAAAGTAGCTCAAGTCCACTCACAGTGGCTCCAGCATTGAGACTCTCCAGGTCCAGATTCAGTATAATACTTGGAGGTCAGCATGACTGAATGGATTAGAGTGCTAGCTCGTCCGGTGTGCTGATGGCGGGTACCTATGGGCATATGGTGCTAGCTCCATATTTGTATAGAGAAATTGGCAGCCAGTGGGTGATGTGGTCACCTTTGCTGCCCAGGGCGTTTCCTGGTACCCACTTTGTGGGTCAACCTGGAAGCCCAGATCACTTTGAAACATCTGCATAAATGGGGATTCGAAACATTTAGGATTAGATGGGTTAATGTTACTACTGACTGGGTCAGTTCACACATGTCACAGTAGTGAATTGAACCCCAGGAAGGTTAACCCGGTCAACAAATGCCCGCAGAAGTCAGATGAGTTGGTCTAAAGGCGCAGTATCGCAGCTCTGCTATAAAAAGGCACAACACAATCACGTCTGAAAAAACTCTCTGGATGAACGAAGAAGAAGAAGAATTGAACAAGGTCTGCTTGAGTACGATGTGGACACCCTGACTTCTATGCCACCTGGCCCTCAGTTGTATCACACTTGTATGAGCAGTTAATAGATATCAAGAGCAGATTTGTCTCTACACATTTGTTGTCTGAATAGATATCAGTGGCAGATTTGTCTCTACACATTTGTTGTCTGAATAGATATTAATAGAAGATTTGTCTCTACACATTTGTTGTCTGAATATATATCAATAGCAGATTTGTCTCTACACATTTGTTGTCTGAATAGATATCAGTGGCAGATTTGTCTCTACACATTTGTTGTCTGAATAGATATTAATAGCAGATTTGTCTCTACACATTTGTTGTCTGAATAGATATCAATAGCAGATTTGTCTCTACTCATTTGTTGTCTGAATAGATATCAATAGCAGATTTGTCTCTACTCATTTGTTGTGTGAATAGATATCAATAGCAGATTTGTCTCTACACATTTGTTGTCTGTTGTATGTTGTTGAGGCTGTGGCTATTGCACCAGCAAGGCATGTCACAGCTCCCTGATCTGTTATATCTTACTTGTATGAACAATTATTCATTGCCAAACAACAAGTATGTTTGGACCACACATGGTACTCAATCAAATGAACAAGTCGTGAGTCTCTGTGGCAAAGTGGTCAAGCCGTCTGACTTGGGCTCCATAGGTTGTGGGTTCGATTCTGGGCCATGTCCTTCGGTTTATGAGTGCATTTTTTTGTGTGGAGACTTCTGGCTGTCATTACTGGAGCTACTATCTTTCGACAGTTTGCTGCGGAAAGAGACCGAGCCATATGGGATAAAAACCTGGTGCAATGAAGTCGACCCAATCAACTTTTAAGCGACTTTTTTATGAACAAGAATTATAATGTAAATTTCCATTCACAGAGCATTGAAATTGTGGAAGACATCATTAAACAAAACAAATAACATGATAATTCTCATATGGTGATATATCGTCCTTCTGTCCAAATGAGAGTTTAAATTTGGCGATATATTATCCTTTAGCACCGTATCAGTTAATAGATGTAATTAGTTGTCTCTGACACACTTGTTGTCTGTCTGTTGTATTTTGCAGAAGCTGTGGCAGTAGCACCAGCAAGGGATGTCACAGCTGTCTGATCAGTTTGGCTCATTTTGTGATACACCTCTGTGGGTAAGAATTTGTGGTATCAGTGATTGCCATAGTGATGGATGGTTAGTTATGAACAGATCATCCTCATTGTTGGTTGGTTGGTCAAGAGAAGAGAAAGCATGAAAGAGAGAGAGAGAGAGGTGGAGGGAGAGAGATAGAGAAGGGGGAGGGAAAGAGAGAAAGAGAGAGAGGAGGGAGAAAGTGCAAGAGAAAGATGAAAGAGAAAGAGAGGGGGGAGGGGGGTTAGAAGGAGAGAGTGAAAGTTAGAGGGGGAGAGAGAGGAAGGGGAGTAGAAAGAGAGGGGGAAGAAAATGAAAAGGAAAGAAAGAAATGGAGAGGGAAGAGAAAGTTAGAGATGGAGGGAGGGAGAGAGAGGATTGGAGGGGGGAGATATATTTATAGAGAGTTTGAGAGAGAAAGAGAGGGCGAAAATTACTTAACCCCAACAGAGAAGGAAATATTTAGACACTGGTAGATCAATTATCCTATCACCAGTGTATCATTGACTGTCATAGTATAATGATTGTCTTATCACCTGTATATCATTGATTATCATAGTAAAATGATTGTCCTATCACCTGTATATCATTGACTGTCATACCAATTGGTATAACCATTACCCTATGACCTGTGTATTATATCATTGACAACCCTGGTACAACCATTAGCCTATGACCAGTGTATTATATCATTGACAGCCCTGGTATAACCATTAGCCTATCACCAGTGTATTATATCATTGACAGCCCTGGTATAAACATTACCTATCACCAGTGTATTATATCATTGACAGCCCTGGTATAGCCATTAGCCTATCACCAGTGTATTATATCATTGACAGCCCTGGTATAAACATTACCTATCACCAGTGTATTATATCATTGACAACCCTGGTATAACCATTAGCCTATCACCAGTGTATTATATCATTGACAACCCTGGTATAACCATTAGCCTATCACCAGTGTATTATATCATTGACAGCCCTGGTATAAACATTACCTATCACCAGTGTATTATATCATTGACAGCCCTGGTATAACCATTAGCCTATCACCAGTGTATTATATCATTGACAGCCCTGGTATAAACATTACCTATCACCAGTGTATTATATCATTGACAACCCTGGTATAACCATTAGCCTATCACCAGTGTATTATATCATTGACAACCCTGGTATAACCATTAGCCTATCACCAGTGTATTATATCATTGACAGCCCTGGTATAAACATTACCTATCACCAGTGTATTATATCATTGACAACCCTGGTATAACCATTACCTATCACCAGTGTATTATATCATTGACAGCCCTGGTATAACCATTACCTATCACCAGTGTATTATATCATTGACAGCCCTGGTATAAACATTACCTATCACCAGTGTATTATATCATTGACAACCCTGGTATAACCATTAGCCTATCACCAGTGTATTATATCATTGACAGCCCTGGTATAACCATTAGCCTATCACCAGTGTATTATATCATTGACAGCCCTGGTATAAACATTACCTATCACCAGTGTATTATATCATTGACAACCCTGGTATAACCATTACCTATCACCAGTGTATTATATCATTGACAGCCCTGGTATAACCATTACCTATCACCAGTGTATTATATCATTGACAACCCTGGTATAACCATTACCTATCACCAGTGTATTATATCATTGACAGCCCTGGTATAAACATTACCTATCACCAGTGTATTATATCATTGACAGCCCTTGTATAAACATTACCTATCACCAGTGTATTATATCATTGACAGCCCTGGTATAACCATTAGCCTATCACCAGTGTATTATATCATTGACAGCCCTGGTATAAACATTACCTATCACCAGTGTATTATATCATTGACAACCCTGGTATAACCATTACCTATCACCAGTGTATTATATCATTGACAACCCTGGTATAACCATTAGCCTATCACCAGTGTATTATATCATTGACAACCCTGGTATAACCATTAGCCTATCACCAGTGTATTATATCATTGACAGCCCTGGTATAAACATTACCTATCACCAGTGTATTATATCATTGACAGCCCTGGTATAACCATTAGCCTATCACCAGTGTATTATATCATTGACAGCCCTGGTATAAACATTACCTATCACCAGTGTATTATATCATTGACAACCCTGGTATAACCATTAGCCTATCACCAGTGTATTATATCATTGACAACCCTGGTATAACCATTAGCCTATCACCAGTGTATTATATCATTGACAGCCCTGGTATAAACATTACCTATCACCAGTGTATTATATCATTGACAACCCTGGTATAACCATTACCTATCACCAGTGTATTATATCATTGACAGCCCTGGTATAACCATTACCTATCACCAGTGTATTATATCATTGACAGCCCTGGTATAAACATTACCTATAACCAGTGTATTATATCATTGACAACCCTGGTATAACCATTAGCCTATCACCAGTGTATTATATCATTGACAGCCCTGGTATAACCATTAGCCTATCACCAGTGTATTATATCATTGACAGCCCTGGTATAAACATTACCTATCACCAGTGTATTATATCATTGACAACCCTGGTATAACCATTACCTATCACCAGTGTATTATATCATTGACAGCCCTGGTATAACCATTACCTATCACCAGTGTATTATATCATTGACAACCCTGGTATAACCTTTACCTATCACCAGTGTATTATATCATTGACAGCCCTGGTATAAACATTACCTATCACCAGTGTATTATATCATTGACAGCCCTGGTATAAACATTACCTATCACCAGTGTATTATATCATTGACAGCCCTGGTATAACCATTAGCCTATCACCAATGTATTATATCATTGACAGCCCTGGTATAAACATTACCTATCACCAGTGTATTATATCATTGACAGCCCTGGTATAAACATTACCTATCACCAGTGTATTATATCATTGACAGCCCTGGTATAAACATTACCTATCACCAGTGTATTATATCATTGACAGCCCTGGTATAAACATTACCTATCACCAGTGTATTATATCATTGACAGCCCTGGTATAAACATTACCTATCACCAGTGTATTATATCATTGACAGCCCTGGTATAAACATTACCTATCACCAGTGTATTATATCATTGACAACCCTGGTATAACCATTACCTATCACCAGTGTATTATATCATTGACAGCCCTGGTATAACCATTACCTATCACCAGTGTATTATATCATTGACAGCCCTGGTATAACCATTAGCCTATCACCAGTGTATTATATCATTGACAGCCCTGGTATAAACATTACCTATCACCAGTGTATTGTATCATTCACAACCCTGGTATAACCATTACCCTATCACCAATGTATTATATCATTGACAACCCTGGTATAAACATTACCTATCACCAGTGTATTATATCATTGACAACCCTAGTGTAATGATGATGCTATCAGCAGGTCCACTAACAAAGATGATCATGTAACCAGTATAGTGACACACATTTTGAGAAACATGACACCACTAACTGCAACATATAAGTGGCAGCTGAGCTGTCTTCAGTGACCTAGTTTATGCAGAGAGACACTTCTGGCCTGGATGTTTGCTCAGTGTAGATTGTGACACTGGATGTCATGTTATTGTAGCTATCTGTAATTGACTGAAGGTGGGCTCTGTGCTGAAAGTGTTTGGGATGCAATTTATAATCACTAATCCTGCATACAGCATTTGAAACACAGCTGCGGACAAAGACCACTTTGCGTTGGTTTTCATAAAATAGTATAAGTGCCGGTCGTTCAGAAAGCAATGGAAAATTACTGAAAATAACCTTGCCAAGAAATTATGAACAGCCAAAAAATGCTGGGGGTTACGGCGTCCTGTAAAGGATATGCAACTAACTTTAATTTAGTAAGAGGTCTACATGGCGGCAGTGTTACTGCACTTAAGCTTCTGATGTGCTGAAGGCAGGGCAGCAGGTTCAACCCCATACACCGGCCAGTTGCACTTCAACAGTGACTTCTTGTTCAGAAAGCAGTGATAAATTACTGAATGTACAATTGCCTAGACAACCAAGCTGGGGTTAGAGTTGATGGCCACATCCTGCCAGGGACATGTTAGTTTATAAAGCTAATTGCATGTCCTTTACAGGATGTGGCAGTCAACCCCAGCATTTTTTGGACAAGTTTATGTTCAGTAGTTCGCCATTGCTTTCTGAACGACCGGCCATCCATACATACCATTTTCATAAAAAACCAAGTAAGGCTGCCTGCTGTCAAATCGCCCACAGCTGTGTTTCGAACAAGGTTATGCAGGATTATGAACTGCGTCCATAAGCCCTTTACCACGGAGCCGGCTAGAGAGGGACAAGCAAGGACAAAAGTTGCTGTCTCTGAAGCGGTCTCGGCTGGCAAAGATTAGTTTCATCTTCGTGCCAGGGTATGCGGGAGTACAAGGAAATGAGCGGGCTGACAAGTTCGCAGGTATGGCTAATGTGGAGGGCGGACGCGCCATGGACCAGGCTGACATTCTGAATGTACTATGAGAAGTAAGACTTTTACGAGAACCAAGTGATGACTGCAAATCTACAACCATGGTCAGACTGCGAGAACAGCAAATTAAAAGAGTGGTGGTCAAACAAGAACACTATGCAGGAAGCCAAAGAAGATTGATAAACCAGCACAGAACTGGTGTCGTTAGCCACTACATGCTGCGGGAATTGCTGAGGAGGGGATCCGAGCACTTAGGGACTGAATGGTTTGATGTGCAATGAGGAAGATCTGCCGACTAACTAACTAACTAAGCAAGGACATAATCTGTTCAGCAAATAGAGTGAGGCAGCTTTGATTCAATTCGATTTCACTATTACCACTGCCCTGTTCAAACTCAAGGAGAAGTTATAGTAGGGTCCATCATCGGCTCAGGATGATAGTCCTGTGACTAGACAGCCACTAAAGTAGCTGCCTATGGTTTTACCTTCACAGTCATATAAATCCGAAAGTGATTGTTGTCCATATGCGGTAATGGACTAGATTAGGCAGCTTGTGAGAATGATGCCTCTTAGCTGCGGCTTCATGCCTGCTACATCAGACATTCTGACTGCAGACCCGAAGGGCATCCAACAAACAGATGGGAATGTTGTGTCTGAGGTCTACTCATCATCATCATCATCATGTGCCATGCTGGTAAGCCTGGGCGGGCATGTTTCACCATCGTATACAATCAACAGAGTGGTGGATCAGCTCTGTGTTCTTGTCTCGACCATGTCATCCAGATATTTACTTCTCTACCTTCCTCTTGTTCTTTTCCCCTCAGTCTTGCCAGTTGTAATAAAGTTCGCTAGTTTATTTCTTCTCATAACATGTACCAACAATTTTGACTGTCTACGTCTAATTTCTCTAATCAGTTTAAGGTTCTCATTCGCTTCTTATAGGACTTGCTCATTGGTTTTTCTGTCTGTCCAGGATTAAGTTAAAAGTTAGTTGTATATCCTTTACAGGACGTAGCAGTCAACTCCAGTATTTTTTGGCTGTTTGTGATTTCTGGGCAAGTTTACATTCAGTAGTTTGTCATTGATTTCTGAAGACCGGCACTCATAACATTATATGGAAACCAATGCGAGGCGGTCTGCTTCCAAATCACCCGCAGCTGAGTTACAAGACATAACACTTATACTGGATGGTAAGGTTGAAGGCAAGAGGTAGACATTTATATACGTACATACTATACTTTGACCCATATATTTCCTGTCCAGGACCTAGACTTGACCTGGTATGGCGACTGGCCACAATTTACCGAGTGCTTCCAGTCAACGATACTGGTGTGGGTTCCCTGTGGATGGCTGTGGGTGAGCGCACCCTTCTACATGTGGTATCTGGTCCACTCACCTCGGACGATGCACGGGAGGACCTGCAGCTGGCTGCTGATAATTAAACTGGTAACTCTCTCTCTCTCTCTTACTCTCACTTACTCTTTCTTCCTATCTCTTTCTGTCTCTCTTTTTGTTTTTCTTTCTCTTTCTTTCTCTCTCTTTCTGTCTCTGTATCTTCTTTCTCTCTGTCTCTCTCTTTCTTTCTCTCATGTCTGTCTGTTTCTCTCTCTCTCTCTCTCTCTCTCTCTCTCTCTCTCTCTCTCTCTCTCTCTCTCTCTCTCTCTCTCTCTCTCTCTCTCTCTCTCTCCCTCCCTCTCTCTCTCTCTCTCCCTCTCTCTCTCCCTCTCTCTCCCTCTCTCTCTCTCTCTCCCTCTCTCTCTCCCTCTCTCTCCCTCTCTCCCTGTGTGTATAGGTGGGGGATGTGTAGTTGAGAGGTGGCGGATATTGGGTGGGTGTAGGTTGGCTGATGTGTGTGTGGGTGGGTGGGGACAATTGTGAGTGTGAGGTGCGGGATGTATGTGTGGATAGGTGCGGGATGTGTGAGTTGATGGGGATATGTGTGTGTGGTTTTGTGATGTGTGTTTTGCTGGATGGTTGTGGGTGTGTGGTGGAGAATATGTGGGTGGGTGTGTGCGTGTCGGTTATGGTATGGGTGGGGGATGTATGTGTGGGTGTGAAAATGTGTGTAGGTGGGGGATCAGTGGGTGGGGGTGGCATGTATGTTTGCCTGAGTCTGTGTGAGTGCGTAGAGGTATGTGTGGGTGGGTGGGGGATGTGTGAGTGGCCAATTTGTTACCCTTTTAAAATAAAGTTTGTTCGTTTGTTTGTTCGTTCCCTCCCTCCCTCCTAATGGCCCTCACATACTTTATCTATACCCCTCATTTATTTTATCTCACACACTATACCTCATATACTTAATCTCACACACTATACCTCATATACTATATCTCATACACTATACCTCATATGCTTTATCTCACACACTATATCTCATACACTATACCTCATATATTTTATCTCACACACTATATCTCATATACTATATCTCATATATTTTATCTCACACACTATATCTCATATACTATATCTCATACACTATACCTCATATACTATATCTCATATATTTTATCTCACACACTATATCTCATATACTATATCTCATATATTTTATCTCACACACTGTACCTCATATACTTAATCGCACACACTAGACCTCATATACTATACCTCATATATTTTATCTCACACACTATATCTCATATACTATACCTCATATACTATACCTCATATGCTTTATCTCACACACTATACCTTATATACTTTACCTTATATACGGGCTTGGTAGAATCAGCGGGGAAAGAAGACCCTGTTGAGCTTGACTCTAGTCCGACTTTGTGAAGACACATGAAGGGTGTAGCATAGGTGGGAGCGCAAGCGCAATTGAAATACCACTACTTTTATCGTTTCTTTACTTATTCAGTCTCGGTAGAGATTTGTTCGCAGCAGACGAGCATAATCTCCGGCGGGCCTATTTCTCGCTGGTCGCGAGATCCGCACAGTGGAAGTATGGGAGATTTGCTTGCAAATAGACAGGCAATATCTCCTGCGGTAGCTAAGGCGGACCTATTCCTGCTGGTCGCGGGGACCGCTATAAGTCAGGTGGGGAGTCTGACGATAGTGCACGCTTTACACAGGTCCGGACACTTGTTATTGACAGATGTGCGCGCCCTCATGGTCCGGGCTCGTACAAGGCCCTCACCTGTGGGACATGGCTGAACGCCTCTAAGCCGGGTCCGTTGGGTGTCAGGGTCTGGCCATAACTCGCCACCGGCTCGTGGTGGTGAGGTCTCGGTGGATTGACGCTGAGCCGCCAGCGTCTGCAGCCTACCTTGTGCCAGACGTATTGGTTACCCATTCCTCTGGAATACACAAGACTAGGCTGAGGGAGGGGTCATGTCGTTTGGGCATCACATGATCTCTGAAGCTCTGCCCAGACATTGTGATGAAATATTGGCCACATTCCACTCACATACTTTGGTCTGTCAAGACTGCAAGGTGTCTACTTATATACTATACCCCATATACTTTATCTCACACACTATGTATCATATACTATACCTCATATAATATATCTCATATACTATACCTCATATATTTTACCTTATATACTTTATCTCACACACTATACCTCATATACTATACCTTATATACTTTATCCCACACACTATACCCCATATACTATACCTTATATACTTGACTTAAATACTTTATCTCACACACTATACCTTATATACTTTACCTTATATACTATACCCCATATACTTTATCTCACACATTATACCTCATATACTATACCTCATATACTTTACCTTATATACTTTATCTCATACACTATACCTTATATACTTTACCTTATATACTATACCCCATATACTTTATCTCACACATTATACCTCATATACTATACCTCATATACTTTACCTTATATACTTTATCTCATACACTATATACCTCATACAATACCTCATAATGATATCCCATATACTATACCTCATATACTATACCTCATATACTGTACCTCATATACTGTATCTCATAAATGGTATCCCATATACTATACCTCACATACTAGACCCAATATACTATACCTTATATACTTTACCTTGTATACTTTATCTCACACACTATACCTCATATTTGTGTTTTAGTGTTGCATATCCCTTCCAGGACGTTGCAGTCAACACCAGCATTTTTCAGCTGCTGTTGATGTACTAGGCAAATTTTACGTTCAGTAGTTTGCCATTGCTTTCTGAACGACCGGCTCCCATACCAAAATGTTATAACACAACGCGACATGATCTGCTGCACAAATCAGTCGCGGCTGCATTTAAAATGCCTGGTAAGCGGCTCACAAACTGCGTTCGCAAGCCGTTGGCCACGGATACTATACCTTATATACTTTATCTCACATACTATACCTTAATATACTTTACCTTATATACTTTATCTCACACACAAAACTTCATATACTATACCTCATAAATGATATCCCATATACTATACCTCATATATTAAGCCTCATATACTATATACCTCATATACTATATACCTCATATACTATACCTCATATACTACATTATACCTCATATGCTATACCTCATATATTATACCTCATAGACTATCTCATATACTGTATCTCATATACTTAGTCGCGGTTCCAACTTCACAGCAACGAATCGTCCCCATTATGCTCCATTCCTGTGCCAGTGAATATGACACAAAATGCTCTTCACTGCTCAATGTGAAAAGTGGAAAAGACAGGAGTTTCGGCAAGCCAACAGCCCGCACAGGTACACTATGCATAATGCCGCCGTCAGAATGCCAACACAAAAGTCCTCGACGAAAAATACAGTTCATTGTCGATGGAATCAGCAGTCCCTAGAAAGACTTCATTGACCCAGGTTTGATCCCATATGCCTCGGTTTCTGTCCACAGGGCAACCCGCCGAAAGTGCAGCACAAAGCATGAACTCCATAGCTCCAGCGACGACCACCAGGAGTCTCCGAGAAATATCCACTCATGAACCGAAAAGGCAAACCAGTCAATTCAGCAACAGCTGGCTGCCATCGTTCTGAACATGCATTTCATGCTACAAACAACTGCGGACAGATGTAAAAGCATTCCACATGAAATTCACAGCTCACAGTGTCGCACCACGCACTTACTCAGTAGCGGAGCGATGGAACCATGCACCACCAGTCCAACATGATGAAAATGACAATGCAAACCTTAGCCAGAAGCGTAAAAACTCCAGAGGCTTTAACGGTTGAAATGCCTATCCGCCATGTTGCGGACTGGAAGTTTCATATTGTCTCAAAACCTCTCAAATACATCTCATATTCTATACCTCTGTAACAAGCTACGTGGAGGGTCCCAAGTAACTATGTAACAATATTTCAATGTTATTCTATTGCCCTGGCTGGGATAGGTTTTTGCTTGCCAACCCTCCTCCGTTCCCTGGACTCACTGTCACTCTGTCTTTCTACCTCGGGACCTAACCTCTAAGGTGTATTTCTGGCTGCCGCATAAATAACATGGCGATCGTCAGAATAACTTGAAAGTAATTTTATTAACCTAATCAAGAACAGCACAGGAAAACCTCAAGGCAGATAAAACAGATAGTTCTAAACAGACACAACAAGGATAACGTTCAGGCATAGAGCCTCAGGTAGCTATCTTCATAGACGCAGCTTCATACACTGTCCGATCCGTCCACATACAGCTCACCGCGTGTGCAAGAATCTCCTTCCTTCCAGGTAATTGGTTGTACGTACAACAGCCTTCTGTAGAAGCAAACTTCCAAATTTCCATGGACCACAGTCTTTTTAGTAAACAAATGTTCTAGGGAAGTGGTATAATGTCAGGTAGGAAATAATGTCCTGGAGAATAGTTCTCATATAATAATGGATGTGTCTGAGTGATTGGCGGGGTCCAGCCAATAATACAAAAGGACTCAATCCAATCGTATCGAGATGACTGGTGATGTGTCAGTACAGCTGATGGTCATTCTTTCCAGGTCAGCAGTGGCTCTATCTCGTAGAGATCATATTCTTAAAGCAGGCATGGCCCAAACCTTGCCATGGCATAGTCATAAACATACTTTCTGCGTAGAGCCCTGTCGAGACCTTCAGCTCTGTTCATACTTCCAAAAAGAAGGACCCTGGAAAGGACAAACATTCGAGTGAGGGATCAAGCTGACTCAAGCACCACATATTAGTTATGCATTTCAGCTTACCAACACCAGTTTATCAGTGGCTTGCTTGAATGCGTCGGACATGTCAGGTAGCCCCTGGATTGGCTACGTCCTGGCTTGCATAGACCTCCAATCTGTAGACGTCCGGTCGGCTATACTATGCACCCTGTTACATACACGAATCACTCTCCTCACTCATACCCTGCCTTTATTATTATTGGGCACATTCATTTCCCAGCTTCTTTCTCCCTTGCAAACCATGCCTTTCTCACAACCAAGATCTTGTGGTGTGGTGCGCCTAGTAATCTGTGTGTTTCTCCCCGTTAACTAATAATATAGGAGTGGGGTTGTATGGCACGCAGTGTAGTTCCCCATTCCCAGCAAGAATATGCAAGAAGATACTACCTCTTCCGGCTGCTGCTCTTGTCTGAGCTGCCGCCGCAATGTACCGGCAGTGCCTCACCTAACACGTAGATTCAGAGGAATGCAGGTTCCCTAAATAAGATAACGAAGTTTATTTATAATCCCCACATCATCCTATCGACTACAAGACGAAAGAGATAGCACCATGGTTAGCCTCTTCCGGCTCAAGAAGATAGATCATAGATTGGTGGACCCCATCCCCGTAGCTATCTAATGTGCCTATATTTAAAAGAGAGATGCTACTAAGTAACGGTAAGCCGTAGGAAGCAAGATATCACTCGTCTATCAGCTGCCAAGAACAAGCGATATCATTTGGTAACTACTTATTCTTCAGATGTGTTCCCTTGCCATGCCAAGATCAAGACGCGTAGCCAGATCGGCTAACGGTCACCCCCTCCCAACATGGCAAGACTGCTGTTTCGCCATATCCTCTCAGTCGTTAAGACAATAGATATTTATAGGCCAAGTTTTGCCTGGACCAAAGAAAACCCAAGTTTACCTTTTCATTCCACCAGTAGTAGACCTTTTAAAACTGTCTCAATCTTTAACTTGAACTCTTGACATTCGGCCGTGGATGGCCATCAGTAGAAACGGACATGAATCCTCCAGAAGCCGCACCAGTGCACATTTGACGCAAGGCGCTCCATCGGGTCTACCCGAAAGGAAAGACAAATATATACTCGCTCCATGTAAAGATTGTGGTATGAAGATAACCCAAAGAACCATCTTTCATGGAGATTTGAGCAAACAATAGAACTGAGAGTTTCCGAAAGCCGTTTCCCCCTGTTTACCAAAAATAAAAGAATGCATAAGGACATGGGCCACTGGCGTTTCGCTACATAGGCCCCGTCTTAACCCTTTAACAGGCATAGCGCCTGATAGCGTTCGATGCGTTAAACAGGCGTAGCGCCCAATCGCGTCTTTGATGACTAGTCGTTTTAAAAATGCGATCTCTCGGTTTTCCGACACTTCCGATCGCTACTTTCACTTTCGCCGATAGCTTGACAACGTGGCCGCCATTTGTAAACGCGCTACAATGACTTTGAACAGACTTTAACGGGCTTTTTTTGATAGTTTTCGGGATTTTTACGCTGTTTTTCAAAATGGATTTCGGCGATTCTTCAAGTGATAGCCGAGATTTCGCTCTGTTCAATTTAAATGACATTAAAGGGCACGAAGTTGCTTATTAATCGGAGCTAGATATCAGTGCAAAGCGTTACTTTGCATTAGCAGTCGTGAGTCGGACTTTAAAGAAAGTGATTATGATTCTGAAAATGTGTTTGTAAATTACCGTATAGATGACGGAAAATCACAAACAACATGCCGTATTTCATAAATATTTGTGTTCATATATGGATTACCGGCAACAATCACGTGAGTAACATATTCTGCATGCTTTTCCCTTCATTGTGTTGTTTATTTTACTAAAATCGGTTGACTAACACCTTATTTGTGATGTTTTTACTAACGCGACCCGAAATTTTACAGAACCTGAAAAAATCTTGCCCGTTCAGGGCTACAAAACGGACAAGCGTCTGCCCTGTAAAGGGTTAAGAAAGTCGAACCCTACGAACTTTCTACTGTCAGTGGTTCTGTTCGAATGACCCCACCCTCACATTCAACCATAGGATGCCGTGATAGGAAATCTGCTCCCACATTCTCCCTTCCGGGGATGTATTCGACCGTGAACTGATACGGTTGTAGGAGCAATGACCATCTCATTAACCTCGCGTTCAGTTTCTTAGAAGTTGCCAAAAATGTCAGAGGTTGATGGTCGGATTGCACTTTGAAATGGACTCCATACAGATAAGGTTGAAATTTCTGTACCGCCCACACTAGAGCTAGACATTCCCGTTCGATGGTGGAGTAATTCCGTTCGGCGGGTAACAGTTTTCGACTGGCATATGCCACCGGACACAGCACCGAAGGATTATCTCGCCCTTCCTGCAACAGAGTTGCCCCAATCCCTATGTTACTCGCGTCGGTTCTCAGAACAAACGTTTTCTCCAAATCTGGGAGTTGCAGGACTGGCCTATCCACCAAAGCCTGTTTCAGCTTCCCATAAGCTTCTTCACAGCTCGGGGTCCAGATTATAAGATCTGGCGATCCTTTCTTCAGAGTCTCGGTTAACGGCGCCGCAATTTCGTTGAACTTTGGAATAAATTTCTGGTAAAACCCACACAGAGACAAGAAAGACCTAACATCTTTTTTGGATCTAGGACGGGGTGCGAGACGGACCTTTTCAATATTCTTTTCTTCCGGTACCAGTCCCCCTGGGGTAATAGTATGTCCCAGAAATTCCAAGGATTGATAGCCAATCATGCATTTGGCTGGACGAGCGGTTAACCCTTCCTCTTTTAACCTTTTGAAGATCTGTCCCAAGGACCTCAGGTGATCACTCAGATTGTCAGACGCGATGAGAATATCATCCATAAACGAGACCACAGAGGGATCCTTTAAAGGGTCTAATAACATTCTCATCATGCGAGTGAACACACTGGGCGCATTGCTCAGCCCAAAAGGCATCACCTTAAATTCGTAATGGCCGCTCGGAGTACTGAAAGCGAGCATGGGTCGAACCTCAGGCTTCACAGGGATCTGATAATATCCCCGACTTAGATCAATTTTTGAAAAGAACTTAGCCTTATTTAATCTGGCAAACAGTTTATTTGTGTTTGGTAACGGCTCCACTTGGAATGTCGTACAACTGTTTAAATGCCTGTAATCAATACATAAGCGGTGCTCCCCGCTTGGCTTCCTCAACAAGACAACCCCGGCATTATAAGGAGAAGTCGAAGGAGTTATGATGTCATCATCCAGAAGCTTCTGGATTTCTGCTTCCAGGGCCTTCTCTTTCGAAAAGGGCACTGGATATATTTTTTTGCGAATGGGGTCTTGGGTATTCAGAGTCATATCAAACTCGACCAACCCTGTCCGTCCTGGACGATCGGTAAGAATATGTTGATGGGACTCCAACAAACGGATGACCAGTTCTGTTTCTTCAGTCGACAGATCAGGATTTATATGTACATCCTTATAGGTTTCCCCAGGTTGTAAAGGATACTCCCTATCCGCGTCTTCGCCCGATTCAGTTTCCATCGCGACCGCCATAGTCATGAGTGGGAGAGAAGTACCATCGGATCGTTCCTCATATTTTTTTAAGAGGTTAATGTGAAAGATTTTAGATTTCCCCCTGATCCGGATAGCATAATTGGTACGGGACACAACCCTTTCCACCGGGAAAGGCCCCTGCCAACCAATCTCGAGTTTATTGGAACCTACTGGAAATAACAACAGAACCCGATCCCCCACCTTAAGAGACCTATCTTTCGTCCTTCTATTGTAGTAGGCCGCGTGTCTCTTTCTGGCCGCTCTCAGATTCTGAGCTGCCAAAGCCCAACCTGTCTGGAGTTTCTTCTTTAACTCTTCGACGTATTTATATGAGGATACAACTTCTTCAGAAGTTTCTTCCTCTGTCCAACATCTCAATAAGGCTTCTAAGGGACCCTTGATTGGCCTCCCGAATAGTAGAGTGGCTGGTGGCAACCCGGTCGACCCATGGGGAACCTCCCGATAGGCGAACAAGGCGGCTGAGATATACTCATCCCATCTGTCTTGTTTCTCTTGAGCCAACTTCCGAAGCATGGTCATCAAGGTACCATTAAACCTCTCTACTTGCCCATTTGACTGAGGGTGGTATGGGCTTGTGTGAATGTGGTTAGTCTGGAAGATACGAAAGACTTCTTCCATCAGCTTACCACAGAACTGAGACCCATTGTCCGTTAGGATCTGGTTGGGAAATCCCAACCTAGTAAAGGTCTCCATCAGTGCATCAGCCACTCGCTTAGAGTCGATTGTGGCCAACGGTATCGCCTCGCCCCACATGGAACAGCAATCCACCATCGTGAGAATGTACTTATTCCTCTTCCTAGTCCGAGGAAGAGGACCAACAAGATTGATGGCAACTCTCTCGAAAGGAGAGTTCATAATGGGCATGTCTCCCAGGACTACCTGAGCTGTCCAGTGTTTTGGTGCCACACGCTGGCACTCTGGGCACGACTTGACGTACCTACGCACGTCTCCAGTCATCCCTGGCCAGTAGTAATGGCAGGAAATGCGCTGGAGAGTTGCCCCGACACCCATATGTCCACTGAATGAAATGGTGTGTCCCATATGAAGAAGCTGTTCCCGATAGGCCTTAGGAACTACCAGCTGTCCATGCTGACGTTCCTCCACTCCGGCTCTCCGGTACAGTAACCGATTCTTCATATAATACTGACCCCGTCTTGGTGGGTCAGACTTTTTTGGCAACTGGTTGAAGCAAGGTTGCAACGTAGCATCCTGGCTTTGAGCAGCTCGTAACTCCCCAGGCAAGGGATTCACGATCAAGGCCGGCGTCGGCTCATCCTCCGATTGAGATCTGGTTTGCATCGCCCCTACGTACATGGGTTCGGTTGGAATCCCTAGAAAGACGTAGCGACAACCCAAGATCATTGGGAAGATAGGATCTAGCAGAACGGCTGCATGTATAGTGCCGGTAACATATTTAGATTTGATGTCTACCTTCGCAATTGGAAGAGACATCGCTACCGCACTCTTTGTCGCCGTTTGAATCTCAATAGATTCCCCGGTTAGCTGCTCCGGGCTCACTAAGTGTGATGAAATTACAGCCTCAAACTGCAGACCGGTGTCATAGAGACACTCAACTGGTTGTCCGTTCACAAGTACCGTTTCTACTACTGGTGGTTTTTCTGAATCATTGTTCCCAAGATCCCTCCCTTCTACTTCCTTGTGAGACCCTTCCCCGGTTTCTACAAGACAAGCAGCATAGTGAGAGTCTTTCTGTTTACGCCGGCAATCAACCGTATTGTGTGTGGGAGATTTGCAATAGGCGCACCACTTTTCACTCCACTTTCTTTTAGGAGATCCAGGTGGACTCTTACCAGAGGGTTTCTTAATAGGAACTTTCTCGAAAGGATCCTCCTTCTTGGTGTGAGCTGTTTTAGGGTTCTTCTTCTTTCCAGACCAGGTGTCTGGTGGTCGGGGATTGGGTTGTGACAATTCCCCATTATCCCCATGAGCTAGCACATACCTTTCCGCCAATGTGTTGACTATGTCTAACCTTTCTGCCCCATTTTCAAGCAAGAAGGTTTGCAATGGCCTAGGCATCATCCTCTTCAGTTGGTCCACGACCACTAATTCTTCCAAACTTTCATAGTCGTTAGCAAATCCAGCTAATGACATCCACTTCAAAAGGTAAGACTTCAGTCTGACACTGTAGGCTGCGAACATCTCTCCTGGCTCTCTCTTCGACTTTCTGAACTGCTGTCGGTATGTATGGGCTGTCATCTGGAACCTTTTCAATAATGCTTTTTCCAGAGCCTCATAGTCATTCTCCATACCAGGTGGCAACCTTGAGTAGACCTCGTACGCGGTCCCCCTCAGGCCCTGCGAGATTTTCAAGTTCCATTTCCCACGTTCCAGCCCCATAGCCAAAGCCATCGACTGGAATTTTTGAAGATACTGGTCGATCTTCTCTTTGTGTTCATCGAACGGGAGTAATGGGAACTTCATTGCCTGGTATGGACCGCCACTAGAAGTTGTTGATTCAGGGAGAACTGCGCCTCCAACTGCACCCTCGCTTTCCTTGGCCGTTTTAGCTTTCAGCTCCAACTCCCTCATACGAAACTCATGGTCTCTGACTGCCTGCTCGGCCTCCATCTTCCTAGCCTCCGCCTCAATTTTCTTGGCTTCGCGCACAGCCTGTCTGAAGTCTCTTTCCACTTCCTGCACATATTTCTGTAACTCCGCTCCATCATAGCCCATCTCACGCCCTGTAGCCTGTACGTCAGCGACATTAAACCCAGCTGATGCCATCTTAAACTCAGAGGGAAATGTATACAATTCTATATCAAAACTTTATCGATCAAATAACAATTGGATAGTTTATACGACCACAACACGTCATATGTCGGTCAGTCTGTGTCAGGCAGAGTACAGACAATAGCCAGGCACGGTAGGCAGAACCTATTGATAGTAGACAAGGATATCTGTCCCCTATCACTATATCAGCCAGAACTCCACCAGGATTTCAAATATCCCGGACGAGCCCCCAGAAATTGTAACAAGCTACGTGGAGGGTCCCAAGTAACTATGTAACAATATTTCAATGTTATTCTATTGCCCTGGCTGGGATAGGTTTTTGCTTGCCAACCCTCCTCCGTTCCCTGGACTCACTGTCACTCTGTCTTTCTACCTCGGGACCTAACCTCTAAGGTGTATTTCTGGCTGCCGCATAAATAACATGGCGATCGTCAGAATAACTTGAAAGTAATTTTATTAACCTAATCAAGAACAGCACAGGAAAACCTCAAGGCAGATAAAACAGATAGTTCTAAACAGACACAACAAGGATAACGTTCAGGCATAGAGCCTCAGGTAGCTATCTTCATAGACGCAGCTTCATACACTGTCCGATCCGTCCACATACAGCTCACCGCGTGTGCAAGAATCTCCTTCCTTACAGGTAATTGGTTGTACGTACAACAGCCTTCTGTAGAAGCAAACTTCCAAATTTCCATGGACCACAGTCTTTTTAGTAAACAAATGTTCTAGGGAAGTGGTATAATGTCAGGTAGGAAATAATGTCCTGGAGAATAGTTCTCATATAATAATGGATGTGTCTGAGTGATTGGCGGGGTCCAGCCAATAATACAAAAGGACTCAATCCAATCATATCGAGATGACTGGTGATGTGTCAGTACAGCTGATGGTCATTCTTTCCAGGTCAGCAGTGGCTCTATCTCGTAGAGATCATATTCTTAAAGCAGGCATGGCCCAAACCTTGCCATGGCATAGTCATAAACATACTTTCTGCGTAGAGCCCTGTCGAGACCTTCAGCTCTGTTCATACTTCCAAAAAGAAGGACCCTGGAAAGGACAAACATTCGAGTGAGGGATCAAGCTGACTCAAGCACCACATATTAGTTATGCATTTCAGCTTACCAACACCAGTTTATCAGTGGCTTGCTTGAATGCGTCGGACATGTCAGGTAGCCCCTGGATTGGCTACGTCCTGGCTTGCATAGACCTCCAATCTGTAGACGTCCGGTCGGCTATACTATGCACCCTGTTACATACACGAATCACTCTCCTCACTCATACCCTGCCTTTATTATTATTGGGCACATTCATTTCCCAGCTTCTTTCTCCCTTGCAAACCATGCCTTTCTCACAACCAAGATCTTGTGGTGTGGTGCGCCTAGTAATCTGTGTGTTTCTCCCCGTTAACTAATAATATAGGAGTGGGGTTGTATGGCACGCAGTGTAGTTCCCCATTCCCAGCAAGAATATGCAAGAAGATACTACCTCTTCCGGCTGCTGCTCTTGTCTGAGCTGCCGCCGCAATGTACCGGCAGTGCCTCACCTAACACGTAGATTCAGAGGAATGCAGGTTCCCTAAATAAGATAACGAAGTTTATTTATAATCCCCACATCATCCTATCGACTACAAGACGAAAGAGATAGCACCATGGATAGCCTCTTCCGGCTCAAGAAGATAGATCATAGATTGGTGGACCCCATCCCCGTAGCTATCTAATGTGCCTATATTTAAAAGAGAGATGCTACTAAGTAACGGTAAGCCGTAGGAAGCAAGATATCACTCGTCTATCAGCTGCCAATAACAAGCGATATCATTTGGTAACTACTTATTCTTCAGATGTGTTCCCTTGCCATGCCAAGATCAAGACGCGTAGCCAGATCGGCTAACGGTCACCCCCTCCCAACATGGCAAGACTGCTGTTTCGCCATATCCTCTCAGTCGTTAAGACAATAGATATTTATAGGCCAAGTTTTGCCTGGACCAAAGAAAACCCAAGTTTACCTTTTCATTCCACCAGTAGTAGACCTTTTAAAACTGTCTCAATCTTTAACTTGAACTCTTGACATTCGGCCGTGGATGGCCATCAGTAGAAACGGACATGAATCCTCCAGAAGCCGCACCAGTGCACATTTGACGCAAGGCGCTCCATCGGGTCTACCCGAAAGGAAAGACAAATATATACTCGCTCCATGTAAAGATTGTGGTATGAAGATAACCCAAAGAACCATCTTTCATGGAGATTTGAGCAAACAATAGAACTGAGAGTTTCCGAAAGCCGTTTCCCCCTGTTTACCAAAAATAAAAGAATGCATAAGGACATGGGCCACTGGCGTTTCGCTACAACCTCATATACTAAATTATGCCTCATATACCATACTCTTTCAAATATACTGTTGTAATCCAGTACACATGACATGTTTCATGTGTTTGTCTTCCTCAGATCTGTCTGTTCCTCTCCATAATCCTGTCTTCCGTGAACTGCTATAACATCATCAGCAAACAGGTCCCCGACATTGATGAAATGGTCAAGGCCGAGGTGTTTGCTCCACTTCTCATTACGCTGACATTGGTGAGGGGTCTATGTACCATGTTTCCTCATAGTTATGATGTTTCATGTTGGGATATTGAGTGTGTTTGTGATTTCTATCTACTGACACCTGGCCATCTTGACAGATGATAGTTTGTTACACTGGATTTAAAGAAAGGCCTGGTAACTACAATCCATGGCGGTAGAAGACCAGGGATGGAGTTCTACCTCTCCATAGCACGAAGCCTGGGCTGAATTGTAGAGATCATGTGTTGATAAGCGCCACCCAACAGAAAGCATGTAGTACTGTCTACTGTAATACGATAGCTCAGTCATATCTGACTAAGACCCAACATTTGGTGCTAACAGGAAGGCTGGTAGTACCATCCACTGTAATATGGTAGCTCAGTCATATCTAAGACCCAACATTTGGCGCTAACAGAAAGCAGGTAGTACCATCCACTGTAATACAGTAGCTCAGTCATATCTGACTAAGACCTAACAACTGAAGCCATAGTGATCAACCTGCGTAAGCCGGCCTTGTGCAAGCAGAAAGACAAGTTAGTCAGTTTAAAATTACAGTGGTAGACAATCAAAATTACTGTACGAATATGTGTATATTTCAGATTGAAGGATTTATCTAGTTATTTCACTTTACGTTGTGTGATTTCTGCAGTATGTACCTGATGAGATGCAGCGAAATATGCCAGGCAATAAATCGTGCAATCTATTGTTTGTGTCTTCGTTATTAAAATTCACTACGGGAAAACATTGTTTTAAGACCTAACATTCGGCGCTAACAGAAAGCAGGTATACTGTCTACTGTAATATGGTAGCTCAGTCATATCTGACTGAGACCCAACATTCAGCACTAAAATAAAGCAGGCAGTACTGTCTACTGTCATATGGTAGCTCAGTCATATCTGTCTAAGACCCAGCATTCAGTGATAACAAAATGCAGGTAGGACCATCTACTGTCATACAATTAGTTGCATATCCTTTATAGGACGTCACAGTCAACTCCAGCATTTTTTGGCTATTTGTGATTTTTGGCAAGTTTACTTATATAGTTTGCCATTGCTTTCTGAATGACCGGCACTCATATCATTTTTATAACATGTGATGGGAGGTGCCTTGAAGAGATTAGAACAGACACGACATGTGATCGGAGGTGCGAGATTAGAACAGTCATAACACCTGATGGGAGATGCATAATGAGATTAGAACAAGAATCGCCATGGCAAAGGTAGCCTTTTGCAAGATGGAAAACATACTGACCAATAAAAAGATGTCATTTGCAACGAGAAAAAGATTGTTTAAGTGCTAAATAGAACCTGTACTTTTCTATGGATGTGAAGCATGGACAATGAGCAGACAAGCTGAAAAACATTTGATGGCTGTGGAAATGTGGTTTCTGAGGAAAAATGCAAAGAATAACATGGACAGACAAAAAACCAACGAGTAAGACCTACAAGAAAGAAATGAAAACCGTAAACTGATAGAGAAATTAGACGTAGACAGTCGCAATATTTTGGACACGTTATGAGAAGAAATAAATTGGAGAACTTGGTGACAACTGGCAATATTGAGAGGAAAATAACAAGGGAAGGCCGAGAGTTAAATATATGGATGGCCATGTGGCATGGTTTAGACAAGAACACAGAACTGATGCATGATTCTGGTGATTGTTTTGACATGGCAAAATTAGCTAGTTAGTTAGTCGTAGTTCCAACTTCACAGCAATGGGTCATCCTCATTATGCTCCGTTCCTGTGCCAGTGAATATCACACAAAACGCTTCTCACTGCCCAATGTGAAAAGTGGAAAAGACAGGAGTCTCGACAAACAACAGGATACACTGTGCGTAATGCCGCCACCAGAATGTAAACACAATAGTCCCCCACGAAACACACAGTTCATCTCTGGTGGAATCAGCAGTCATTTTCTCATCTGGATATTTCCTAGATGTTCACCCACACAGTCCAGACACCTCTAGATGTTGTCTGTTCCATTGTCAGATGTTTAACAATGCCGTTGCCAGAATGCCAACACAAAAGTCCTCCACGAAACCACACAGCCCATCTTCGGTGGAAGTGGCAGTCATTTTTCCATCCGGGTGTTTTCTTAGATGTTCACCTACACATTCTAGACATTTCCAGCTGTTGTTTGTTCTGTTTCTAGATGTTTCCTCGGGCAGATGTAAAAACATTTCACTGTACATAATGATAATGCCGTTGCCAGAATGCTCCTCCACGAAAATACAGTTCATCGTCGACGGTAGTGGCAGTCAACCAGAAGCCCAGCGGCCACGCATTTCTGCATAAGGCAAAAACCGGTCAACTCTGGGACATAGCTAGCTGCCATCGCTCTAAACATGCAGTCATGTTCCAAAGAACCTCGGGCAGATTCAAAAGCATTTCACACAAAACTCACAGCTCACAGTGTCGCTCCACGCACTCAGTAGCAGGGCGACAGAACCATCAATAACATGGCGAAATGTGAACGCCCACGCTTACTGACATGGCACATGATGACCTGAGAGTCAGATCAATTTTAAAAATCCACCTTGATGCAGGATTTGAACACATCAATACTGGGGCTGCAACTTAATGAGGTGGATTAGCCAGTTTTTTTTTTCCTTGCTGCCTTTAATTCGCAGATAATTCTGAACCAGAGCTATGCTAGTTGCAACCCAAAAGTCCTGCTACTGATGGTCTTTATAATTTGGAAAATTGCTGGGAAATTGAAAAACAACACAGTACGCAAAATACTGAATTAAGGTACAGAAGAATAAATTACTTTTGCTGCCAGCATGTTATCGTCTTGACTGATGATAGTTACATTGTGCTTCAAAAAAGGCATGATAACTACAACCCATGGCGGTAGCAAATGTGACTGTGATCAGACCAATTCCTCATAGCCTGGGCTGAATTATAGATATACCAACAGTTGCCCATCCAGCATGATTCCTCTCTCAGCCTGTCTAGTTTACTCCAGAGGAAAGGTAACACCATTACATCTGGAAGAAGGAAAGCTGCAGAAGCTGTCAAATAAGCAAAGCAATGCTCTATCTGTCAGCCTGTTGGAACTTTGATCTTAGACCAGTTACAAACCAAGGCTTAGTCCCTTGTCTGCCCTGCCATGACATATAATCTATAGGTTGCATTTCCTCGCACTAGGATAAAGATTGTACGCCGCAATTGCGCTCCTCCGCCCGAAGCCGTTGGCACAATGTTGGGTGTCGGGGTTGGTAAGCGTCGCCCAACATTCAGCACTAATAAAAAGCAGGTAGTACCGTCTACTGTCATACAGTAGTTCAGACATATTTGGCTAAGACATGACAAACTAATGACTTTACTAACAATAAAGTACCCGCAACAGCCTGTTGCCTGAAAAACTAAGAAAGTTCATAATGGCCAGCGATCAGATTATAGATACATGAGCAGAGAATGTGAAAGACCTTAGCCACGGAACCCGACAGTTTCTCTGGGAATCTACAAATTTCCCTATTCATTTACTGATTAAGTGCTATGGGATGCTTAATTGCCTTAAGCGACTTTTCGTATCTGCCAAAGGTTTATATACAGTAGTTTTCCCAATGCAACCCCTTTAATTTGCTACCACATTAACAACGTTTAAGTCAGAACACACCCCTACATTCCATTTTCCACTATCCATTTTTTGTTTGGTCCAGACCTACTTTTTATTTGGTATTAAATCTGTTAACTTGCTCTGCCTACAGTGCCTTGCGACAGCCTTCACAGTTGCCGAGAGGAAGAAGAGGTTTGTCACCTCCGGAGTCCAGTTTGTCTTCTGGCTTCTTCTGTCTTTATGCAGCCTGGTTATTATGTACACAGATATTCAACTGAAGGTGAGTAGTTTCTTGTTATTATGTTACTTATATTTTTTATGGCAAAGGTAGACTTTTGCAGTCGGCTCTGTGGTGATGGGGTTAAGGACGCAGTTCATAATCCTGCATACCCATGTTCGAAACACAGCTGTGGGTTATTTGGCATCAGACCGCCTTACATTGGTTTTTTATTAAATGGTTTGGGTGCCGCTCGTTCAGAAAGCAATAGTAAACTGCTGAAGATAAACTTGCCCAGGAATAATGAGCAGCCAAAAAATGCTGGGGTTGACCTGCTATGACTTTTGTAAGATGCAAAATGTACTGACCAATAAAAGATGTCAATTGCAACAAGAAAAAGTGTTGAAGTGCTATATAGAACCTGTACTTTGGATGTGAAATGTGGACAATGAGCAGAAAAGCTGACAAAAATCTAATGACAGTGGAAATATGGTTTCTGAGGAAAATGCAAAGAATACCATGGACAAATAGAAAAATCAATGAGCAAGTCCCACAAGAAACAAATGAAAACAGTAAACCAGTTAGAGAAATTATACATAGACAGTCAACATATTTTGGGCAAATTATGAGAAGACATAAACTAGAGAACTTGGTGACAACTGGCAAAATTGATAGGAAAAGAACAAGGGGAAGGCAGAGAAGTAAATATCTGGATGGCTTGACCACAATGCATGGTCAGGACAAGAACATAGAGTTGATCCACGACTCTGGTGATCGAGTGAGATGGCGAATCATGATAGCCCTCACCTACTGGCATGGCATATGGTGATGATGAAGGTCGACTGCCAGGTAGACCAAGCTTCCATTGAGTACTAGTATTTGTCTTGGGAAGTAAAGGTGATCACCGAGGTATTGACCACATCACATTTCAAGTGCCAATTGGTCTATCTAAGTAACTGCCAGGGTAACTAACAATGAAACAATTTAAAGATTGAGCACAACCCACTACTGACAAAGCTTATCGTATTCCGGTATTAACCTAAGGCCTTGTCCACGTCAGATTGGAAGCACTAGACTCGAGTTTCGTTCTTGAGACAAGAACACAGAGCTGATATACAACTCTACTGATATACGACTCTCTCTTTCTCTAGAGTGAAACTCGAGTCTAGTGCTTCTAATCTAACGTGGACAAGGCCTTAGGTTCGTACAGGAATATGATCAGCATTGTCAGTAGTGGGTTGTGCTCAATCTTTAAAACTTCAAATCCCAAAACAACCAAATAAATCATCGAAACGATTGCCTGGAAGAGGCTGATGAAAACACATTTCCATGACATCATGGCATATTTAGAGATGGGTTGCTATGCCAATGGTTTCTTGACCAACTGACACTTGGTGGCTAATGTGAAAGCGTCATTCTTCACCTCGCTGACAATGTATAATTCCACCTCTTGAAGAGAGGTTTCACTAATGGAGATCAGGTAATCATTTGCTTGATTTATTCTTATTATTGTTGTCTTTCCCCTATGAATTTTCAGACCTAGTTGTGACCTCCTATCAAATGTGTTTAATTTATCTTGCAGTTTGTGGCTTCTATGTTTAAATGAACATTATTTTATGATTTTTGTTTTTTTGGTTTCAGGTCTATGGAACTGACGTTTTTTCATTTTCTATATTGAGCATTCAGTATTCATTATACCTGGTTGAGTTTGTTCTTCACTGTTTTGCTGAGAAGCCTGTTGAGACATCTACAACAGACAAGGTATATTATTGTGACACAGCCTCACCTGTGTGCATGCTGTAGTGTGTACTCCCCGATAATGAAGACTGAGTCGGGTTATGCCAGCGTGTGTGTGAATGTTGTCTGTATATCCTCTCACAGACTCTGTTTTAACTCTTTGCTGCATTGACAGTCAGGTCATCGAAACCATGAAAATGGGCAAGCATCTGTTGGAATGAAGTTGGTGTGGAGATTTTTCTCCTGATTTTGTAGCTGGCTCTGTGGCAAAGGGGTTACAGATGCAATTTGAAAATCAGCTGCTGGCAATTTGGCAGCAGACTGCCATGGTATGAGTGCTGGTCATTCAGAAAGCAATGACAAACTACTGAAAGTTATCTTGCCCAGGAATCACAAACAGTCAAATAATGCTGGAGCTGACTGCAAAATCCTGTAAAGGAAATACAACTAACTTGTATCAAAGTCTTTTCCCCATGGGGGGGGGGGGGGGGGGGGGGGGAGGGGGGCTATGTGACAGAGCTCTCTTCAATTAGTAAACAAGGGAACACATCTCTGGAAGTCTAGGAGATGCAGATTTATAAAAACAAAGTTAGTTGCACATCCTTTACAAGATGTCGCAGTCTACCCCAGAATATTTTTGACTGTTTGTGATTCCTGGGCAAGTTTTATGTTCAGTAGTTTGTCATTGGTTTCTGAACAGCCAGCACTCATACCATTGTATCAAAACCAACACAAGGCGGTCTACTTCCAAATCGCCCACAGCTGTGTTAAGAACACAGTATGCAGGGTTAAGATTTGCATCCCTAACTCTTTGGCCACAGAGCAGGCTCTCATTGTATACTCAGCCAAAATGACCCTCCATATCTTTCCTTTGTTCCGGCCTTAAATACACGTAGGGTGTCTTCATGGTGAAGTGGTTACACTACTTGCCTCATGTTCCGAAGGTTGTGGGTTTGATTCCAGGCCATGTCACTCAGTTCATGAGTGCAGTTTTCTCTGAGACTCCTGGGAGTTGTTGCTGGAGCTATGGATTTTGTGCTTTGTGCGATTGCTTTTGGCAGGTCACACTGCGGGAAGAGACTGAGCCATATGGGGTAAAACCCGGTGCTTTGAAGTTGATCCTCTTGCCTTGTAAAAACTATTTTTAAAAAATACTCTTAATGAAACAAACAAAGCTCAGTCTACTTGTAAACACACGTCAGTCACAACGCTTGTGATCATGACTCCACTCATTGTGTTTACTACAGGAACATGAGTTTAACTTCTATCCCACCTCATTTCTCTCACAGAAAGGAATGTGGCTTTTATATATGTTCCTCAACTCTGAACCCACACCATATCCCTCACAGATAGAAATGTGGTTTTTATTTAGATTTCTGTGTATGCTTTTTATTGATCTATGTTATTTGCCAACTGGCAAATTGAGTCCTTATTTTTTTTTTTTTTTGCAGCAACAAAGTCCAGAAATTGCTGCCTCATTTCCATCACGTCTCACCTTTTGGTGGCTAAATCCGTAAGTGAGGCATTCATTGTTTAGTCATGGTGTTTCCTCTTCTACACTGGGGTGTAGAGGTACCTTTTAACCAGATATCTGTGGAGAGACATGAGTGCCAACATCATTTAGAATGGCACATGATGATCATAATAGGTGCTCTGCTTCCCACTTTACATGTTACTATAGCTGCTCCATCTCCTTTTTATATATCACCATAGTTCCTCCACTTTACATATCACCACAGCTGCTCCACCCCCACTTTACATACAACCTTAGTATCTCCACTTTACATATCACCACAGCTGCTCCACCCCCACTTTACATACCACCATAGTTCCTCCACTTTACACATCACACAGCTGCTCCACCCCCACTTGACATATAACCTTAGTCTCTCCACTTTACATATCACCACAGCTGCTCCACTTTACATATCACCACAGCTTCTCCACTTTACATATCACCACAGCTGCTCCACCTCCACTTTACATACCACCACAGCTTCTCCACTTTACATACCACCACAGCTTCTCCACTTTACATGTCACCACAGCTGCTCCACCTCCGCTTTACCTATAACCTTAGTCTCTCCACTTTACATATCACCACAGCTGCTCCTGCTCCCACTTTACACATCTGAATAATCTAGAGAGTTCTCATGTTGTTGTTGATCCCAGAATCATGGCCCAAGGCTACAGGGAACCCCTGACAGAAGAAGACATGCCAGATCTTCATCCCAGGGACAGGTGCCAGACAGTAGTTCCCAAGTTCATGTTCTACTGGATGAGAGCGCTTGCTTTCTGGAAAACTAGGCAAGTCTTGTTGTTGCTGTTGTTGTTATTTGTGAATCTTCTGGAAAACTAGGCAAGTGTTGTTGTTGCTGTTGTCGTTATTTGTGAATCTTCTGGAAAACTAGGCAAGTGTTGTTGTTGCTGTTGTCGTTATTTGTGAATCTTCTGGAAAACTAGGATAGTGTTGTTGTTGCTGTTGTTGTTATTTGTGAATCTTCTGGAAAACTAGGCAAGTGTTGTTGTTGCTGTTGTCGTTATTTGTGAATCTTCTGGAAAACTAGGCAAGTGTTGTTGTTGCTGTTGTCGTTATTTGTGAATCTTCTGGAAAGCTAGGATAGTGTTGTTGTTGCTGTTGTTGTTATTTGTGAATCTTCTGGAAAACTAGGCAAGTGTTGTTGTTGCTGTTGTCGTTATTTGTGAATCTTCTGGAAAACTAGGCAAGTGTTGTTGTTGCTGTTGTCGTTATTTGTGAATCTTCTGGAAAGCTAGGATAGTGTTGTTGTTGCTGTTGTCGTTATTTGTGAATCTTCTGGAAAACTAGGATAGTGTTGTTGTTGCCGTTGTTGTTATTTGTGAATCTTCTGGAAAACTAGGATAGTGTTGTTGTTGCTGTTGTCGTTATTTGTGAATCTTCTGGAAAGCTAGGATAGTGTTGTTGTTGCTGTTGTTGTTATTTGTGAATCTTCTGGAAAACTAGGCAAGTGTTGTTGTTGCTGTTGTCGTTATTTGTGAATTTTCTGGAAAACTAGGATAGTGTTGTTGTTGCTGTTGTTGTTATTTGTGAATCTTCTGGAAAACTAGGCAAGTGTTGTTGTTGCTGTTGTTGTTATTTGTGAATCTTCTGGAAAACTAGGCAAGTGTTGTTGTTGCTGTTGTCGTTATTTGTGAATCTTCTGGAAAACTAGGATAGTGTTGTTGTTGCTGTTGTTGTTATTTGTGAATCTTCTGGAAAACTAGGCAAGTGTTGTTGTTGCTGTTGTCGTTATTTGTGAATCTTCTGGAAAACTAGGCAAGTGTTGTTGTTGCTGTTGTCGTTATTTGTGAATCTTCTGGAAAGCTAGGATAGTGTTGTTGTTGCTGTTGTTGTTATTTGTGAATCTTCTGGAAAACTAGGCAAGTGTTGTTGTTGCTGTTGTCGTTATTTGTGAATCTTCTGGAAAGCTAGGATAGTGTTGGTGTTGTTATTTGTGAATATTCTTGAAAACTAAAATAGTGTTATTGTTGTTATTTTTATTGTTGTTATTTGTGAATATTCTGGAAAGCTAGGATAGTGTTATTGTTGTTATTTGTGAATATTTTGGAAAGGTATGATAGTGTTATTGCTGTTGTCGTTGTTGTTGTTATTTGTGAATATTCTGGAAAGCTAGGCAAGTATTACTGCTGCTGTTGTTATTTGTAGATCTTTTGGAAAACTGTGAGCTTTAACTCTGAAGTCTGGTACATTGGCATTCAGACAGTCTGAACCCTGAAAACTCTTGCATCTATATGAGTGAGGTTGGGTTAGAAAATTTTCTCCTGAAAACTTAACCCTGAAAACTCTTGCATCTGTGGGAGTGAGGTTGGGGTGGAGAATATTCTTCTGGCCAACACAAGGTACTATCTCTCCACTGGAACCATCTGGAGGCTCTCCTTCCATTCCCCAAGCCCAGAAACCTGTGTTGTGTGTAAGACCAGTAATGAAACTTCACATCTGTGTGGAGGGATGTTAGGATGTCACCTGATTGTGATTCATCACAGCATATGCAGACTGGCTGGAGTTAGGCTCAGGTTGGCCATGTTATGGATAAGAGCACTCATTCTTAAACTTCTGGTGTGCTGATGCTGATGTAGAGGGTTCAACTCCTATACATGGCATCTGGACTAAAATGTTGACTTCTCGTCCTTGACTTGGGGACATAAATTACAAATACCTCTGAAGTCGAAGTGGGTTCACCTGATGGCAAGGGACATTGGTAATAGGGAAAGCTAATCCATACGCAAAATTCAGTCCAGTGCTACTAGAAATAGCAAGTATGGACAAATGCTAGAGTTCAATGGGAACGTGCGCTTAAAAACACAACCCCCAGATATTTCATCATCAAAAGTAGAGAGTTTTGATGAGATTCAAAGCATAGAGGGAAAGTCAGGCCCAAGTGAACAGCACCGTTTTGAAAGAATATCATCTCAGCTTGTATAGGACCTGGTCATCAAGGCAGACTCTTGACATCCAGAACCCTTTCATACAAAATTGCTGCTGGAATAATCAGCTTGGGGACTGTTCGGTGGCGGGACTGAGCTTGTGTGGGAATGTCAGGAGTGCAGTGATGTTGATTCTTAAATTATGTATTATTTAGTATTGCTTATGATCTCAACATGGATGTATAATTGTAACTTTGTATACTGCAATAAGTCACTATCATTGAATGTCTGCAAGAGAGTGCTGAAATGTTATATGGGACCTTTTTTCCTGTATGGCATTGAATCTTTGAATGTAAATGAACAAATTAGGAATAATTTAGAAGCAACAGAGATGATTCCTGATATTATTGTTGTGAATTCCTTGGACTGCCAGAGTAACTGGCAACGATTTTCCAAAAGAGGCTAATAAAACTAGAACATTATATATAACAATAAGAAAGAGGCAAACAGCTTTCTTTGATCATGTGATGAGAAAAGCGGCATTAGAGAACATCATAACAACTGGAAACATCAAGGAGAAGATAGGCAGAGGTAGACCAAAAGAAATGATGCTGGATGGACTGAGACGATGGCATGGAGGAATATCATCAACAGAGTTATATTTTAAGCTGGATGGGTAAATTTATTAACTTGTTCATTGACGTGTCCTTCAGTTTTAAGCTGTATTGCAGTCTGCACACTTATTAATGAATCATTGCTTTTTCTTCTGCGATGAACATTTGCTGTGCGTAGTGCATAGCCTCCCTTATAGTGCATAGATTATAGTCCCTTGCTACTTGGGCCAACATCTTCCGATTTTGACAGTTAAGCTTTCATTTCTGGATTCCTCCTGGCATAGACAGATTGCCTTCCTAGGTTTGTGGGCTGAAATGAACATTTAATCAGAATGTTGTTGCAGTGAGTGACCAGAGGTTTTTAGGTTGTATTTCCTCCCAGTTATGCTTCTCTGCCTGAATCTGATGGCACAATGTGGGGTGTCGGATTTGATGAGTACCGTCTACTGCCATATGGTAGCTCAGTCATATCTGACTAAGACCTGACATTCCAACATTCGGCGCTAACAGAAAGCAGGTAGTACTATTGTCAGAGTCCACCGTAGTGCAGCGATGCAGTGACATCGTTACGCCCGCCAGGTGACTTAGTCCCCAGCAGGGATGACGTAACTTCGTTACGCCGCCAGGCGAGTAGTAGTCACCTGCCTGCAAGGTTGCTGGCTGACGAGATGGCCAGCGGTCAGGCAAGGACGCACGCATGTCTCGTGAAGCCACCTCAGGTGGGGAGGCAAGTTGCGAGCTATAGGGAGACAGCTCTGGGACGTCGACTGGACCGGACGCATGATGAGAGAAAGGCGTTGTGTGGTTTCTGTGCCTGAAAGTCGAGTGTCTGGACATCTTGAGAGATAGACTATGAGCTGTATTGTGGATGTAAGTGTATTGAAGTATCAAGTATATCTTGTTGTGATCATCGTACTGTATATGATCTGTAAATAAATCCATTGAACATTGTGTCGTTGAGTCTTGAGTCAAATCACGTTGTACTTGTACTGTCTCACATGTGTTAGGTTAGCGAGCCAAGTTTAAGACCCTGACATGTGTGGACGTGGTGGCATTCGTCTGGCTTTGAAATGAACGTGTTTATGTGATTAACGGTTAAAACTAGAGTTTGTGAACTTAGAATTTTTGTCAAACTTGATTGTACATGTAAATGTGATCGTGGAAGGCTCATTTTGATATAGTAGTACATTGTTTAAACATGGAGACTAGTTGTGAACGTACAGTGCATACATATTGTTTGATTTTGTAAACGTGTAAAACATTTGTGATTGTTGAAGTTGTCACCGTTTTGACCTTGTCGACATTGTGATCTTGTCGCCATTGTGACCTTGTCGCCATCTTGTAAACTTGATGTCTATGTCCTTACTGAATGTCATCTTGATGTAAGTGATGTGTCATCAATGTTGTAGAGTGTTAAGATATATGTAAATTGTCGTTGTGAATTGAGTTGTGGAACGCAAAAAGTTTTGGAAAGAAAGTGACTTGTGTTTTGAAAAAAAAAAAATTTGTTGACGGACAAACTTACGACCTACAATTACACTCAACGCCATACAAACCTACTCAATACTTAGTGACAAGCAGACACACACCATCAAATAGACGCTAATTTATTTCCTCCAAAAACAAAGCAGGTTTTTCCGTACCATCTGAAACCGTGCGCGTAGAGGTCATTTGTGTTTCGAAGTAGCGACCCTACAGTTCCTAGCCCGAATTCCAACCGTTCTTCACCGCATCCAGGGCACTTGAGTATATTTTTCTTTTCATATACTTTTGGATGCAAATTTGAGGCACATATTGTCAATAGCACAATTGTAAATTGTTTATTGTACTAACCACTTATAACAAATTGTGTGGCTGGTATTTCATTGACATTTTCCATCATGTCTTCATTAAATGATTTCATCGATATGGGGTTAAAATTGAAGTTAACAGGTGATGAGTTAACAAAGTGGAGTGAGAACAAATACTCTGAATACCTACTAGTACAGGAGAAAGCTAATGAACGCGATGAAAGAGCAGCTGAAAGAGCCTTAAAGCAGGCAGAGACTGAAAGGGCATCAAAGCAAGCCGAATTAGATATTGAACTTAAGAAAGCAGAAATAGCAGCTCAGAGTAAGAGAGAAGAACTGGAGGTACAGTTGAAGATGAAACAACTTGATACTGAGACTGCTATCAACAAAGAGTATAAGAAATCTGAGAGACTGGAGAAAGAAAACCAGTACAAGAAATATCAAGGTATTGTACGTAATTATACCTCGGGTGACTGCATCGCAGCCTTTACCCAAAATTTTGAAACTTTAATGGAACATTACCAGGTTCCACTGTCTGAATGGAATATTGTTTATATGAGGAGTTTATCAGGGGAGCCTCTTAAAGTCATTGAGACTATCCCCAAAGACCTCAGAAAAGATTACCATTATCTGAAAGCAAAGATTATGGCACATTTTATGTTAGATGAAGCAGGTTACAGAGAACAATTCAGCAAGTTGAGCCCAAAACCGACTCAAACGTTCTCTGATTACCTCTGCTTAGTCCGAGATATATTTACCAAATGGACTTCAGCAGCTAAAATTGACAAAAATTATCAAAGATTAGAAGATCTGATCATTAGAGATAAAGTCATTTCATCCATTCCATCAGCATTTTCGAAATTTTTGCAGGAGAATGAATGCACTAGTGTGGATGAGATTGAGAGACGTGGTTCGGCGTATTACACAGCCAACAAACATTGCTTTGCCAGTGAAGCTACTGACATAAATTTTGTAGCAGCGGCTAACTATGACAAACCCTATAGTAGGCAGAAACCTCATAGACCTACATCTGAGAAGTATAATCACTGTAATTATTGTAAATACTCTCACCATCAAAGCGAGATGTGCGACAAGAACCCCGCATATAATACTTATCTACAAAACATGGTAAACAGACAAGATAAGGAGCGTAGATCCTTCAGGAATTTGCGTAAATGTTTCCTCTGTAAGGCGTATGGACACTATCGCCATGATTGTAAAGGTAGGCAAATGACCAACAAAGCAAATGCCGCCTTGTTTGACAGTTCATCGTCAGATGAAGAACAATCAGAGAAACATCCTGTGAACTCAGCACAGGCTTTTGACATGTTTAACGCAAATAAATGTACTGTTTGTAACACCTTTTATGAAGATGGCGTGTTAACATGCGGCCACTCCATTCCTATTGCCAATGAAGAAGCTAATTTGGTAGTAGATTCTAAAGGCAGGATAAACATCCATCACGGATACGTGAATGGCAAGTCTGCTACAGTCCTTCGAGACACGGGCAGCTCACTTATTGGTCTGAAGAGAACGTTCATAATGCCTACAGACTACAGGCAGGCACGTAACATGCAGAACATTCTCAGGCAATATTGAGAAATACCCACTAGCATGGGCATATATTGAAACACCTTTTCTCACTGGGAAAGTAAAGTGCACTGCATTAATAAACCCAGTGTGTGATGTAATAATTGGAAATTTACCAGAGGTGAATGATAAACCTCATGACATAACATCTCTGTGTATTGATGATAGCATAACATCACCATCCAATGTCATCATTGATAATGTTACACCACCTAATGAATGTATGGTAGCTAATGTAGCACTAAGATCTCATGACATCATTGATAACATTGTTTCATCACCATCTGATATCATTGAATGTGTGAACGCAGTAACTAGATCTACTGCTAGAGTGCAAGATGAAAATAATCAAACTGAGGCTATACAAATGCTCAGCCCAGTATCACTACCTACTAACACCATGAAGGAAACGTTTGTAACAGCTCAAAAGGCGGACCCTTCATTGTTAAAATATTTTAATCTGATCGGCCAAAAGCCAAAGGTAACCAAGAATGCAAAATGGTATTTTGCTGTGAAAAATAATGTCCTCACTAGGTATTATACCAGAGGTGACAACACCACAGAGCAAACTGTTTTGCCAACTAATTATCGTAAGCAAGCCTTACATCTTGCCCATGATATACCTCTTGCAGGGCATATGGCATACGCTAAGACCAGATCAAGATTATTAACACAGTTTCATTGGCCCAAATTTTGCAATGACATTAAAGAATATTGCAGAAGTTGTGACACCTGCCAGAAACTGGTGAAAAAAGGTAAACACCCACAGGCAAAGTTACAAGTTACTGACTTAGCCAGTCGACCTTTTGAAAAACTATCTGTCGACATAGTGGGCCCTCTCAATCATACAACAACTAGAGGTAATAAATATATTCTAACTGTCATTGATCAATGTAGTCGCTGGCCGGAAGCTATTCCGCTAAAGAACATAACTGCCAATGATATAATGGAAGTTTTCTTCCATATTTTCTCTCGGATAGGATTTCCAGACTCTATCCAATCAGATAGGGGCACTCAGTTTATCGCCGCATATACCCAAGCTTTCACCAAAATGTTGGGAGTGAAGCAGTGTTTCAATTCCCCGTACCATCCTCACTCTAGTGGAATTATAGAAAAGTTTAACGGCGATTTAAAGCACATGCTTACAAAAGTCACGCAAGAACACCCTAATAACTGGGATGTATATCTACCAGCTATTCTTTTTGCTTATCGCGAGGTACCACATTCTAGTACCGGTTTCTCTCCTTTTGAACTTATCTATGGTGCCAAACCACGTGGCCCATTGACTATTTATCACCAAATGTTAACTGACTCTACTCCAGTACTTAAACCCATATCATCATACGTATACGTTACATCATTGCGTGAAAGAATCATCAAATCTTGTATAATTGCAAAGAATGCACTAAAATTATCTGGTGCTACTTATAGACAGTATGCTGACAAAGGAAACAGGACAATAACGTTGACACCTCGACAGGACGTTCTTCTTCTATTACCTAGTGACCGACACTTATTGACTGATTCTTGGCAGGGACCTTTTAAAGTGACGAGACAGATTTCACCTGTAGACTACGAGATCCAAATAAAAGACAAACATAAAATATTCCACATAAATATGCTAAGACCATACTACAACAGAGACAACGAACAAGACGATACGACAGCTTGTACAGTGATAATAGATCACGAAGATGACGAGGCTAGTGACGAAATTCCAACACCTGCATTAGACACGACAGATTGCTTGAAGGAGATTAAAATCAACCCAAAGTTAACTCAAGCAGAAACAGACAGTTGCAAACAGCTAATACAACAGTACAACACCATCTTCTCCAACAACCCAGGACAAACAGAATTAGTACAGCATCACATCACACTCACATCAAACACACCCATAAGATGCAGACCATACACCATTCCATTACATTACAAAGAACACCTACATCAGGAGATCATCAACCTAGAAAAGAACAACATCATAAGACGATCCCAATCAGACTTCTCATCTCCAATGGTCATTGTACGCAAAAAGGACAATACGATAAGACTCTGTATTGACTATCGAAAGCTCAATAAAATAACTCTTCTAGATCTTGAGCCGATGGCAAACTCTGACGATCTACTGACAGAACTGACAGACGCTAGGTTTTTTACGAAGGTAGACATGACTAAAGGTTACTGGCAAATAGCAGTAGACGAACAGAGCAGACATCTGACAGCATTTGCCACACCTTGGGGACTGTACGAATGGTGCAAACTTCCATTTGGGCTAGTCAATGCCCCAGCCACATTCATACGTATGACACGACTTCTTCTAGTAGATATACCTAACATAATTTGCTATATTGACGACATCTGTGTTCACACAGAGACGATGACAGAGCACATAAAGACATTAGAACAGACATTTGAACGCATTAGACAGCACGGACTGACGGTAAAGCCTGCAAAAGTAGACATAGCCTACCATGAAATATCCTTCTTGGGATACAAAATATCCAATGGCTTTGTCACGACAGACGATAACATTGTGTCCAAGATACTAAAACTCTCACTTCCGACTACGAAAAAGCAAGTCAGAAGTTTGTTAGGACTGATAAATTATTACCGGCAGTTCATTCCTGATTTTTCCGAACTAACCGAAGTATTTACTAACTTACTAACAAAAGATAAACCGGAGAAAATTGTAAGCAATGAATGCCTAAAATTTGCATTCCGTAAAGTATTATCTTGTTTTTCTGATAATAGCTTACACAATCCCATCCTGAAATTGCCCAATCTCCATTTACCTTTCAGATTGCGTACAGATGCGAGCTCCGTGGCGATTGGGGCAGTCTTGTTGCAAGAGCACAATAACATCCTTCACCCCGTGTACTTCGTATCCAGGAAACTTAAACCCAGAGAACGGGCTTGGTCAATACCTCAGTTGGAAGCCCTAGCTTTAGTGGTGGGTATTACAAAATTGTCTAGATTCCTTCTAGGACGCCATTTCATCGTGGAATCTGACAGCAATCCATTGCGATTTATAAATTCTGGTGTACCTTCAAACCAGATGGTAGCGCGCTGGTCTCTTAAGCTCCAAGATTACAGCTTCGAGGTTCGACATATCCCAGGCAGAACCAACACGATTGCCGATCTGTTGTCCCGTTGTCCGACCGACCCAGTAAGAAATGTCTGAGTGCAGTGTGTAAAATACACTCAGATCAACACAGCCATCTATCAGTGAATAATTTTTCCATTCACAAAAGCTGTGTAATGTCTACAATGTGATAGGGGTTACTCCCAAAGTATATAATGTTCTTATTTTATTACTTAATATAGTGATTGTCGTGTATAATTGTGTAGTGTGTGATAGAAAGCAAACTTTATTAATTGTATATATTTCGTAACAAGAACAGTGCCACATTCGCTCAAAACTTACCGTAAGCGAACTATCCAATGTGACAGTGACATCTCCGTGTGGAACTTTCCAGAGATATTTTAAATACGTGTGTGAAAGTGTGACGACCTAAACATTGACAGCTGCACCACTACAGTCAAGCGAAATCCAGAAGGTTTTTACAATCAAACATCCAACACATGAACTGTGAGAACATTGTACATTCCGTAACTACATCAGACCGGAACAAGTGTGTTCTACAAGTTGTAACATCAACTATTTAGTGTTCGTGTGTACTTCCGGATTAATTAGAAATTTAGAGCAAAATTAGCAGACGACAAATAAAAGTTCAAAAAGCTATTACGATTCTAAAATTTTTAGGAATCAACAAAGTTGAATACACAAATTGTGTGTTTATATATTTATGTAGTGTAATCTTAGAATCATATCTTGATTAATGTATTCATACTACCGACTTTTTCTCGTTAGCATGAAGAAACGTCAAGCGATGACGCTAAGAAATAAAATAATTATTGTAAAATATTATATGTCATAAATGTTGAAATTATTCCCCTTTCATTTATTTGCTATTACATCAATACACAAAGGGCCATAATTTAAAATGTATACTGTAATGTGTTGTATTAAAATAGCCATGTGTTTGCCAGATTGTTAACACACCAGGTAGACATCTACTGGGCATGGCAGAGTGTTGCCGACATTGCTGACCAACACAAGAGCTCCTGGCCAAATGAGGTCAGGGTTTGAGCGTTTAATGTGACTTATGTAAAAGCCGCACTTCGGTCTAGCTAGATGGTTTTTGTTTCAGAAACCATATTATTACTTTTTTTTCAAAGGCTGCGAGGTAGATGCGTGAAGCTGGTACTACCGATCTGACTGGGTCAATAATGCAATTGAGGTAATCAGCCATCGAGATGATGAAACCTGACAAGTGTTAAAGGTTGAACACCACATGTCGTTAAATGCAACTTCCATTTCTTATATGTTTCTATGGCAGATGTGTATGTCTATGTATTATGATACCAATGTATATAACAACATAAGGGTTGACTCTGACAAGGTTAAAATACTAACCCAGTATGTACATATATTATACATGAAAGATGACATCTTTCATGAAGTTGCCGGGGGAGCGTGTCAGAGTCCACCGTAGTGCAGCGATGCAGTGACATCGTTACGCCCGCCAGGTGACTTAGTCCCCAGCAGGGATGACGTAACTTCGTTACGCCGCCAGGCGAGTAGTAGTCACCTGCCTGCAAGGTTGCTGGCTGACGAGACGGCCAGCGGTCAGGCAAGGACGCACGTATGTCTCGTGAAGCCACCTCAGGTGGGGAGGCAAGTTGCGAGCTATAGGGAGACAGCTCTGGGACGTCGACTGGACCGGACGCATGATGAGAGAAAGGCGTTGTGTGGTTTCTGTGCCTGAAAGTCGAGTGTCTGGACATCTTGAGAGATAGACTATGAGCTGTATTGTGGATGTAAGTGTATTGAAGTATCAAGTATATCTTGTTGTGATCATCGTACTGTATATGATCTGTAAATAAATCCATTGAACGTTGTGTCGTTGAGTCTTGAGTCAAATCACGTTGTACTTGTACTGTCTCACATGTGTTAGGTTAGCGAGCCAAGTTTAAGACCCTGACAACTATCTACTGTCATACGGTAGCTCAGTCATATCTGACTAAGACCTGACTAACAGCATTCAGCGCTAACAGAAAGCAGGTAGTACTATCTACTGTCATGCAGTAACTCAGTCATATCTGACTAAGACCAGACTCAAGGATTTAGCATATGATTCTACAATATCTAGCATATAGATCTTTAGAAACATGTTCTATGATTTCAGATCCAAGACTCAGGACCACACAGTGCCTTCAGCTTGTCAAGTTCAAGTTATAACCAGCATTAACGCAAGTCCCGCTGATAATGAACAATCATCCTTGCTCAGGCATGGTCTGGTCCAGAATGGTCATGCCTATGAAAAGCACACACCTCAGAAGGCACCTTCAGGACCATCGCTGTCCTGGATACTGTTCCGAACATTCTGGAGGGAGTTCCTGCTGAGCCAGATCTGGAAGGTGTTCAGTGACATCTTAGCCATGTGCAGTCCTCTTATATTGGGGTGAGTTGGAGTTTGTGCACTCTGTGTTCGTTGCACACTTTTCATGTCTTTCATGTCTACTGCCCATGGACATTGAGATGGAGTCTGTTGACAATGCAATGCCTAAAACCTGTGATGGAAACGTGACCAACCCAGGCCAAATCCCAGCCAGTCTGTGCTGAATCATGACCTGGTTTTTAAAGAAAAACCCTGTAGCAGTATGCTACAATGGGTATGTGAAGTGTAAGGACTATCACATCTTGCAGGCTTGAGTCCATGGAGGAATATGTGGCTTTCCCTTGCCTCTCATAGTGAATGTCCAGAGCTGACATCAAACCCTTGTCTGCCTGCGCTCATGCCAATGTCACATTGTCAGTGTAATATCCTAACCATTACACCATCGCACATGCAAATCATGACCTGGTTACATGCTAATATGCCTATCTGCAGATGAAAAGTTTCAGTACTGATCTTGAGGCACCGCTAGTTTCTGAGCTACAAAAGGGGGGGGGGGGGAAGAAGAGCGCTACAGCACAGTCGCCATGGAGACGGGACTTTAGTACGGAGTCAGGAGGAAAAGTCACAACACTGTACTCATTTTTGTGTGTGGATGTTCATGACAGTTGTCAGTGTATGTGTGTGTGAAAGTGTGGGAATTGTGTATATTAGTTAGTATAAAGGTAGCGACTGGCCGAGAAGCTAAGAATGCAGAGATCTCTTTCGGATGACCTGGGTTCAAATCACATATTTTAGGACTTCACAAATTTTAGGACTTCACATATTTTAGGCTTTCACATATTTTAGACCATCACATATTATAGGCCTTCACAAATTTTAGACCTTTAAATATTTTAGGACATCACATATTTTATACCTTCACATATTTTAGATCTTTAAATATTTTAGGACTTCACATATTTTAGACCGTCACATGTTTTTGGTCATAGAGTAATGAGGTAGGGTGGTCAGATTGCTTTCTCACCACATTTCCTTCCTACACTGTACTCAGAAAATGATCCGGTATCCATATTATGATGTAGGGTAGATCTCGGAACTGTGCTGGTTGGAGCATTTAAAACTGCCATTGTGAGGGATTGAACCCATACTACTGTGTTGGTTGGAGGGTTAAATACAAGAGGATTGACTCCATTGCACCAGGTTTGAGCCCGCCTGTCTCATTTACTCTGGAAGAATGACATGCTGCCTGCCAAGAGCATTACACTAAGCATGAACTCCACAGCTCCAGTGAAGACCCCCAGAGGTCTTTGGAAATTGCACTCATGGTCTGGAAGGTGCCTCTTGAAACTGAATCCTTGACTTTCTAAGTGCAAGGCAGGCTGCTTGACCACCTGACCATGGAGATCTCAACTGTGTTGATTAGCAAGTGCAACCACTAGTAATTGATTGACTGATCAAAATGGTGATGATGATAATAATGAAGATAGTGATGATAATGATAATGAAGATGGTCATGGTGATGGCAATTATGAAGAGTGTGATGATGATGGTGGTGGTTATGAAGAGGGTGATGATGATGATGATGTTGGTGATGAAGAGGGTGATGATTATGATGGTCATTATGAGGATGGTAATTTTGATGAAGGTGATAATGAGGATGGTAATTATGAAGAGGGTGATGATGAGAATGGTAATGATGAAGATGGTGATGATAATGAAAATGAAGATGGTGATGATGATGATGGTGGTGATGAAGATGGTAGTGATGAAGATGATGATGATAATGAAGATGGTGATGATGATGGTGGTGGTGATGATGATGAAGATGTGATGATAGTGATAATGAAGATGGTGATGATGATGGCGATGAAGAAGATAATGATGAAGACAGTCATCATGATGATGGTCATGATGAAGAAGGTGATGGTGATGATGAAGAAGGTGATGATGATGATGGTGATGATGAAGAAGATTTTGGGGAAGAGCAGAAGATAATGATGAAGGTGATGATGAAGAAGGTGATGATGATGGAGATGATGATAATAATCTGTGGAGAAGAATAAAAACAATGAAATCATGTGTGATAGCTGTTTTATTTTATCTATTTCCACCACAGACAGCTGGTGGATTACGTGGTGGATCCACATTCGGAAAACTGGAATGGATATGTTCTTGCCTCCGGTCTATTCATCTCCACCATCCTTCAGTCGATTCTCTATCATCAGGTGTTTCATCTGTCCACATCTCTGGGACTTCGTCTGCGGGCATCTATTATATCTGCCGTGTTTAGGAAGGTCAGATTTTTTTTTTATATACTTCGGAAAGATTAGCTTGCCCTGGTTGATAATTTATGTTATATTAAGTCTTGCTGGCAAATTGTGATGACACTGATGTTTTATAAGAGGCTGAATAAGAAACGTTGTTATCAGACAGTCAGTGGGATCAACACCTTGTGCCACATTTATCAAAAGACAGAAGATCAAATGGTTTGGCCATCTCCTTAGGATACAACACCAATAACTACCAACACTGGCCCTACATCAAAGATCATCTGTGACGAGAGCAAGAAGACGCCCAAGAAGAAAATGGATTGACAACATCAAAGACATTGTACATTCACACAGAATGACACTATCCAGCGCCACCCATCGGGCGCTGGAGTGCCAATAATTCCTCCCCATGACGCTTAACTGCAAAAATGGAAGATGATAATGATGATGATGCTACTTCTGTTTGTGGATAATTTATGTTATATCAAGAGTCTTCCTGGCAAGTCGTGATGGCAGCCATGTTTTATAAGAAACCTGTATAATGGTGATGATGTGTACTTTTGGTAGCAGATAATGTATGTTATATTAGACTTCCTGGCAAGTTGTGATTTATAAGAGACCTGCTGCATGATGATTATGATGATGATGGTGATATGATCTCAGTGATGCTGATCTGTCTACTTCTGGTAGCGCATCATTTATGTTTGCCTGTGGGTACCAAGACTTCCCAGTCAGGAAGTAAACAATAGAAACACTGTAGAGCTCCTTCGCATGTCATTAAAGGTGACTAAATAGGTTTGGTCTAACAGGTTTAAAAGGGATTTAAAAGTAAAGAGGATTGGCTACATTGCAGTGAGTTTTATCCCATATGGCTGCAGTCTCTTTCCGTAGAGCGGCTTTACGAAAGCATCGCACAAAGCATGAACACTGTAGCTACAGCGGTTACTCCCTGGAGTCTCAGAGAAAATTGCATTCTTTAAACGAACGACGTGGCTCAGAATCAAGCCAGTAACCTTCAGGAAGTGGCACAGGCGGTGTAACTACTTTGCCACAGAGGCTGAGACGGTAGGTCTGAGACTGGCTATCTCACACCACAGACAAATAAAAACAGCCAATATCCAACCAACCATGACCTGGTCTACGGAGGTGTGGCATGCCTGGTTGTCTGCGTGTACTCCTCTTGGAGTCTCAAGGGAAAAAGGAGAAGAAATTATGTTGTGTTGTGTTTGCTGGCTTTGAACTAGAGCGCAGTCTACACTGGGCTGATGTTTGCATGTGGGCTAGCTTTCCCTATTATCAGTGTCCCTCACCATCAGGCTTCTGAGGTTTTTGTAATTTACGTTCCCAAGTCAAGGATGAGAAGTCAACTGACAAATGCAGGGATTGAACTCACTACTTCGCCATCAGCACACTGAAAGGTTAAAGGCAAGCGCTCTTATCCATTGGGCCAAGCTGACCTCCACGAATGTTGTTGTATTGAGAGCCTTCCCGGCAGACTCTGATGGTAGCAACATTTTAAAAGGACCTTGCTGCATGGTGATAATGATGATGATATCATCTTAGTGCTGCGACTGTGCGTTGTTTTTGGCAGAGGATATGTGATGATGTTTTATAGAGGGCCTTTGAGCGAGATGTCTGGAGAAGGGGTTATGGACACAATTCATAATCCCGCATACTGCGTTCGAAACACAGCTCTGGGTAGTTTGGCAGCAGACCGCCTTGCCTTGATTTTCATAAAATGATATGAGTGCCGGTCTTTCAGAAAGCAATGGCAAACTTCTGAACGTAAACTTGCCAAGAAATCACAAACAGCCAAATAAAAGCTGGGGTTGAATACGACTTTTTGTGTGTGACAGACTCATATGAAATAGAAACTGGTATGTTCCCAAGGAGTAGATGGCGTTGCTGGAAAAGGCATAGGTCAAGAGCATATGAATTTTCTGCCCAAAGCATGAGTGTCTGCAGGGAAATTAACAGACTGATAGGCTGGCTGCTGGTGCTCCTGTGGTCGGTGAGCTAGATTCTGACAAGACTGAGCTGGTGAAGTCTCTCTGGGATTGAGTGAAACGTGCAGCAAATCAAACAGATGACCCACCCCTGGAGAGACTGATTCCCTGGTTAGTGAACAGAGGGTCCACCCTGAACCTGTAAAGGAAAATGCCTGCGGATAGTCAATCAGACTGCCAATGTACCATCCACATGGGAACTCTGTTGGATGCTGAAGAAGATGGAGCATGTGTGCGACTGTCCTGAGAGCAAGGATGTTAGTAGTGTGATATCTGTGCTGCTGAATTGTCAGCTTTTGGCAGGAATACTTTATGTTGATGTTGTATTTATGGTATGGTTCTCTTTGAATAATCACATTGTCAACACTCCAACACCAACTGTAAATCTGTGTTCAGAGACTGTGGAAAGAATGCAGGCAATAAATTACCTGGGGATACATTTTGATCGAAGCCTTGCTTATAATGAGCACACAGACCAGGTGATAACAAAGGCCAAGCGGGGTTTGGCTGTGATGCGGGTGATGGCGGCAGAAAACTGTGAGCAGCGCCATCTATGTCTTCTGTATGAGGGGCTGGTCATGTCTGTTTCTGAATATGCGATGGCAATCCTGACTCTCAGCCATAAGCAGATAGAAAGGATGGAAAGGATACAGAACGAAGCTATTCGCATCATTCTTGGATGTACAAGAGATACAGCATGTATGGCATTGATTTTCTAACCATTGAAAACAGAATACAAGTTTGCAGAGCACAAGCCTACCTCAGAGTTAACGCAAACACACAACATCCACTGCATAGTGAAATTATGAAGGTGAAGGGCAGCAGGTTAAAAAGAGGAAGGTCATGGATGGGTCAAGGCGAAGACATTCTTCAACAGGTGTGTTCACTTGAGGACTTAGAGCCTGGCGAGGAGTAGGTACAAGTGCCAACATATTTCTGTACGTCCTTTTCAGTTTGCATCCAACTAACAGAAAATGCAGACAAGAAAATCTGGCTGCTGTGGAGGTGGAAGTACAAGCATTGATTTTCGAGAATTCATAAGACGGTGATACTGTTATTTACACAGATGGGTCGTCGTCCGACATGTGAGAAGCTCATGGGCCTTTATGGCTCAGTCCGGAGGGAGAATTGTGGAGCAGGTCTCTGGTGCTTTTGTTGTGACCACAAGTAGCCTGACTATGGAAGTCATGGCAGTAAGTAAAGCAATAACATGGCTCAAGACACAGACATTCACTAGGGCATGTTTCCTTATTGACTCAATGAGCATGCTCAAGAGGATAGAGATGGGGGGGGATCCGAAGAGAATGGTTGCTGTCTCTGGAGCGGTCTCGGCTGGCAAAGATTAGTTTCATCTTCGTGCCAGGCACGCAGGAGTACAAGGAAGTGAGCGCGTTGACAAGCTTGCAGGTGAGGCTACTGTGGAGGGCGGATGCGCCATTGACCAGGCTGACATTCCGATTGCTCTACGAGAAGTAAGACTGGCGAGAACCAAGTGATGACTGTGAATCTACAGCCATGGTCAGACTGTGAGAACAGCAAATTAAAAGAGGTGTAGCCAAACAAGAACACTACGCAGGAAGTCAAAGAAGATTGATTCACTAACACAGAACTGGTGTTGTTAGCCGCTACATGCTGCAGGATTTGCTGAGGAGGGGATCCGAGCACTTATGGACTGAATGGTTCGATGTGCAATGAGGATGGTCTGTCGACTAACTAACTAACTAGTTGTATTTAGAGAGCCACTGTGGCATAGGGCTAGTGAACTTTTCAAACAGTGGTCTGATGGTTCAATCCCCAGCATCTTATAAAACTGATCTTAACTATGACAACAAAATATCTGATAAAACTGATAACAAAATATCTACACACATGCGATGGCAGCATGGGAAGGCCGACACACCACAATTACAAACTTCTGGCGTCATCTATTGCACAGCATGTTTTGGAAACGGGTCATGTGTTTAATACACAAAAGAGTCGCTTGTTAAAGTTTGCGGAAGCTATCATGATTAACCTACATTGGCCAGTCTTGTGCGAACAGAAAGACATGATAGTCAGTTAAAAATTACCGGCGTAGTCTATTAACAGTACTGTGCGAACATGTGTATATTTCAGTTTGAAGGATTTATCTAGTTTTACTGTATGTTGTGTGAATTCTGCAGTATGTACCTGACGAGATGCAGCAAAATATGCCAGGCAATAAATCGTGCAATCTATCGTTTGTGTCTTTGTTATTCAAAGATAACTTTGATAACAAAATATCTGATTAAACTGATGTTAACGATGATAACAAAATATCTGATAAAACTGATGTTAACTGTCATGACAAAATATGTGATAAAACTGATGTTAACTGTCATAACAAAATAACTGATAAAACTGATAACCATGATAATAAAATATCTGATAAAACTGATGTTAACTATGATAACAAAATATTTGATATAACCGATGATAACTATGATGCTAACTATGATAACAAAATATCTGATAGAGCCGATGTTAACACCCAAACTTTCATCCATTTTACAGTCTTTGACCATGGATAACTTGGCCAGGAAGGAATCCACAGTCGGAGAGGTGGTCAACTTGATGTCGGTGGATGCAGAACGGATTGAGAGCTGCATCAGTTACTTGTGGGCCGTATGGTCAAGCCCCTTACAGATCATTCTTTCCCTGTATCTCCTCTACCAGTATATAGGTCAGTATGTCATCAGAGCTGATTTTATCACAGTACTTCTGAGTTGTCTTATCTGTTATTGTTTTCTTTACGTTTTCTTGCCTTAAACTCAAAGGTAGTCCATACATGTGCTACTACTTCAAGTGCTCTATAGTGATTTTTGGGTGTGGATTAGCTTTCCCTGTTACCAGTATCCGTCACCATTAAGTGAACACACTCTGACTTCCGAGGTACTTGTAATTTACATCTCCAAGTCAAGGACAAGAAGTCAACACTTTAGTTCCAACTGACCAGTGTAGGGTTTGAACCCACTACGTCACCATCAGCACACGGGAAGTTTAAAAGTCAGAGCTGTTATCCACTCGGCCATGCTGACCTCCTTGTCTTCTCTTTGGAAAGGTCTGATTTATTTGACAGTGCAACTGTTATCTGTGGGACTCCTACTGTTATCTGTGGGACTCCTACTGTTATGTGTGGGACTCCTACTGTTATGTGTGGGACTCCTACTGTTATGTGTGGGACTCCTACTGTTATGTGTGGGACTCCTACTGTTATGTGTGGGACTCCTACTGTTATGTGTGGGACTCCTGCTGTTATGTGTGGGACTCCTGCTGTTATGTGTGGGACCCCTGCTGTTATGTGTGGGACTCCTACTGTTATCTGTGGGACTCCTACTGTTATCTGTGGGACTCCTACTGTTATCTGTGGGACCCCTGCTGTTATGTGTGGGACTCCTACTGTTATCTGTGGGACTCCTACTGTTATCTGTGGGACTCCTGCTGTTATGTGTGGGACTCCTGCTGTTATGTGTGGGACCCCTGCTGTTATGTGTGGGACTCCTACTGTTATCTGTGGGACTCCTACTGCTATCTGTGGGACTCCTACTGCTATCTGTGGGACTCCTACTGTTATGTGTGGGACTCCTACTGTTATGTGTGGGACTCCTACTGTTATGTGTGGGACTCCTACTGTTATGTGTGGGACTCCTGCTGTTATGTGTGGGACTCCTGCTGTTATGTGTGGGACCCCTGCTGTTATCTGTGGGACTTCTACTGTTATCTGTGGGACTCCTACTGTTATCTGTGGGACTCCTACTGTTATCTGTGGGACCCCTGCTGTTATGTGTGGGACTCCTACTGTTATCTGTGGGACTCCTACTGTTATCTGTGGGACTCCTACTGTTATCTGTGGGACCCCTGCTGTTATGTGTGGGACCCCTGCTGTTATGTGTGGGACTCCTACTGTTATCTGTGGGACTCCTACTGCTATCTGTGGGACTCCTACTGTTATCTGTGGGACTCCTGCTGCTATCTGTGGGACCCCTGCTGTTATGTGTGGGACCCCTGCTGTTATGTGTGGGACCCCTGCTGTTATCTGTGGGACCCCTACAGTTATCTGTGGGACCCCTACTGTTATCTGTGGGACTCCTACTGTTATCTGTGGGACTCCTGCTGCTATCTGTGGGACCCCTGCTGTTATGTGTGGGACCCCTGCTGTTATGTGTGGGACCCCTGCTGTTATGTGTGGGACTCCTACTACTATCTGTGGGACTCCTACTGCTATCTGTGGGACTCCTGCTGCTATCTGTGGGACTCCTACTGTTATCTGTGGGACTCCTACTGTTATCTGTGGGACTCCTACTGTTATCTGTGGGACCCCTGCTGTTATGTGTGGGACTCCTGCTGCTATCTGTGGGACCCCTGCTGTTATCTGTGGGACCCCTACAGTTATCTGTGGGACCCCTACAGTTATCTGTGGGACCCCTACTGTTATCCATGTGTGTGTGGTTGGGTGTGGGTGTGATTGGGTGTGGGTGTGCGGGTGGATGAAAGATGTGTGTGAGGGGGGGGGGAACGTGTGTTTAGATGGGTGGTTGGGGTGTGTGTGAGTGGGTGGTTAGATGGGAGATGTATGTGTTGATGAGTGGGTGAGGGATGTGTGAGTGTTAGTGGTTGAGGGATAAGTACATGTGTGGAGGGATGTGTGAGGGGACGAATGTATTTGTTTTGGATGTGTATGTGTGGGTTGTGTGTGCATGGATGGGAGGTGTGTGTTTGTGAATGGGGAATGTGTTGGTTGGTGGGGATGTGAGTGTGGGTGGGGATGTCTGTGTATGGGCAGGGGTGTGACGCTGGGGGATGGGTGGGTGGAGGATGTGTGGTTGGGTAGAGGATGTGTGGGTGGGTGATTGTATATGGGTAAAGGTGTGTGGTTAAGAGATGTGTGTTTAAGGTATGTTTGGTTGGGGATGGGTGGGTGGAGGATGTGTGGGTGGGTAGAGGATATGTGGGTGGGTGAGTGTGTGTAGGTTAGGAGATGGTGGGGCATGTTTGTATGAGTGGGCTCGGGATCTGTGAGTGGGCAGGGGGAGATGGGAGATTATGTGGGTGGGTGCAGAATTTGTGTGTGGGTAGGTGTGGAATATGTGAGTTGGCGGGGAGATGTGTGTGTGTGGAAAATGTATGGTTGAGGGATGTGTGTTTGGCTGGGTGGTTGGAGGTGTGTGGGTGGAGAAGGATATGTGGGTGGGTGATTGTTGGTGGGTAATGGGACGGGTGGAGAATATGTGAATGGGTGGGGAGATGTGTATAGGTGGGGAGATGTGTATAGCTGGGTGGAGGTTGTGTGAGTTGGTTAATGTATATGTGCTTGGGGTGTGGGTGGATGGGATGTGTGGTGGGTGGGAGGTGTGTGTGGGTGGGGAGATGTGTAGGTGTGGGGATATGGTGAATGTGTGGGGGAATGTATGTGTGTCTGGGTTGTGTGTGTGGTTGGGTGGGGGATGTGGGGTGGGTGGTGGATGTGTCTCATAACATGGTAATATGCATTGCTTATGTTTACAAAATTCATTTGACAGTGTTTTTTTCCTATGCACTATTGATGAACGAAAGATGAGTGATTGGAAGGACCGAATGTAAGACGGGCCTGTGTGCCCAATTTGTTACCCTTTGAAAATAAAGTCTGTTCATTCGTTCGTTCGTTTGTGGGACTCCTACTGCTATCCGTGGGACCCCTACTGCTATTCATGGGACCCCTACTGTTATCCATGGGACTCCTACTGCTATCCGTGGGACCCCTACTGCTATCTGTGGGACTCCTACAGCTATCTGTGGGACTCCTACGGTTATCTGTGGGACTCCTACTGCTATCTGTGGGACTCCTACAGCTATCTGTGGGACTCCTACAGCTATCTGTGGGACTCCTACTGTTATCTGTGGGACTCCTACTGTTATCTGTGGGACTCCTTCTGTTATCTGTGGGACTCCTACTGTTATCTGTTAGACTCCTACTGGACATTGGGCAGGGGTGTCTTGACAAGGATATACCCAAAACCTGTGGAGCAAACATGACCAACTCAGACCTAACCCCAGCCAGTCCCAGGTGTATGCCATGCTGAATCTTGACCTGCTGACATCCAAACATGACCAACCTTGACCTAACCCCAGCCAGTCCCAGGTCAATGCCATGCTGAATCTTGACCTGGTGACATCCAAACATGCCTCCACAGATGTGAAGTTCCACTGCCAGTCTTGCACACCCCCTTGGTTTCTGGGCTTGAAGAGGGGAAGGAGACCTCTGTATGATAGTCACCATGGAGATGGTACTATAGTACAGGGTTGGGAGAATGTTTCTACACTAACCCCACTTCCATAGATGAGTCCGTTTCAGGGTCTAGACCCCCTGAATGCCAGTGTATGGGACCTCACTGATTCACTGCTGAAGGATAATATATCGTCAAATGTTACCTCTCATTTGGACAGAAGGACAATATATTGGCATACTACGGTCATTGTGTTTTTTCTTTTGTTTTGTGGTATCTTCCACAATGTCAGTGCTCAGTGAACGGAAATGTACATGATAATACTTGTTCATGTGATTGTGTACCATATGTGGTCCAAACCTACTTTTTGTTTGGCGCTGAATTAGTTAATGGCTGTAACTAACACCTCCCAGAGGTTAGCTAGTCAGTCAGTCAGTCAGTTAGTCAATCAGTCAGTCAGTTAGTTAGTCAGTCAATCAGCCAGTTAGTTAGTTATCTGTTAGGGTGTCATCTTGGCATTCCGGTCACGTCCATAGGTGCTCAGATTTTTCTCCCAACATATGCATCAGCGTCCCGTGGTTAATAATGCCAGTTCTGTCTTGGCTGATTCATTCACCCAGTGTGCTTGTCATGTCTCGCTGTGCCAATTCTTATCCCCTAGTCTCTCATTCTAGAGCAGTGATTCTCAACCGGTGGGGAATTCCCCCCCAGGGGGGAATTTTGGGGTTTCCAAGGGGGAATGAAGACTATTTCAAGATCGCGTTAATACAAGAACTGATTACTTGATATTGTTTTTCCCTTCATACTTTACAGTTATGTACGTCTCATCCTTCTAAAATTCATTTTATAAAGTAAGTAGACCCACAAATCATGTTTTATGTGGATGTCTAGACTTGTTTTAGTATATGCTATTACATTTACCTTCCATTTTTACGTATACTGTGTAGGGGTGGGGGAATGACGTTCTGAAAATACGGTGAAGGGGGGCACGGGCCAAATTTTTGATAGGAAGGGGGGGAATGACGTTCTGAAAATATGGTGAAGGGGGGCACGGGCCAAAAAAGATTGAGAACCACTGTTCTAGAGGATAGTCTTAGCAAATTGAGTAGCTGAACATACACCAGTGTGGGTGGAAAAGAGAGTTAATCAGCCTTCAGGAATCCCTATACAGTCAAAAGGCTATAAAATGCCATCATTATTGATTTCTCAACACCTAATAAAAATGCGGTCATATCATGAACAAAGAAAAAGCGTTTTGTATACTGTATTCCATGAATAATTTCTCAAAAATAGTGAGGCATTAGCAATCAAGTGGTTCCAAACTGTTTTGTGCAAACAAAAAGAGATTGTTGTAAATTTGATATTGCTGTGGGCATAACAGATGTTCCACATTCGAAGAATACCTGTGACTATGTATTTTAACTATTTGAGCATAAATATTATTCATTTATTAACTTCAGATAATATATAACTGTGCAGTATGCATCTGATGAGGGCAGTGAAATATGCCAGGCAATAAATTGTGCAACATATAGTTTGTGGCTTCTGTGTTTACATTCACTAAGGGAATACATAATTTAGAATGCTCTTACTGTCCACATGCCGGAGCTTCGATCCTAGACCAGTTGCCAGCTATGGCTTAGTGCCTGGGCTGCCCTGCCATGACATTTAGTCTTTAGGCTGCATTTCCTCGCAGTAGTACAAGGCTTGTACCCTCCCATTTACCCTCCTCCGCCCGAAGCCATTGGCACAATGTGGGATGTCAGGTTTGGTGAGAGCAGCCCAACATTTGGCGCTAACAGAAAGCAGGTAGTATCGTCTACTGCCTTACGGTAGCTAAGTCATATCTGACTAAGACATGACACCACAGGGCATCAGACTTAATTGTAAAAACTTAGTCTTCCATGGCATTATCAACAAACCACCAGCCAGTCATAAGATTGTCTCAGCAGTTGTACATGTAGTAGAAAGCTCTGCCTTCTGGTGACAGCTCTTCCTACAGACTGTCTTCTCTTCCAGGTGTCTCCATGTTTGCTGGAGCTGCCTTCCTGATACTACTGATCCCAACCAATGGGTACATCACAGCCAAACTGGGCAACTACCAGACCAAGCTGATGGAGCACAAAGATGACAGAATGAAGATCATGAACGAAGTGCTCAGTGGCATCAAGGTTGGATTCAGTTCCTGTTCTTTCTTTTTCTATCCTCTTTCTCTGTTTTGACATTCAGTGCCAGGTTTAGAAGAGCTATTCTGGACCAGGCCCATGTGTGAGCTGGCTTTAAGGTGGTACTCACTGCTTCTTTTATACTGCTAACCCATCACTTTTGAAGTCTTTATAAGCACTATTTCCTTTGTATCTAACCACTGTTAGGGTATGTTGTTTGAGGGTAGTTCTGTTGCATGACCAAACCATCCGACTTTCTTTATCTCAATAAAATTATTTGTTCACATTATGCCAATTTGCTTTTTGATGTTACATTTCTCGTCTTGTCTCTTTCTGTCAGAAGTATAGTATTCTTCACAAGCATTTTATATCTGTTGTTGCACTTTTTTTTACGTCTTGCTATCTCCGTTGTTACACTTCTGTTGTCTCTTGCTAACTCTGTTGTTACACATCTGTTATCTCTTGCTATCTCTTTTGTTACATTTATTTTATCATTTTATCTCTTTCTCTCTTTGTGGTTATACTTCTGTTATCTCTTGCTATCTCTGTTGTTACACTTCTGTTATCTCATGCTATCTCTGTTGTTATACTTCTGTTATCTCTTGCTATCTCTGTTGGTACACTTTGTTATCTCCTGCTATCTCAGTTGTTGCACTTCTGTTATCTCTTGCTATCTCTGTTGGTACACTTTGTTATCTCCTGCTATCTCAGTTGTTGCACTTCTGTTATCTCTTGCTATCTCTGTTGTTACATTTCTGTTATCTCATGCTATCTTTGTTGTTACACTTCTGTTATCTCTTGCTATCTCTATTGTTACACTTCTGTTATCTCTTGCTATCTCTGTTGTTACACATCAGTTACCTCTTGCTATCTTTGTGGTTACACTTCTGTTACCTATTGCTATCTCTGTTGTTAAATTTCTGTTACCTCTTGCTATCTTTGTGGTTACACTTCTGTTACCTATTGCTATCTCTGATGCTACAATTCTGGTACCTATTGCTATCTCTGTTGTTACATTTCTGTTACCTCTTGCTATCTTTGTGGTTACACTTCTGTTACCTATTGCTATCTCTGATGCTACAATTCTGTTACCTATTGCTATCTCTGTTGTTACATTTCTGTTACCTCTTGCTATCATTGTGGTTACACTTCTGTTACCTATTGCTATCTCTGATGCTACAATTCTGTTACCTATTGCTATCTCTGATGCTACAATTCTGTTACCTATTGCTATCTCTGTTGTTACATTTCTGTTACCTCTTGCTATCTTTGTGGTTACACTTCTGTTACCTATTGCTATCTCTGATGCTACAATTCTGTTACCTATTGCTATCTCTGTTGTTACATTTCTGTTACCTCTTGCTATCATTGTGGTTACACTTCTGTTACCTATTGCTATCTCTGATGCTACAATTCTGTTACCTATTGCTATCTCTGATGCTACAATTCTGTTACCTATTGCTATCTCTGATGCTACAATTCTGTTACCTATTGCTATCTCTGATGCTACAATTCTGTTACCTCTTGCTATCTTTGTGGTTACATTTCTTTTCACCAACTCTGTTTTGTCCACACTGGTTTTCATATTGTGGTAGATTTTAATATTTCAATTATGCTAAGTGTGCTAATTTACACAGATCTGTATTTAAACACTACATCCCCCCACCCCTCCAAAATCACCCCTTTGTATTTTTCCCCCTTGACTTTCTGTTATGGTTGTGTGTTGTTATGTTCAACAGGTGATCAATGTTTATAACTTATGTTAGTATAATGGGCTAACAGAGAGCATAAATACTTTGATATGGTTATATGTGCATATATTGGGCTGACAGCATTATGACATGTTATGTTATGTTATGTTACGATGATGAGCACTGCTGCTCACTGGGCATTCCCATGTGTATTCAATCCTCTGACACAGAAACTATCACTGTAAAAAAAAAACAACAACAAAAGCTGTCATTTACGCCTATATAGTACCTTGCTGTGTATGACAGGAGGGTTTTGAGCCTGTGGAATTAAGGCCGCCTGGCTAGTGCAGTCGCCGTGAACTGTGCAGGTTAGGATTTTCTTTTTGCCCCCGACAGAAAAAACTCCACATCTTACCGAGGATTCGAACCTGGATCTCCCGAAGGAGAATCTGACATTCTAGCCACTCGGCCAGCCACTCCTCAGCAACTATTACTAAGTATCTCAATCCACTGTTCCCATGAGGAGTTGGTTGTAATGTCTCCTCAACAGTATGTTGATATGGTTATATGTATGTATGTGGAACAGACAATATGTTGATATGGTCATGTGTTGGGACTACCTCAGATCATCAAGCTGTTTGCCTGGGAGAAGAGTTTTGAGAAGAGAATCCTGGAGATCAGGGAGAAGGAGCTACAGACTCTACGCACTTCAGCCATCATCAACTCAGTGCTGACCTTCTCCTGGACTGCTGCACCGTTTGTGGTAAGGGCAACCTAGTGACGAGTGGTGGTCTTCAGGTTATATGTGCATGTATTGGTGTTGGTGTGTTGGTTTTGGTCTGTTTGTGTGAGGGTGTTGGTGTGTGGGGGGAGGGTGCTAGTGTGAGGGTGTTGGTTGGGGGGGATGTTTGCGTGAGGGTGTTGGTGTGGGGGTGTTGGTGGGAGGATTGTTAGTGGGGGGGGGGGGGATGTTGGTGTGTAGGGTGTTGGTGGAAGGGTGTTGGTATGAGGGTGTTGGTTGGGGGGGGTGTTTGTGTGAGGGTGTTGGTGTGGGGGTATTGGTGGGAGCGTGTTGGTGTGAGGGTGTTGGTCTGGGGGTGTTGGTGGGAGGGTGTTGGTGTGAGAGGATGTTGGTGTGAGGGTGTTTGTGTGACAGTATAGGTGTGAATGTCTTGGTGTGAGGGTGATAGTCTGACGGTTTGAGTGTGAGGGTGTTCAGTTGGCACTGCTGTGTGATTGTCGGTTGTCACTAGCATGATATATATATATAACACCTGCTCAATACTGTATAGATGACACCTGTTCAGTATTACATAGAGGACACCTGTTCAGTATTACTTAGATTACACCTGTTCAGTATTACTTAGATTACACCTGTTCAGTATTACATAGATGACACCTGTTTAGTATTACATAGATGATACCTGTTCAGTACTATATAGATGACACCTGTTCAGTACTGTATAGATGATGCCTGTTCACTAGTACATAGATGACGCCTGTTCAGTACCATATAGATGTACTGTATACATGACACCTGTTCAGTACATGGATGTATGGATGACACCTGTTCAGTACCACATAGATGACACCTGTCCAGTACCACATTGATGACACCTGTTCAGTACCACATAGATGACACCTGTTCAGTACTGTATAGATGACACCTGTTCAGTACTGTATAGATGACACCTGTTCAGTACTCTATATATGACACCTGTTCAGTACCACATAGATGACACCTGTTCAGTACCACATAGATGACACCTGTTCAGTGCTGTATAGTGACACTGGTTCAGTACCACATAGATGGCACCTGTTCAGTACTGTATAGATAACACCTGTTCAGTACCACATAGATGACACCTGTTCAATACTGTATAGTTACACCTGTTCAGTACTGTATAGTGACACATGTTCAGTACCACATAGATGACACCTATTCAGTACTGTATAGTGACACCTGTTCAGTACCACATAGTTGACACCTGTTCAGTACTGTATAGTGACACCGGTTCAGTACCACATAGATGACACCTATTCAGTACTACTGTATAGTGACACCGGTTCAGTACCACATAGATGACACCTGTTCAATACTGTATAGTGACACCTATTCAGTACCACATAGGTGACACCTGTTCAGTACCACATAGATGACACCTGTTCAGTACCACATAGATGACACCTGTTCAGTACTGTATAGTGACACATGTTCAGTACCACATAGATGACACCTATTCAGTACTGTATAGATGACACCTGTTCAGTACCACATAGATGACACCTGTTCAGTACCACATAGATGACACCTGTTCAGTACCACATAGGTGACACCTGTTCAGTACCACATAGATAACACCTGTTCAGTACCACATAGATGACACCTGTTTAGTGCTGTATAGTGACACCGGTTCAGTACCACATAGATGACACCTGTTCAATACTGTATAGATGACACCTGTTCAGTTACACATAGATGACACCTGTTCAGTTACACATAGATGACACCTGTTCAGTGCTGTATAGTGACACCGGTTCAGTACCACATAGACGACACCTGTTCAATACTGTATAGTTGCACCTGTTCAGTACCACATAGATGACACCTATTCAGTACTGTATAGTGACACCTGTTCAGTACTACATAGATGACACCTGTTCAGAACTGTATAGTGACACCTGTTCAGTACCACATAGATGACACCTATTCAGTACTGTATAGTGACAACCTGTTCAGTACTGTATAGATGACACCTGTTCAGTACTGTATAGATGACACCTGTTAAGTACTACATAGATAAAGCCTGTTCAGTTGCGGACACTTTACCTCCTCTTAAACATGGCTTATCTTTGGTTTCAGGTCTCACTGCTGACATTTCTATGTTACGTGTTTATCGATGACAATCATTACCTGGATCCTAAAACTGCTTTTGTTGCGATCTCTCTGTTCGATATTCTCAGATATGCCATCAACTTTGCTCCAATGATCATCACAGATATTCTGAAGGTAACAGATGTTTGACATTTGCTGTTTTATCCTAGTATGCAGATGAGTGTGTTTCAAAGAATGTTTTATATACGCAACTTTGCTTCAATGATTCACAGATCTTGTGAAGATAAAGATGTTACAGTTTACTGTTTTAGCCTATTAGGAAGAGATACAGTTTACTGTTTTAGTCTAGTAGGAAGAGATAGTTTACTGTTTTAGTCTAGTAGGAAGAGATACAGTTTACTGTTTTAGTCTAGTAGGAAGAGATACAGTTTACTGTTTTAGTCTAGTAGGAAGAGATAGTTTACTGTTTTAGTCTAGTAGGAAGAGATACAGTTTACTATTTTAGTCTAGTAGGAAGAGATTGAGAGTCTCTTTCGGTGAGCAGTGATGGGAGTGAGATTCTGCTCTTATGTATATGTAAATACCCATTGTCAGTATGTCTAGGCTTGTGTAATATTAAATACAGAGCAATGCTTTCCCATTCAGAATTTGAGTTATGAAGGCACAAACAATATATTGCAGAATATTTTGCCTGGCATATTTTGCTGTATCTTGTTAAGAGCATACTACAGAAAGCGTCAATCATATAATGAAGTAATGTAATGATTCCTTTCAACCGAAATAAACAAAACACATTGTCATATGTTTAAATGTCACAAAGGCAGTTTTAGAGGGGCTATCATGTTTTTTTGCTTATGTAATTGTGGTTTATCCAAGTGAATAGCAGATTTCTCAGCATACCTTAATAAGTTTTGGTTATTAGTGGTGAAATTGATATGAAATAGTTAGCTATGTTCATAATGGACAGTTAGAGCATTGTTTTGCTGATCTGGCAGCTTCTGCAACTTTTCTTGTTCCAGATTTATTAGTGTAACCTTTCCTTGGAGTAAACTAGACAAGCCGAGAGAGGGACCATGCTACATGCGCAACACATGGTCTTTACACTTCCCAGGCTTTGTGCTTTAGAGAGGTTTAACTCTGTCCCTGGTCCCCGCCATGGGTTGTAGTTATTATGCCGTTTTTGAAGCACAATGTAACAAACTATGGTCTGTCAAGACGGCCAGGTACTGGTAGTATGTTCATAAAGATTCAATTTGTGAAGTTTAGAAGTATAAACAAACATCAAAATCGGGCCACACATCCTACAAGATGCACCTTGTACGTAACCAGAGACATCCTACCTAGGTCTTCTACCTAGGGTTTCCCCTCCTTGTATTCCAATTTTGTATGACTCATTCACAGATCGGTGATCTGCTATTAGGAGACACCTGGATGGTGTTTAATGTTGGTTATTCTCAAACAAAAAGGTTTGTTTTAGGAAGCCTTTCATTATTGTATTACCTTTTTCTGTACACATTAGATCATTAATGAGTTGGCATAGACAGTCAAAGAGAAATTTTTTGTATTAATGTAAAGATTGGCATCTGTTATAACGAGTTTTATGTGCACTATCATACAGCAAGGCTTACTACAATTTTCTATAATTGACGCAGAGACTTAAATCCTGTACCACTGGAGTTCATTTTGTCAGCTCTATGCAACATATTTTTTGAGAAATTAGAGAAATGTAATTACAATAACTATCATAGTGGGAGCTGTGGTGGTACAGTGACTGGAGCACCTGCCTGCCAGCCCGGTTGTCATGTGGTCGAGTCCCCATCAAAGCATGGGTTTATTTCACTCACAGGCTCCCATCAATCCTGCCTAAAATGTCTATTAGAAAATGACCTGGGTAATAAAGATGGCAGGCTTTTTATGGATCACATTACGCAGCGAGTGCTGATTAGTCCTTAAAAATATAGGCTAGGACCATTTACCCAATACATCGCATGGTGTGAAAAGGGTTCCTGCATTTGTATCTGTTGCCTAGCAACAGGGCATATAGCAGAGTGTAAGTCTCTTTATGTTTGACTGTCCTGCAGGCGTTCATCTCGGCTCAGAGAATTGGGCGATTTCTCTGTCATGACGACTTAGATAAATACGGCGTTTCACATGTTGCTGACACAGGTACAGTTTTGTATATGATCTGTGTGGTCTCCATGTCTGTTGTCTTCATAGTTATCGTTATGATGTCCATATCTGTTGTCATCATAGTTATCGTTATGATGTCCATATCTGTTGTCATTATAGTTATCTTTATTATGTCCATATCTGTTGTATTCATAGTTATCTTTATTATGTCCATATCTGTTGTATTCATAGTTATCTTTATTATGTCCATATCTGTTGTCATCATAGTTATCTTTATGATGTCCATATCTGTTGTCATCATAGTTATCTTTATGATGTCCATATTAGTTGTATTCATAGTTATCTTTATGATGTCCATATCTGTTGTCATTATAGTTATCTTTATGATGTCCATATCTGTTGTCATCATAGTTATCTTTATGATGTCCATATCTGTTGTCATTATAGTTATCTTTATGATATCCATATCTGTTGTCATCATTATAGTTATCTTGATTATGTCCATATCTGTTGTCATCATAGTTATCTTTATTATGTCCATATCTGTTGTATTCATAGTTATCTTTATGATGTCCATATCTGTTGTCATCATAGTTATCTTTATGATATCCATATCTGTTGTATTCATAGTTATCTTTATTATGTCCATATCTGTTGTATTCATAGTTATCTTTATTATGTCCATATCTGTTGTCATCATAGTTATCTTTATGATGTCCATATCTGTTGTCATCATAGTTATCTTTATGATGTCCATATTAGTTGTATTCATAGTTATCTTTATGATGTCCATATCTGTTGTCATTATAGTTATCGTTATGATGTCCATATCTGTTGTCATTATAGTTATCTTTATGATGTCCATATCTGTTGTCATCATAGTTATCTTTATTATGTCCATATCTGTTGTATTCATAGTTATCTTTATTATGTCCATATCTGTTGTCATCATAGTTATCTTTATGATGTCCATATCTGTTGTCATCATAGTTATCTTTATGATGTCCATACAAGTTGTCATCATAGTTATCTTTATGATGTCCATATCTGTTGTCATCATAGTTATCTTTATTATGTCCATATCTGTTGTATTCATAGTTATCTTTATTATGTCCATATCTGTTGTCATCATTATAGTTATCTTTATTATGTCCATATCTGTTGTCATCATAGTTATCTTTATTATGTCCATATCTGTTGTCATTATAGTTATCTTTATTATGTCCATATCTGTTGTCATTATAGTTATCTTTATGATGTCAATATTAGTTGTCATCATAGTTATCTTTATGATGTCCATATCTGTTGTCATCATAGTTATCTTTATGATGTCCATATCTGTTGTATTCATAGTTATCGTTATGATGTCCATATCTGTTGTCATTATAGTTATCTTATGATGTCCATATCTGTTGTCATTATAGTTATCTTATGATGTCCATATCTGTTGTATTCATAGTTATCTTTATGATATCCATATTAGTTGTCATTATAGTTATCTTTATGATGTCCATATTAGTTGTCATTATAGTTATCTTTATGATGTCCATATTAGTTGTCATTATAGTTATCTTTATGATGTCCATATTAGTTGTCATTATAGTTATCTTTATGATGTCCATATCTGTTGTATTCATAGTTATCTTTATGATATCCATATTAGTTGTCATTATAGTTATCTTTATGATGTCCATATTAGTTGTCATTATAGTTATCTTTATGATGTCCATATTAGTTGTATTCATAGTTATCTTTATGATGTCCATATTAGTTGTCATTATAGTTATCTTTATGATGTCCATATTAGTTGTCATCATAGTTATCTTTATGATGTCCATATTAGTTGTCATTATAGTTATCTTTATGATGTCCATATCTGTTGTCATTATAGTTATCTTATGATGTCCATATCTGTTGTATTCATAGTTATCTTTATGATGTCCATATTAGTTGTCATTATAGTTATCTTTATGATGTCCATATTAGTTATCATCATAGTTATCTTTATGATGCCCATATCTATTATCATCATAGTTATCTTTGTGATCTCCATATCTGTTATTATCACAATTATCTTTATGATGTCCATATCTGTTGTCGTCATAGTTATCTTTATGATCATTAATACAGAATTAGGAAGTGTGGCAATTATAATCATACAATATAATCTTAAAGACCACCAAGTAGTTCATCAGCTGGAGAATGATCATTGGCCTACAGTTACAGGTGTTCTGTCAAAGCACAAGCAGAACAGTCAATGAGAAAAAGAGGAGGAAGATATTCATACAGTGTTGCCTTCATTCCTTCCATATCCCACAGTTGCTGGGAAACCACTATTGCTGAGGTTATGAGAACCTTCAAAACCTGATAGAGCCCATCCTTGTCTAGCACCAGAATGAATCAAATATTCTATTGTGGGCAGGTTTGTCACATTTTGAATTGTTGCTAGGGCAACGGCTTGCCAGCTCTTTACAATTTCCTCCTCCTCTTCCTTCTTCTGCTCCTGCTGCTGCTTTTTCTTGTTCTCATTCATCTTGATCTTGTTCTTTACTACTTTTCTAGTTGATTTCTTATTCTTTATTTTTTATTCCCTTGCTTTGAACTCAAGCGTAGTCCATACATGTGCTACTACTTCCAGTGCACTGGACTGATTTTTGCATGTGAATTAGCTTTTTTCTTCTTCTTCTGCGTTCATCCTGAGATTTTTTTTCCAGACGTGATTGCGTTGTGCCTGTTTACAGCAGAGCTGCGTTCTTGCGTTGTTAGGCCGACACATCTGACTTCTGCAGGCATTTGTTGACCGGGTTAACCTTCCCGAGGATTAGCTTTTTTTTTAATTACCAGGCGAACCCACCACGACTTCAAAGGTACTTGTAATTTACATCCCCAAGTCAAGGATGAGAAATCAACATTTAGTCAAGGTTACCGGTGTAGGGATTGTACCCTCTACTCCAGCATTCTTATTGCTTTTATTTTTGTCCTTTTTGTTGATCTTGTCCTATACTGCAGTATCTGTTGGTTTGTCTTTTGTCCACAGAAAATGTCATTGACATATGTGACGGTAGTTTTAGATGGAGTTCTGAATCTGGTGTAACATTAACCAGGTGAGTAGTGTTTTGTTGTTGTATGTTCTTGAATATGTACTGTACATGGCCATAAGGATAAGAGCATGGGAGTCTCTGTGGCAAAGTGGTCAAGCTGTCTGAATTGCGCTCCAAACGTTGTGGGCTCGATTCCGAGCCGGGTCCTTCAGTTCATGAGTGTATTTTTGTCGGAGACTCCTGGTGGTCGTCGGTGGAGCTACAGAGTTCGTTCTTTATGCGACGCTTTCGGCAGTTTGCTGCGGAAAGATACTGAGCCATATGGGATAAAAACCCGGTGCAGTGAAGGCAATGTGGGACTTCAGTCTCCCTACACCAGAATTAAGTTGGGCTTAAACGCTGACATTCATTCAGAAAGCACTGGCAAACTACTGAACATATAATTGCCTAGAATATCAATCTGGGGGTTGATCTAATATCCTGCAAAGAATATTTAATAATCTTGTTTATCTACAACGAATCAAGAGTATAACTGTGACCCACCAGGGAAGCACGGAGTAGCAACAATGTAACCTACCTAGCATGCCCATCCATCCATCATGTGCCATGCCGGTAAGTGTGGGCGGTCAGGATTCGCCATTCCATTCGAACACCAGAGTCGTGGATCAGCTCAGTGTTCTTGTCTCGACCATGCCACGTGGTCAAGCCATCCAGGTATTTACTTATATGTCTTCCCCTTGGTCTCTTCCCCTCGATCTTGCCAGCTGGCACCAAGTTCTCTAATTTATTTCTTCTTATAACATGTCCAAAAAAGTTTGACTGTCTACATCCAATTTATCAAATCAGTTTATGATTTTCATTTGTTTCTTGTAGGACTTGGTCGTTAGTTTTTCTGTCTGTCCGTGGCATCCGCCGCATTCTCCTCAGAAACTACACCTCCACAGCTATCAGATGTCATAGAGCTTGTCATAGAGGTAATTAAGGAAGTTTGCCCGTTACAGACAATCTCAAAAAGCTGCATGGGTGTTTCCAGAAAATAGACTCAGTCAGGCCTAAAATCTTGAGCATAGCCTACGATGGGTGACGTTGTAATATTCTGTTATGATAATTTGGTGTGTCCAGCGTGTCCCGCATGGTTATACACCCGCTTCACACGCCAGTGATCCGACGCTTGTTTCCAGATCTGGTCAGGGATATGCACTACTGACGAGCTCAAACAAGACCGAAACTCGAGTATAGTGCTTCCATATTGACGTGGATAGGCCGCTTCACACGCCAGTGATCCGGGCCTTGTTTCCAGATCCGGTCAGGGATATGCACTACTGACGAGCTCAAACGAGAGCGAAACTCGAGTCTATTGCTTCCATATTGACGTGGATAGGCCTTAGGTTCATACCAGAATACGATGAGCGTTGCCAGTAGTGGGTTGTGCTCAATATTTAAATTTCAAATCCCGAAACAACCAAATAATCCATTTTTGTTATATAATAATAATTATGGTGGCAATGGTTTTATGAGGGGGCGTCAAATGAAAACTTTAAAAGTGTGATAGAAGTTACAATAACCATGCCATTGTCTTGTCACCTGTATATATTGTTAATTAAGGATGTCAAGAGTGTTAAGCATATAACATCAAGGTGCAGATGAACACGGTGACATCATGTGGATAGTTTAAAGATGGCCACCCCACTTTTGACTTGCACTAAAGAGAAGTGTTCTGTTATCCATTTTTTGATCAATGAATGGTGGAACCTATAGAAATTCATCAGTGAATGAAGGTCCCATGTGATTCCTGCCTGTCAGTCCAGCAAGTGTATGAGTGAAGTAGGAAGTTTCAAAACTGCATGAGTTCTCTGAAGATATACAAAAAAAAAAAATTCATGTGTGGTTGGTTACACACGCAACCAAAATAATTGTTTTCTACAGAAATCCAAGCACTGTTGGCATAAGAGAACTTGCATTGAACACAGTGGTGACTACATTGAAAATGATAAATTTGTTCTTTAATTTTACAGAATATATTCACCAACAACAAAAAACATTTAAGGTTTTCATTTGAAGACCCCCTTATATAAGAGACTCATAACATGATCAGGATACATAGAAGAGTCTCATAGTATACACATGTAATACTGGTGGTATTTTCAGGTACAATGAATAGGCTGGTGAAGCATCAGCAGGCACACGCAAGAGGTTCAGTGACTACACAAAAGGCTAGTGACATGAACAGATGCCACCTAAAAGAGGCTCATGGTATCGCTGACATCAGGATGTATACATATGAGACTTATGATGTGAACAGGAGAAGCTCATGTCAAGGTGCATACAAAAGACTCATAGAATTCACAGAAGAGACATAATGCAAACTAGAAGTGTATGTCCAGATGCAAAAAAAAGGGTGTCATTGTATAGAATGAAGGATGGATGAACCTCATGTAATAATGAGATGCAGTTGGTGTGTCTGAAAACTTATCTTACAGATAAATGTTACCAACATAACAGCCACACTATCATCATGTTTATCTCTTAGCCCAGGAGGCCAGGTTGGACGAATGGGTAAGAGTTCTCATTCTTAACCATTCTGTGTGCTGATGCCGAGGTAACAGGTTCAACACCTACACCGGTCAGTTGGGCTAAAATGTTAACTTCTCATCCTTGTCTTGGGAACATAAATTACAAGTACCTGTGAAGTCAGAGTGGATTCACCTGATGGCTAAAGACACTGGTAATAGGGAAGGCTAATCCACACGCACAAATCAGTCCAGTGCATTAGAAGTAGTAGCACATTATGGACTACGCTTGAGTTCAAAGCGAGCAAACATTTTTAAAAAATGTCTCTTAACCTCACCTTTTAAGCATTGAGTTGTATAAGTTATGCTCTGAAGACAAAGTGAACTGACCTGATTTGCTTGCTCTGGTCTGTAGTATCAACATTGTCATTGCTGAAGACAGTCTGGTGGCCGTGGTTGGAGCTGTTGGAAGTGGGAAGTCATCCCTGATCTCAGCCATACTGGGAGACATGGAGAAACTGTCAGGGGTTGTTAACATCAGAGTAAGTTTGGGACAACTTGCAACAAAAGGTTAAATCTGGGAGAATGTAAACTGTAACATATACTGTGAGACATGGAGAAACTGTCAGGGGTTGTTAACATCAGAGTAAGTTTGGGACAACTTGCAACAGAAGGTTAAATCTGGGAGAATGTAAACTAACATATACTGGGAGACATGAAGAAACTGTCAGGGGTTGTTAACATCAGAGTAAGTTTGGGACAACTTGTGACAGAAGGTTAAATCTGGGAGAATGTAAACTAACATATACTGATATACTGGGAGACATGAAGAAACTGTCAGGGGTTGTTAACATCAGAGTAAGTTTGGAACAACTTGTGACAGAAGGGTAAATCTGGGAGAATATAAACTGTAACATATACTGGGAGACATGAAGAAACCTTTGAGAACAAAATTTTAAGACGCATCTTTGGACCCATTAGGGATACACAAAGTGGAGAGTGGAAAAGAAGAAGTAACAAAGACATTTATGATCTGTTTAAGTCTCCGCTAATCACTGGTATCATGAAGGCTAATAGACTACAATGGCTGGGGCATATAGAAAGAATGGAAGATAATAGGGAAACGAAACTCGCTTACACTCAGGAAATAAATGACTGTAGACCCCGAGGTAGACCAAGAAGACGGTGGAGAGATAATACATGTACAGACCTACAAGCACTTGGAATCAACGACTGGCAAGAGAAGGTCCACCAGAGAGACGAATGGAGACGGATTGTATTTGCAGCAAAGAACCTCAATGGCTCGGAAAGCTGAAGAAGAAGAAGATGAAGAAACTGTCAGGGGTTGTTAACATAAGAGTAAGTTTTGGACAACTGGCAGCAGAAGGTTAAATCTGGGAGAATGTAAACTGTAATATATACTGTATAGATTAGGCATCACAGTTGCATAGTAGTTAAAGCACTTGCCTGTGACGACAGTGATCCTAGTTCAATTCCCACTGTGGCAGATTAATTTTTCTGTCCAGTACTTCTCCCGTGGTCAAACCAGCCTCATGAAATTAATGCTGAATAATTTTCAGAACTGTCATTGTCCGGGTAATGTCCACAATAATGGGAACTCATCATCCTCACATCATTATGCCATGACCTAGAAAATGTGTAGCCTAGCACTTCACACAATGGCAGTTGACAGAATGGACATTGAATCTAGAATGCTTTCATTAGCAATAAAAACAACAAGTGTCATTTTATCTACAATTAGGTGGCAGAAGCAATCATTATTAATCTGCATAGGCCAGTTTTATGCAAACAGAAAGACATGATAGTCAGTTTAAAATTACGGTGGAAGACAATTGACATTAATGTATGAACATGTGGATATTTCAGCTTGAAGGATGTATCTAGTTATTTTACTTTATGTTGTGTGATTTCTGCAGTATGTACCTGACGAGATGCAGCAAAATATGCCAGACAATAAATTGTGCAATCTATTGTTTGTGTCTTCATTATTCAAAGGATAATATATCACCAAATGTGAGCTCCCATTCGAACAGAAGGATGATATATATCACCATACTAGGGTCATCATGTTATTTGTTTCATTTTGTGGTATCTTCTGTAATTTCAATGCTCAGTGAATGGAAACTTACATTATAATACTTGTTCATTTGATTGTGCACCATGTTTGATCCAAACCTACTCTTTGTTTGGCAGGAAGCAGTTAAGGCATGTAACAGGTTTCTTTGCTATGTTTACGAGCCCATTTCCTTGTTGTTGGGTGAGTTCATGTCTGTGAACTACTATGCTTACGAGCCCATTTCCTTGTTATTGTTGTTGGGTGAGCTAATGTCTGTGAACTACCATGCTTACAAGCCCATTTCCTTGTTTTTGGTTGAGCTAATGTCTGTGAACTACTGTGCTTACAAGCCCATTTCCTTGTTTTTGGTTGAGCTAATGTCTGTGAACTACTGTGCTTACAAGCCCATTTCCTTGTTGTTGTTGGGTGAGCTAATGTCTGTGAACTACTGTGCAGGGCAGGATTGCCTACGTGTCACAACAAGCCTGGATTCAGAACAATTCGGTCAGGAACAACATTCTGTTTGGGAAACCCATGGACAAGGAGTTGTATAACAGGTGCATCGATGCATGTGGCCTACGACCCGACCTTGACATGCTGCCCGCTGGGGACAGAACAGAGATAGGTGAACGAGTAAGTTCTTTTGTTTTGGGTATAGATATGTACGCCAGTTAGTATAATTGAAGTCCATTATAGAAAAGTTTAGACGTTTGTTTGGGTAGATGTGTACACCAGTTAGTATAATCTAAGACCATTATAAAAATGTTTAGACTTTTGTTTATGCAGATATGTATGCCAGTTTGTTTAATTAAAGTCCATTTGCCAGTTAGTTTAATCAAAGTCCATTATAGACAAGTTTGGACTTTTTTCTAAAAAGAGAGAGAGCATGTGATAAAAAGTATGAGAAAGAAAGAGAGAGAGAGAGAATATAAAAGGACAGTGTTTATGTAAAGTGAACTTTGTTCATCGAAAAGCTAATTGTTCATGAGACGCAATAGTTATAATTTCCTTATCCGAACAAAAATCAATGTCTAATCTTGATTTTCCATGCCTTGAACCAGGGTATCAACCTGTCTGGCGGGCAGAAACAGCGTGTGTCCCTGGCCAGGGCACTGTATGCCCAGGCAGATGTCTACTTGCTGGACGATCCCCTCAGTGCGGTGGACTCCCATGTTGGGCAGCACATCTTTGATCATGTCATTGGTCACTCTGGGATGCTTGAAGGCAAGGTAAGTGGGCGTGTAGTTTAATTTATATCCTAGATGACTTTATCTGAATGGCTTGATCACATGATGTGGTCGGGACAAGAACACAGAGCTGACCCATGACTCTGGTGATCGTGTTAGATGGCGAAACATGACCACCCACGCTGACCGGCATGGCACATGACTTGATGAGTTTACTTTATGTTTTACTCAAAGGACAGCTGTATAGTTTATGTATATCTAATTGTATAGTTTATATTTACTCATAGGACAGTATACTTTGTTTTTACTCATAGGACAGCTGTATAGTTTCTGTATATCTAATTGTATAGTTTATGTTTACTCATAGGATAATGTACTTTGTTTTTACTCATAGGACAGCTGTATAGTTTCTGTATATCTAATTGTATAGTTTATGTTTATTCATAGAACAGCTGTATAGTTTCTGTATATCTAATTGTATAGTTTATGTTTACTCATAGGACAGCTGTATAGTTTCTGTATATCTAATTGTATAGTTTATGTTTTTTCATAGGACAGCTGTATAGTTTCTGTATATCTAATTGTATAGTTTATGTTTACTCATAGGATAATGTACTTTGTGTTTACTCATAGGACAGCTGTATAGTTTCTGTATATCTAATTGTATAGTTTATGTTTACTCATAGGACAGTATACTTTGTGTTTACTCATAGGACAGCTGTATAGTTTCTGTATATCTACTTGTATAGTTTATGTTTTTTCATAGGACAGCTGTATAGTTTCTGTATATCTAATTGTATAGTTTATGTTTACTCATAGGACAGTATACTTTGTGTTTATTCATAGGACAGCTGTATAGTTTCTGTATATCTAATTGTATAGTTTATGTTTTTTCATAGGACAGCTGTATAGTTTCTGTATATCTAATTGTATAGTTTGTTTTTTCATAGGACAGCTGTATAGTTTCTGTACATCTAATTGTATAGTTTATGTTTACTCATAGGACAGTATACTTTGTGTTTACTCATTGGACAGCTGTATAGTTTCTGCATATCTAATTGTATAGTTTATGTTTTTTCATAGGACAGCTGTATAGTTTCTGTATATCTAATTGTATAGTTTATGTTTATTCATAGGATAATGTACTTTGTGTTTACTCATAGGACAGCTGTATAGTTTCTGTCTTATCTAACTGTATAGTTTATGTTTACTCATAGGATAGCTGTCTTATCTAACTATATATAGTTTATGTTTACTCATAGGATAACTGTCTTATCTAATGGTATAGTTTATGTTTACTCATAGGACAGATATATAGTTTCTGTCTTATCTAACAGTATAGTTTATGTTAACTCATAGGATAGCTGTATAGTTTCTATCTTATCTAACTGTATAGTTTATGTTACTCATAGGGCAGGTATATAGTTTCTGTCATATCTAACTGTATAATGATTACTCAAAGGACAGATATATAGTTTCTATCTTATGTAACTGTATAGTTTATGTTACTCATAGGGCAGGTATATAGTTTCTGGTGTATCTAACTGTATAGTATATGTTTACTCATAGGACTGGACAGGTATGTAGTTTCTGTCTTATCTAACTGTATAGTTTATGTTTACTCATAGGAGAGGTATATATTTTCTGTCTTATCTAACTGTATAGTCTATCAGTTTATATTTGATATATCCATCTCATGTGTCCAGTTGATATTTGATATATCCATCTCATGTCTCCAGTGTATCAGTTGATATTTGATATACGCATCTCATGTCTCCAGTGTATCACTTGATATTTGATATATCCATCTCATGTGTCCAGTGTATCAGTTGATATTTGATATACCTATCTCATATGTCCAGTGTATCAGTTGATATTTGATGTATCCATCTCATGTGTCCAGTGGATCAGCTGATATTTGATATATCCATCTCATGTGTCCAGTCTATCAGTTGATATTTTGTATATCCATCTCATGTGTCCAGTGTATCATTTGATATATCCATCTCATGTGTTCAGTCTATCAGTTGATATTTGATATATCCATCTGTGTCCAGTGGATCAGCTGATATTTGATATATCCATCATATGTGTCCAGTCTATCAGTTGATATTTTGTATATCCATCTTATGTGTCCACTGGATCAGCTGATATTTGATATATCTGCCAAGTAGCAGGTCAGACGAAATGATGTCAAAAAGGAATTGTAAGAAAATCTCCAACCAAAAGATCGGAGAAATTAGAGAAGTGATGTGAGAAGGCAAGAAACGTCACAGAAGTAGTCAACAATAACAACAACAGATAGACCTTTGGCTGACAGCTAGGAGGCAGCACGATTCTTTCACGGAAACAAGATTTCGTTATGAACTGGCAGGACATCGCATTGATGGCAAATGATATGGGATGGAAGAGCTAGATTATTAAGGTACAATTCATATTTGCCAGAAAACGATGGATGGATGCAAATGCTTCAAGTGAGACTTGGAAATCATAGCAAGGTGACATAGAGGCCACTTGGTAAGGAGCAATAGCTGACTAGAAGCGCTAAGACATTTATATCAGCAGTTGTAGAGTAGGTTCATTTGTGCTAACATTATGTACCTGATTTCAATACTGTCCCGCCTGGCTGAACAAGCACGGTATTCTGAGAATTACTAATATTATGATTATTACTGCCATTGATTTGTGAGCACAAGCTTGAACACAGGCAATAAATGTCGCCATAACTGCGATTGTCTAACGGCTTTGAGTTATCCATCAATGTTGGCACAGGCTTCCGAATTTCTGTTAGAATGGTTTCTTTCTCTTGGACAATGAGCGATTTTACTGAGGTTGATTGTTATATCTTCACTAACCATCTGGCAATATCCATCTCATGTGTCTAGTCTATCAGTTGATATTTGATATATCCATCTCATGTGTCCAGTCTATCAGTTGATATTTGATATTTCCATCTCATGTGTCCAGTCTATCAGTAGGTATTTCGTTGCTAGGGAAGGACGCTGTTTTCCGAAAGTTCAAGGTCGTTTGGTTCACAGACAACTTCCTGTGGCTGTAAACAGCTGTATACGAAACTAGCCCTGTCTTATTTCAAATTGGATTAATTCGAAACTACGGGACGAAAATCGCGAATGACAACTTTAACGAGTTGTCACATGGTTAATCCTTGATTCTGCATTGTCAGAAGAATTTTAGTGGTCCTCCACGAAGCACAATTCTAATTTTCTCCAAAAGGTAAGAGAGTTTATATTAATAGTGTGTCTATTATCGATATTACATGCATTTAGAGTGCATTTTTGAATTTCGAGCCCATTTTTACATAGAAGTGTCAACTTTCAACAAGATTTACATTGCTGGCCATGGTGGGAAAAATTTTTTTAATGTGTGTGTGCTCGGTCTGGCTATTTTTTGATAAGAAAATGCATAATGGCGGAAATCACAGCATATTTGACCTGTGTGTTTTTTAAATTAATAGAACACAGGCAATTTTGAATGATAAAATTAAACAGAATAACAGTTTACTTTTAAATGCTTTTAATAATTAATTTGGTTGCTTTAATTATTGTTCATCATGCAGTATGGTTTAAAATTTTTGAAATTCAAACCCATCCTGGGTCAATGACTGGCATTTTTTTGACTGACTTTGACTGGCTTTCAGTTGCATTTGTCTATTAATTATCTATTTAACAATACTTTAACATGCATTTATGGATTCTTTGTCCAATTTTACACACAACTATGGAGTTTCAACACATTACGTTATACTGGTGTGTGGAAATAAAAATTTTTGTGAAACCAAGGTGGTTACATACTTAAGATTGGCAAAAATTCCTTCGGCAGCTCAGATAGTAGGACCAGTGTCTGTTTCTATGTAAACACTGGAGATTTAGATTTAGAATCAAAACATACAGTTAAACAGAGTAGCAATATATAATAATTTCATTATTTTAATTTCTCCTTAGATTTATCATGGCAAAATCAAAAATAAATCTTGATCATCTGAGAGCACATCTGTCAGTGTTCGAAGCTGAATATCCCATAAAAAAGGGCTACATTGCTCAGCTGTTGATGGTGGATGGACATTTTTCTATGGTGAGTTGAATTTATACCTTTATAGTTTTAATATCTATTTATTATACTGTAAAACAAAGGTTTTTTATTTTTAATACATATTAAAATTAAAAATTTGTTGCGTACCCCTTACGGGACGTTGCATTTTCAGCTGCTGTTGATGTACTAGGCAAGTGTTACGTTCAGTAGTTTGCCATTGCTTTCTGAACGACCGGCCTCTATAGTTCTATACCTTTTTCGAAAAAACCAGCACCACTATGTTTCGAACCCAGGTATACGGCTCACAAACCGCGTTCGCAAGCCCTTAGCCACAGAGACCGTTTCTTTTCTCATCAGATTTAAATTTAATAATTTATAACTTCTTCATGTTATCTATCTTTATAATTTTAAGATCAATTTATTATAATGTGAAACATTTTAAAAATAAATATACCTTTAATTTCTTTTTCTTTTCTCCTCATATTTACAGTTCACAATTAATAATGTATAAATTCTTCATGTTATTTTACAGCATTTTTGTTATTTTTTCAGATTTAGTAATCTTTTTATTTTCTCTTTTCAGGTTCTGGAAGACAGAAGAGATATTGAATGCCAAGACAGGTCAGTCGCCAACAGAGGTAGTATTTCTCTAATTAAGGACATTTTTCTATGGTGAGTTGAATTTATACCTTTATAGTTTTAATATCTATTTATTATACTGTAAAACAAAGGTTTTTTAATACATATTAAAATTAAAAATTTGTTGCGTACCCCTTACGGGACGTTGCATTTTCAGCTGCTGTTGATGTACTAGGCAAGTGTTACGTTCAGTAGTTTGCCATTGCTTTCTGAACGACCGGCCCCTATACCTTTTTCGAAAAAACCAGCACCACTGTGTTTCGAACCTGGGTATACGGCTCACAAACCGCGTTCGCAAGCCCTTAGCCACAGAGACAGTTTCTTTTCTTGTCAGATTTAAATTTAATAATTAATAATTTATAACTTCTTCATGTTATCTATCTTTATAATTTTAAGATCAATTTATTATAATGTAAAACATTTTAAAAATAAATATACCTTTAATTTCTTTTTCTTTTCTCCTCATATTTACAGTTCACAATTAATAATGTATAAATTCTTCATGTTATTTTACAGCATTTTTTTTATTTTTTCAGATTTAGTAATCTTTTTATTTTCTCTTTTCAGGTTCTGGAAGACAGAAGATTGTTGATTCACCTGTTGATTCCAGAAACTCTACCACATTATGCATATGTATTATATATGTTATATAATATTAATAAAGATTACTAACTGAAAAGAAAACTCTTTTAGTTTAGTACATTTTCATCTGTTGACACTTATGCAAATTTAGTAATTTTATTTTAAACGAACCTAATAACAACTATTCATCACTGCAATAGTTATCGGTGGCCATTTTTAATTGCTAATTAGGTCACCACACATCATACTGACACAGCAAAGAGACCATAAGGTCTGTAGCATTATTCCGCACAATACCAAATCTATCTTGTAATTTTTAAAGCTAAAATTTAGAAAACGTACGCTAATTTGTGAAATAGTAATTAATTAGCGGCCATTTTTAATTGCTAATTAGGTCACCACACATCATACTGACACAGCAAAGAGACCATAAGGTCTGTAGCATTATTCCGCACAATACCAAATTTATCTTGTAATTTTTAAAGCTAAAATTTAGAAAACGTACGCTAATTTGTGAAATAGTAATTAATTAGCGGACATTTTTAATTGCTAATTAGGTCACCACACATCATACTGACACAGCAAAGAGACCATAAGGTCTGTAGCATTATTCCGCACAATACCAAATTTATCTTGTAATTTTTAAAGCTAAAATTTAGAAAACGTACGCTAATTTGTGAAATAGTAATTAATTAGCGGCCATTTTTAATTGCTAATTAGGTCACCACACATCATACTGACACAGCAAAGAGACCATAAGGTCGGTAGCATTATTCCGCACAATACCAAATTTATCTTGTAATTTTTAAAGCTAAAATTTAGAAAACGTACGCTAATTTGTGAAATAGTAATTAATTAGCGGCCATTTTTAATTGCTAATTAGGTCACCACACATCATACTGACACAGCAAAGAGACCATAAGGTCTGTAGCATTATTCCGCACAATACCAAATTTATCTTGTAATTTTTAAAGCTAAAATTTAGAAAACGTACGCTAATTTGTGAAATAGTAATTAATTAGCGGCCATTTTTAATTGCTAATTAGGTCACCACACATCATACTGACACAGCAAAGAGACCATAAGGTCTGTAGCATTATTCCGCACAATACCAAATTTATCTTGTAATTTTTAAAGCTAAAATTTAGAAAACGTACGCTAATTTGTGAAATAGTAATTAATTAGCAAAATAATTAGCGGCCATTTTTACTTCCTAATTAGGTCACCAGACATCATGTCAAAAAATAAATAACATGACCAGTTAGGCCTTGCAACCCCGATCGCAGTGATGTATGGTTGCTAAGATGTTCGTTTATAAACAAAACAGATAGTCTCAAAAAACACTAAAATTTTGATAATCTGGGCCAGATTTTGACCAGGACGCAAAAAAATCCTCCAGTGAGCACTCTTTTGTGAAAATTTTAGTCCAAAGGTCACGACACTCAAATTTACATAACTAAGCTTAGAATTGAGATACATAACTCATTGAGGTACCGTTAGATTTGGTTTTTCAAGGCCTATCTATCTGTGGTTCTCCCAATAGTAAATGATCAATTTGAAAATCATGATCAGAAAGCCTACTATCAGTTGATATTTAATATATCCATCTCATGTGTCCAGTGTATCAGATGATATTTGATATATCCATCTTGGGTGTCCAGGTGCGAGTCCTGGTTACACACGGCATACAGTATCTAGCTCACACTGACCAGATCATTGTGATGACTGAAGGTCGTATCTCGGAGTCTGGCCACTATGATGAACTGCTGTCTCATAATGGAGTCTTTGCCAAGTTGATTCGAACATTCCTTATCGAGGACGATGATGGTGAAGACACAGACAATGAAGAATGTAAGAAGTAACATATTATGCTATTTAGTATCTAGTTATGATGACTCTTTGTAAGATTATGTTATTTACTTAACTCTTTATATCTCAGGCAGTTGGTGTAACAGTAACAGATAAAAAGATAAAAGATAAGAAAGGGTTAAAGTAACAACTGTCTGGGACGGAGGGATTGGTTTTGTTCGAAGAAGACAAAAGTATAAAAGGAGAAAGGATTGACTTAATTGCACTGTGTTATATCCCATATGGTTCAGTCTCTTTCCATAGGACCACCTGCTGAAAGTGTCGCACAGAGCACCAACTCTGTAGCTCCAGCAACGACCCCCAGTCTATGAGAAACTGCACTCATGAACCGAATGTTATAGTCCTGAACTGAACTCACAAAATTTGGAGCGAGCGCAGATGGCGTAACCACTTCATCTAGGAGACTCTCTAGTTTTATTTGGTCTGTAAAGAATCACTTCCATTGCACATGGATATCTATATAAGTACCTCAGTCTTCTATAGATCACACCAGGAGAATCTCAACACGGTGCACAAATTCCTTAGCACCGACAAGTATCCAGATGTGTATTTAACAGAATCACACATTCTTTGTTAAAAGCTTTTATCATTTCTGTCATCATCATCATCATCATCAAGTGCCATGTCGGCTGACATAGGCGTTCACGACTTTCCACAGATCTCGGTCTTTGGTTTTCTGGATCAACTCTGCTGATGATATTCCTCCATGCCACCATCTCAATCAATTCTGAGTAGCTTTTATTGTTTGGAAATGTTGTCTGGACCGCAGCCTACTTTACTTGTTCTTTTCGATCTCCAGTGTCTGAGTTGGAAAGTTACACAGTCCGCTAAGTTTTTCACTTTTATCTGAGTAGACTAAATGTCAAGTTCAGAGATGAACTTGGCCTGTTTGAGCCAGAGATGGATGGTGTAATCTCTGATCTACTTCACCTCAGAGACTGAAAGAGTTAGACTACAACCGGCACTAAGTGATTGTTGTTATTCTTGCTGCAAGAGCTCTGTCATTTGAGCTGTTCACTTGTAGATGACAGGAAGAATTTAGGTAGTGGTGATGACTTTGTTTCTATCTGGGTAGGCTAATAATGCACTCATTTTGATTATGTGCATGAGGTCTCTAGCAGGAGTGCAAGGTGTGGGTGCCGAGTGTCTACCATCATTGTGTAGATTTACTGTGGCTCTTTCAATTAGAAAAAGTCCACAAAGAGTATGACTTTCTGCAGGCTTCATCATAGTGGAGACAGTGAACCTCAGGCAGTGAGGAGAATTCACCTCATCCCTTTCACCATCTAATAGGGTATTCTGATGATGTTCACATTGCCCCACTCTTGACCTTGACTGATAGAGCTCATTTTCTAAAATCGCCACATGAAGCTTTCCCAGACAGCATCACCAATATTCTTACAGCGGGGGTCAAAGCCATAACTGTCTGACACTTAAGAAGAGAGAAAACTAACTGGGTGTGGAGGCGTGCAAGGGTGTGGGTGTTTTGTAAATGGGAATTGAGTTGAGTTGAGTTAAGAACCGACATCACTGCACTCAGGACATTCCCATACATAAATGGGAAAAAGAGAGGATTGGCAATTCAGTTTCAAAGTCTAGAAAATCTCAGGGAAATGGAAAATGAAAACATTAAAAAAACACAACCGAATATTTGAGCAACATAGTAGAGGAAACTTGAAGAGAACAATGAGAGATATAAATTATTTTACTCGTAATTTATTGGAATAGTACAGAAACCGTAACAATACCATGAGATGAACAGAAAACAGTAGAAGAACCAACAGCAAATTACACCATTAAAGAACTCCTATTTGCGGATGATTAAGCACTAATAGCAAAATAAGAAGCAGAATTACAAGTCCACATAAATAGTCTAAATGAAATGTGCAAGGAACATAACATGAAAATTAGTATATGTAAAACAGGGGTAATAACTATAGCCAAAGAAGAAAAAATAACAACACAGCCGCATCTAAAAGAACACCCCCTGAAACAAGTAAAGAGTTTTAAGTACTTAGGAAGTACAATATCATTAAATGGCAAATGTGAAGACGAGATAAAAAATATATGTAATAAGGCAAACCAACTCATTGAACAAATGGCACCAATACTAAAGAACAAACATGTATCAATAGATATTAAGAAAGCACTATACAACACAATATTCCTACCAACTCTATGCTACCAATGCCAAACCTTAACAATGATAGGAAAAGAGGGAAAAAAATTACAACAGAAATGAGATTCCTGAGAAGAATACTCAGTGTATCAAGAAGAGAGAAATGAAGAAATTAGGACTAAAGTGGGGGTTAAGCAGTACTAGATTTAATCAGAAAACAGTAAATTAAATGGTTTAGTCATATAACTAGATTACCACCACAAGCAATGATGTATAGACCAAATGGAAGCAGAAGAAAAGACTGGCCATGTAAATGATGGACGGAGGGAATAACATAGTCCATAGGAATCTTGATATATGAAGCCCATAAACAGGCACTCTCCCACTGTTTATGCTTCACCTCGACACTGCAAGGTACAAGAGGAACAAGATGAGATGAGATGGAATAATACACTATAAGCCATACAAATTTGCAAATAAGAACGATATAAAGATTTTCTGGTTGTTTATGGTAATGTGTGAATGTGGGTTTAACAATCTATCAAGATGCTTAACTACAATATTTTGTCGTTTCAAGGATATTCCTGGTTGCCAGTTTCTACATAAGTGGCACAATATGCCTAGGTGTAAACACTGAATATCATTTGGAAAGGTTCAAATGAGGCCAGGTGCAATATACTTCTTGGACACACCAGGAAGTGTACCATGATGCCATCCTTCTATGGAGAGAGATGAATTGTCTTGCACTGTCCGTCAAGCAGTCTTTTTCAAATTCCTGATCGGCTTCCTGATATTATTTTCAGCACTGCAGGTCCGCATGACCGAATGGATAAGAACATGTCTTCTTAAGCATCCGGTGTGCTGATGCCGAAGTAAGCGGTTCATCCCCTACACGGGACAGCTGGACTAAAATGTTAACCTGTTGTCCTTGACTTGGGGGATGTAAATTACAAGTACCTCTGAAGTCAGAGTGGATTCACCTGATGGCGAGGGACACTGTTAATAGGGAAAGCTAATCCACATGCAAAATTCAGTCCATCACTATTATAAACAGTCTTATGGACTACGCTTAAGTTAAAAGTGAGCGAGTGCAACAAGTTGTTTGTTCTCTTCTGCTGGGACTAATATTATATGAGATGTGTTTTGTTACAGTGAATTAAGCCTAGTCTTATATGAGATGTGTTTTGTTACAGTGAGTTAAGGCTAGTCTTATATGAGATGTGTTTTGGTACCGTGGGTTGAGGCTAATCTTATATGAGATGCGTTTTATCATAGTGGGTTGAGGCTAATCTTATACAAGATGTGTTTTGTTACTGTGGGTTGAGGCTAATCTTATATGAGATGTGTTTTGTTACTGTGGGTTGAGGCTAATCTTATATGAGATGTGTTTTATTATTGTGGGTTGATGCTAATATTATATGAGATGTGTTTTATTACAGTGGGTTGTGGCTAATCTTAAATGAGATGTCTTTTATTACAGTGGGTTGAGGCTAATCTCATATGAGATATGTTTTGTTATAGTGGGCTGAAGCTAATCTTATATGATATATGTTTTGTTATAGTGGGTTTAGGCTAATCTTATATGAGATTTGTTTTTTACCATGGGTTGAGGCTAATCTTATATGAGTTGTGTTTTGTTACAGTGGATTGAGGCTAATCTTATATGAGTTGTGTTTTGTTACAGTGGGTTGAGGCTAATCTTATATGAGATGTGTTTTGTTACAGTGGGTTGAGGCTAATCTTATATGAGATGTGTTTTGTTACAGTGGGTTGAGGCTAATCTTATATGAGATGTGTTTTGTTACAGTGGGTTGAGGCTAATCTTATATGAGATGTGTTTTGATAAAGTGGGTTGAGGCTAATCTTATATGATATGTGTTTTGTTAAAGTGGGTTGAGGCTAATCTTATATGAGATGTGTTTTGTTAAAGTGGGTTGAGGCTAATCTTATATGAGATGTGTTTTGTTAGAGTGGGTTGAGGCTAATCTTATATGAGATGTGTTTTGTTAGAGTGGGTTGAGGCTAATCTTATATGAGATGTGTTTTGTTATAGTGGGTTGAGGCTAATCTTATATGAGATGTGTTTTGTTAGAGTGGGTTGAGGCTAACCTTATATGAGATTTGTTTTGTTAGAGTGGGTTGAGGCTAATCTTATATGAGTTGTGTTTTGTTACAGTGGGTTTAGGTTTATGGGTAAAATGATGGCCTATTTCAACCATTGAAGCTACAATGGCATCTCCTTGTATCTGTCAGTGCAGGAATTGAAGCAGGAGGTTCTTAGAAGACTCTCTGAAACTGAAGAAGATGGAGATATTGGGGATTTCCAGATTGTTACACAGAGCCTCCACAGACATGTGTCAATCACGTAAGTCCTGCAACATCGCCACAGTATGTCATCATATAGTATTGGGAGCTGGTACTCTTACAACATAGCCACAGTATGTCATCACATAGTATTGGGAGCTAGTACTCTTACAACATAGCCACAGTATGTCATCACATAGTATTTGGAGCTGGTACTCCTGCAACATAGCCACAGTATGTCATCATATAGTATTGGGAGCTGGTACTCCTGCAACATAGCCACAGTATGTCATCATATAGTATTGGGAGCTGGTACTCCTGCAACATAGCCACAGTATGTCATCATATAGTATTGGGAACTGGTACTCTTGCAACAGCCACAGTATTGCATATCATATAGTATTGGGAGCTGGTACTCCTGCAACAGCCACAGTATGTCATCATATAGTATTGGGAGCTGGTACTCCTGCAACATCGCCACAGTATGTCATCATATAGTATTGGGAGCTGGTACTCCTGCAACATAGCCACAGTATGTCATCATATAGTATTGGGAGCTGGTACTCCTGCAACATCGCCACAGTATGTCATCATATAGTATTGGAAGCTGGTACTCCTGCAACATCACCACAGTATGTCATCATATAGTATTGGGAGCTGGTACTCCTGCAACATAGCCACAGTATGTCATCATATAGTATTGGGAGCTGGTACTCCTGCAACATAGCCACAGTATGTCATCATATAGTATTGGGAGCTGGTACTCCTGCAACATAGCCACAGTATGTCATCATATAGTATTGGGAGCTGGTACTCCTGCAACATCGCCACAGTATGTCATCATATAGTATTGGTAGCTGGTACCCCTGCAACATCGCCACTGTATGTCATCATATAGTATTGGGAGCTGGTACTCCTGCAACATAGCCACAGTATGTCATCATATAGTATTGGGAGCTGGTACTCCTGCAACATAGCCACAGTATGTTATCATATAGTATTGGCAGCTGGTACTCCTGCAACATCGCCACAGTATGTCATCATATAGTATTGGGAGCTGGTACTCCTGCAACATCGCCACAGTATGTCATCATATAGTATTGGGAGCTGGTACTCCTGCAACATAGCCACAGTATGTCATCATATAGTATTGGGAGCTGGTACTCCTGCAACATAGCCACAGTATGTCATCATATAGTATTGGGAGCTGGTACTCCTGCAACATAGCCACAGTATGTCATCATATAGTATTGGGAGCTGGTACTCCTGCAACATAGCCACAGTATGTCATCATATAGTATTGGGAGCTGGTACTCCTGCAACATAGCCACAGTATGTCATCACATAGTATTGGGAGCTGGTACTCCTGCAACATAGCCACAGTATGTCATCATATAGTTTTGGGAGCTGGTGTTATAGTACAGGTACAAGGACGATTATAAAACGAGTCCTGATGCAGTTATCAAACAGGTTTTATTGAACATAATAAGGCGAAGAATATTACACAAATTACATGGTATGATGTTCTCTTCTCCAGACCTTGGCTGTAACTAACTTCCCCAAAAACCCTACGTCACGGCTTGAGCATCCTTAGTAACGTTCTTATAGGATGCTCAACCGTGCCTAAACTTTGCACATCAAACCTATTAACAGAGATGGTACTCACTCTGTTATAGACCTCCCTTTCTTTAAAAAGACTTTTCTTCAAAAGTCTTAACCCCTAACCCCCTTATTCTAACCATTCTTTCCCTCATCAACTCCTTAACCCCCAATATTCTTTCTCCAAGCCATCCCAAACTAACTCTATCTTAAGTAACTACTTTCACTTCTACTAATTCTCCACTTGTCTCTTATCACTGTCCCATATAGCAAATCGCTATGAAGTTATACTTTGAAGTATTGTTTCTTCTTCTTCTTCTTCTTTTCGTTCATCCAGAGTGTTTTTTCAGATGTGATTGCGGTGTGTCTGTTATGTGCCCTTGGGCCGAAACCCGTAGGCCAACACATCGACTTTAGCGTGCTTTTTTGACCAGGTAGCATTCCTGGGAGACTCTCACTTTTGTGGTGCCATCTACAACTATGCTGGCCAAGTTAGAACGGTCGAAGACAACAGTCATCCCTCAAAGGAAGGCAGGGACAGTCCATAGCATTTTCCGCCATCCAAGGTTGCTTCCATAGTTGCAGGGCCGACACATAATGCCCTGGTTCTGGGCTAGCCGAGGGAATCGTCACGTCCTGCTCATGGCTGCTTTAAATCCTCACTTCAATATATTGGTCATTTCGTTTGCCCCGGGCCATTCTCGCCCAAACCAGACAGGTTTGCAGATGGTATCCACTCAGCGAGTTTTCGGACATGTGCTTGTCGTTGCGCCCGTCAGAGCTGTTCCAGGCACGACAGACATTCGGAAAACTACCTAGTCAGACACCTTACCTCCGTGCGTCTGTGGGCGAATAACGGTCAGGCCCTTTCATCCGGGGATACCTCATATCCCCCAGCTAAGAGCCATTGAACGAATCTGCGCCGAGCATGTAGCGTTCTCAGCACATCATCACAATTTTGATGTAGGTCTGTGTCGGCCAGGCTCTCACTTCCGAGAGTTTATGGCTTAGAGACGTTCAGCCATACACCTCGGATGGGAGCCTTATGCCCGGACTGAGATTTAGGGATCGTTTGCCTGATTTTGACTGCTATCCTCAGTCTTACCTGCAGAGAAGCAGGTTGTGTCTCTCTTAGTCTGGTCCCTATCCCACGAGCCGTCCGATATGTAGTTTTCACCCATCGGCAAGCACATGGGGTCGATTGGACACGCAAGCTCCCCCACCACGGCAAGGTGGAGACACATCGGGGGAGAAGTATTGTTTCATTATTTGATGTTGTGACATCACTGTCCCATTGTAATGTTGTGACATCACTGTCCCATTGTAATGTTCTGACATCACTGTCCCATTTTAATGTTGTGACATCACTGTCCCATTGTAATGTTGTGACATCACTGTCCCATTGTAATGTTGTGACATCACTGTCCCATTGTAATGTTGTGACATCACTGTCCCATTGTAATGTTGTGACATCACTGTCCCATTGTAATGTTGTGACATCACTGTCCCATTGTAATGTTGTGACATCACTGTCCCATTGTAATGTTCTGACATCACTGTCCCATTGTAATGTTGTTACATCTCTGTCCCATTGTAATGTTCTGACATCACTGTCCCATTGTAGTGTTGTGACATCACTGTCCCATTGTAGTGTTGTGACATCACTGTTCCATTGTAATTGTTCTGACATCACTATCCCATTGTAATGTTCTTATATCACTATCCAGTTGTGGTGTTCCCACATCACTGTCCCATAGTGGTGTTCTGACATCACTGTCCCATTGTGGTGTTCTGACATCACTGTCCCATCGTGGTGTTCTGACATCACTGTCCCATTGTAGTGTTCTGACATCACTGTCCCATTGTAGTGTTCTGACATCACTGTCCCATTGTGGTTCTCTGACAGGAGCCCAGCCGCACACACCCACGATTATGTGGAGATACCCAAAGTGGACACCGTGGGGAAGATCATGCTGCGGCAGGTGAGCCAGCAGTCGGCCCTGATTGGAGAGGAGATTGTTGAACTGGGAAACGTAAGTGCTTGCAGTCTGTTTCTGTCATGTCCAGTTAGCCACCACAGCCAGGTGTCAGCAGTGTAGGTTAGGCTGTGCTTCAATCAAGCCTTCAACCATTTTTTGTCAAGCTTTTCTGTCTTTTCTGTATCTTGAAGTTCCTGGCATGTTCTTTGCCACATAATTCAGCTGTGTTTAAGTAGCCAGTGCCTGTGCACAGTAGAAGGACTTTGTGGTATAACATCTTGAGTGTGACACTTAGGGACAGAACTAGTCAGATTCCAGCCAATCAGAAGGTGAGGAAAAGATGCTAGCAACAAGTGGAACCCAACAATAGTTTAACTGGAAAGTCCTTTCACTGGAATGGGCAGGGCACATAAAATGGAATAAGACAAAACCACATAGATACACGCAGGGCACATAAAATAGAATGAGACAAAACCACATGGGCACACACAGGGCACATCAAATAGAATAAGACAAAATCACATGGACACAGACAGGGCACATCAAATAGAATGAGACAAAATCACATGGGCACAGACAGGGCACATCAAATAGAATGAGACAAAATCACATGGGCACAGACAGGGCACATCAAATAGAATGAGACAAAATCACATGGGCACAGACAGGGCACATCAAATAGAATGAGACAAAATCACATGGGCACAGACAGGGCGCATCAAATAGAATGAGACAAAATCACATGGGCACAGACAGGGCACATCAAATAGAATGAGACAAAACCACGTGGATACACGCAGGGCACATAAAATAGAATGAGACAAAACCACGTGGACACAGACAGGGCACATCAAATAGAATGAGACAAAACCACGTGGATACACGCAGGGCACATAAAATAGAATGAGACAAAACCACACGGGCACACACAGGGCACATCAAATAGAATAAGACAAAATCACATGGACACAGACAGGGCACATCAAATAGAATGAGACAAAATCACATGGGCACAGACAGGGCACATCAAATAGAATGAGACAAAATCACATGGGCACAGACAGGGCACATCAAATAGAATTAGACAAAATCACATGGGCACAGACAGGGCACATCAAATAGAATGAGACAAAATCACATGGGCACAGACAGGGCACATCATATAGAATGAGACAAAATCACATGGGCACAGACAGGGCGCATCAAATAGAATGAGACAAAATCACATGGACACAGACAGGGCGCATCAAATAGAATGAGACAAAATCACATGGACACAGACAGGGCGCATCAAATAGAATGAGACAAAATCACGTGGACACAGACAGGGCGCATCAAATAGAATGAGACAAAACCACGTGGACACAGACAGGGCACATAAAATAGAATGAGACAAAACCACGTGGACACAGACAGGGCACATCAAATAGAATGAGACAAAACCACGTGGACACAGACAAGGCACATCAAATAGAATGAGACAAAATCACATGGACACAGACAAGGCACATCAAATAGAATGAGACAAAACCACGTGGACACAGACAAGGCACATCAAATACAATGAGACAAAACCGTGTGGGCACAGACAGGGCACATCAAATAGAACGAGACAAAACCGCATGGACACAGACAGGGCACATCAAATAGAATGAGACAAAACTGCATGGACACAGGTAGGGCACATAAAATAGAATGAGACAAAACCACGTGGACACAGACAGGGCACATCAAATAGAATGAGACAAAACCACGTGGACACAGACAAGGCACATCAAATAGAATGAGACAAAATCACATGGACACAGACAAGGCACATCAAATAGAATGAGACAAAACCACGTGGACACAGACAGGGCACATCAAATACAATGAGACAAAACCGTGTGGGCACAGACAGGGCACATCAAATAGAACGAGACAAAACCGCATGGACACAGACAGGGCACATCAAATAGAATGAGACAAAACTGCATGGACACAGGTAGGGCACATAAAATAGAATGAGACAAAACCGCATGGGCACATCAAATAGAATGAGACAAAACCACATGGGCACGTACAGATTAGATGACTTGCTGTGAGTTGGTTTAGGGCATATGCCCCAACAGGGAACACGGGGCGCAAGAAGAAGACTCGGCTGTGTATCTCATTCTCTTTCCTGTGTTGGTCTCTTTATATTGGTTTTGTCTTGAGTTGAGTTCAGTTGAGTCAAGACCGACATCATTGCACTTGGGGCATTCCCATAAGTGCCCAGTCCTTATCTTCAACAGGCAGCATAGAGTCCCAATACTAATGTTGCCTGTTACAATATGATTATATGTCCATCTTGCTTTATCTCTGTGTGGCGACTGTCTACCAGATCCTCTGACCACCCCTCGCTGCTGCATTCTCTCTAGGCCATGATAGTCTATCTGTTCTTCTGCATTATTCATGTTCTACCAGAGGGCCTTCACCACATCTGCTTTATCGTGCATCAAATCACCCCTCAATGATGCAGCACCAGCCACTCTGTCTGCTTGTTCATTCCCGACCACACCAAAGTGGCCTGGAGAACAGATCCAGCGAATGCTTATAACCTGCGATACCTGAATTGATGCAGACCATTCAGCATGAAGCATGCCAGTCTTCACCTTTGTCAGAATGCTATGTGAATCAGTTACAATCATGACATGCATATACAGGTTGTTCTCCAACCAGCAGAAAGCTGCAGTAACCACCTCTACCTCCATTCTCAGACTTGAGGTTGTGGTGTCTTATGCCAAGCTCTCCTTTAGAAAGAGAAGAAAAGATTTCATGTTGGCCATGGAATATGAGTTGGTTGAAGACCTCTGCTTCATTGGAAGAAGGAAGACAGAAGAGAAGGCTTTATGTTGGCCATGGAAAGTGGCAAAGTCCTTACGCTGGAGTCTGAGGTCCTAGTTGACCTAACAGGTTATAAGATGGACACAGACAGGGCACATTGGGACATGAAAGACAGAAGAAGAAGACTTCATGTTGGCCATGGAGAGTGGCAACGTCCTTACCCTGGAGTCTGAGGTCAATGGTGACCTAACAGGTTATAAGGCCTCATTTCATTGGGAGATGAAAGAAGCTAGTCTGAAATTGCTTTCCTTCTTGGCAGTCACCATACAGGTCAGTCACCATACAGGTCAGTCACAATTCAGGTCACTCACCATACAGATCAGTCACCATAGCCATTGTTTTTATACAGAAATCCTCTGCCTTCCTTCGCAAACTGTAACCAACAACTAGCTGATGGTTGCACTCAAACTGAATCCACTTGCTCACTTGGTTTCATATTACCCTGGTTGGGGAGCTAATTGGGTTCTCCCCTTTGCCCTGGGTGTCCCAAAGTCTAGCAGAGAGAAGAAGGCATTTTCTTCTCCTCTTTAGGAAATACTCTTACCCTCCAAACATTCATACCTATGAATTTGTTGCAGGTGAAGTTTAGTATCTACAGACAGTACATCAAATCTATCGGCTATTTCTACGTGTTCCTGATCTTCTTCTTGTATGCCCTCTACACTGCTGCCAACATGGGGGCTCTGATCTTTCTAAGCGCCTGGACCGATGACCCAGACCTGGCCAACTTGACGCAGTGGCCTTCAAACAGCACTTCACGGCGAGACACCAACGACTACTATGTGGGCATGTACGGATTCTTTGGGTTGCTGCAGAGTAAGTGTCTTATGTTTGATGTCATGTGTAGAAATATTAAGGATTTGGTTTTCTGCAAACTATGTGTCTTATTTTTGATGTTATATATAGCAATATAATTTGGTTTCCTGCATTGTAAATGTCTTATGTTTGATATCAAATGTCACAATAATCAGAAGTGGTTAGAGCACTTCGTTAGATATGGGTTAAATCTCCATAAGTTTTTCCAACCAGTGCGGCCCTTGAGTCGGCTCAGCCTCATAAAAGTAGGTACCAGACATTTTTAGAATGTTTTTGAGAATTCAGAACAACGTTTTTCCACAGTAAATTTGAATAATGAAGACACCAGAAAAAATACATGGTAGTTAGTTTATGATTAGCATGGTGGATAATTTAAATGACTGTGGTGGGTAATTTAAATTACAGTGGTGGATAATTTACATTACCATGGTAGATAATTTAAATTACTGTGGTGGATAATTAAAATTACTGTGGGGAATAATTTAAATTACCATGGTGGCATATTTAAATTACTGTGGTGGATAATGTAAATTACCATGGTGGATAAATTTAATTACTGTGGTGGATAATTAAAATTATCGTTGTGGATAATTTAAATTATTGTGGTGGATAATTTAAAATTACTGTGGTGGATAATAAAATTACTGTGGTGGATAATACAATTACTGTGGTGGATAATTTAAATTACCGTGGTGGATAATTTAAATTACTGTTGTGGATAATTTAAATTATCGTCGTGGATAATTAAAATTATCAGTCTGGATAATTTAAATTACTGTGGTAGATAATTAAAATTACTGTGGTGGATAATTAAAATTACTGTGGTCGATAATTAAAATTACTGTGGTGGATAATTAAAATTATCGTGCTGGATAATTGAAATTACTGTGGTGGATAAATACAATTACTGGGTGGATAATTTAAATTGCTGTGGGAATATGTGTGTTGTCTTCTTCACCTTGAAGGATTTATCTTGTTGCTCCAGTTTATGTTCTGTGACTTCTGCGGTATGCACCTGGCCAGATGCAGCAAAATCTCTCTCTCTGTTTTTGTTGCATGTCCTTTGCGGATATTATTGCAATCAACCCCAGAATGATATTCTAGGCAATTTTCCATTCAGTAGTTTGTCATTGCTTTGCGAATGAGAAGTGCATGTTTAAGTCCAGCTGACCAGTGTGTGGAGTGAACCCACTACCCCACTGCCAGCATGCATTCATTGTGCAACATATTTGAGTCTTCATTCACATTTCTAAGAATTGTCTGAGAAGAAATTATATTTTTGTGCTGTCTTTGTAAATACCAAATGTACACTAAATTCCAATTTCAATTTTTCTACAGCTGATTTTATCATTAGTTTTTCCATGATTGAGAGTGTGTACAGATCATATGTTATCTTTATAAATATCAAATGTACACTAATTTCTTATTAAAATTTTTTCTGCAGCTATTTTTATCATCGGGTTTTCCGTGGTTGAAAGTCTGCGTACAATTCATGCCTCACGTCTGCTTCACGGACTCATGCTGAGCCGGGTGCTGCATGCGCCCATGTCCTTCTTTGACACTACACCTGTTGGACGGATCATCAACCGCTTTTCCAAAGACATGGATGATGTGGATAATGAAATCCCCATGACTTTCCTCATGTGGTTGGACTGCATGTTCACTGTTGCATCAACAATTATTGTTATCTCCTACAGCACTCCATTGTTCCTGGCCTTTCTGTTGCCTGTTGCCGGTGTGTACTACTTTATTCAGGTATGTCTGGGCAGAATCATTGTCTTGTATTACATCATCCGAGTATGTTTGAGTAGGATCACTGTCTTGTATTACATCATCCGAGTATGTTTGAGTAGGATCAGTGTCTTGTATTAATCATCTGAGTATGTTTGAGTAGGATCAGTGTCTTATATTACATCATCCGAGTATATGAGTAGGATCAGTGTCTTGTATTATATCATCCGAGTATGTCCGAGTAGGATCAGTGTCTTGTATTACATCATCTGAGTATGTCTGAGTAGAATCAGTGTCTTGTATTACATCATCTGAGTATGTTTGAGTAGGATCAGTGTCTTGTATTACATCATCCGAGTATGTCTGAGTAGGATCAGTGTCTTGTATTACATCATCTGAGTATCTGAGTAGGATCAGTGTCTTGTATTACATCATCTGAGTATGTCTGAGTAGGATCAGTGTCTTGTATTACATCGTCTGAGTATGTCTGAGTAGAATCAGTGTCTTGTATTACATCATCTGAGTATGTTTGAGTAGGATCAGTGTCTTGTATTACATCATCTGAGTATGTTTGAGTAGGATCAGTGTCTTGTATTACATCATCTGAGTATGTTTGAGTAGGATCAGTGTCTTGTATTACATCATCTGAGTATGTTTGAGTAGGATCAGTGTCTTGTATTACATCATCCGAGTATGTTTGAGTAGGATCAGTGTCTTGTATTACATCATCCGAGTATGTCAGAATAGGATCAGTGTCTTGTATTACATCATCCGAGTATGTCTGAGTAGGATCAATGTCTGATTTCTGCTGAGAGAGACTAATCATTTATGACTTTGTTCTACGTGTATTGTCTGGGAAGGAAAGATGATGAGTAAGGAAACTAGCCACCTAACCTCATAAAAACCGAGATTATGTGAAGGCATAATGTTTCACACCCCAACATCAATATCTGCTTTGGGATAATTTGATCTGTGTATTCTACAACACCTTAAACATTTTGAAAAAAACTAGAGGGACCTAATGGGTGTGTTGGTGTGACAGTTAGGATGTTACGCTAGCAGTGGCATGAACATGGTCGAACAAGGTTTTGATGCTCAACGAATCTTGACCAGTTCCATAGTTGCTTCTTCACCAAAAAACGGCACGTAGAATCGGTCTTATCTGCCCCAATCTCATTTCATAAAGTGTTCCCATTTCACTCTTTTGACCTCTACTGCACAGCGCTTGAATTCCTCCACCATATCTCTCTTCTCTTTTGAAGCTTTCTCCATTTCCTCATGGTCGAGCAAGGGTTTGATGCCTGCTGTCTTTGCTGAGCGGTTGTTGACCAGTTCCATAGTTACTTCCCCACCAAGAAACACGAAATAGAATTGGTCAGCTTTTTTCGAACATGATCGCAAGTGACAAAATGGAGTACTGGCCAAAGCTTAGGTCAGTACACAAACATCAAACACACACCGATACAACAACATGAAAAACTCTTCATGAAAATATAAATGTATAAAAGTTACTCATCTGTTTCCTTGTTATGGACTGGATATGCATGTGGTAGAATACCCCATGTATGGTTATAACAAAGTGGTTAGACCAGAAAATGAGAGAACAGCACCGAGGGGGGCTGGCTAAGTGGATAAGACCATGGAAGGGAAAGACTGACCACCTATCCCTGCATGCACTCAGGCCTACACAAATGTGATGCTCAAAACACTTCACATACCCTCAGGGGGGGTTCCTGCTATGGAACTTGTTTTTGTTTCTTTGTTTGCACTAACGTAAAGCTGGGCATTGTTGACTTTCATCTGATCTCCAGAAATATTACATTGCCACCTCCCGCCAGCTGAAGCGGCTGGGCTCCAAGACTCGATCCCCCATCTTCAACCACTTCAGTGAGACCCTGGCTGGGGCCAGTGTTATACGGGCGTTTAATGCTGAGAACTGGTTTGTGGCGGAGTCTGATGCCAAAGTAGACGCCAACCAGATTTTCATGTTCATAAACTACTCAGCTAATAGGTGAGTTTGGTCCTCATAAAGTTAGGTTGTCTCAGTGGAGTTGTTGTATGGTTGATGTGGGTAAGTGAAGTAGTATATGGTTGATGTGTGTAAATGGAGTTGTTGTATATTTGATATGTGTAAATGGAGTAGTTGTATATTTGATATGTGTAAATGGAGAATTTGTATATTTGATATGTGTAAATGGAGTAGTATATTTGATATGTGTAAATGGAGTAGTTGTATATTTGATATGTGTAAATGGAGTTGTTGTATATTTGATATGTGTAAATGGAGTAGTTGTATATGATATGTGTAAATGGAGTAATTGTGTAGTTAATGTGTGTAAAGGAAGTAGCTATACACGTTACGTTAGTAAATGGAGTAGTTGTATAGTTGATATGGATTAATTAAATAGGTTTACAGTTGATGTAGGTAAATGAAGTGGTTATACACCTTTTATGTGTAAATGAAGTAGTACAGTTGATGTGTGTAAATGAAGTGGTTGTACAGTTGATGTGGGTAAATGTAGTAGCTGTACAGTTGGTGTGGGTAAATGTAGTAGTTTTACAGTTGATGTAGGTAGATGGAATAATTGTACAGTTGATGTGGATAAATGAAGTGGTTGTACAGTTGATGTGGATAAATGAAGTAGTTGTACAGTTGATGTGTGTAAATGAAGTGGTTGTACAGTTGATGTGGGTAAATGTAGTAGCTGTACAGTTGATGTGGGTAAATGTAGTAGCTGTACAGTTGATGTGGGTAAATGTAGTAGTTGTACAGTTGATGTGGGTAAATGTAGTAGTTGTACAGTTGATGTGGGTAAATGAAGTAGTTGTACAGTTGATGTAGGTAGATGAAGTAGTTGTACAGTTGATGTGGTAAATGTAGTAGTTGTACAGTTGATGTGTGTAAATGTATGAAAACCTTACATGTTTTTTTTAATGTGTGTGTGAATATATTCTGAAAATAAAATAAAGAACAAATGTATCGTTTTTCGATGTAGTCACCACTACGTTCAATGCAAGTCCTCCAGCGCTGATAAAGTGCTTGGATTCCTGTAGAAAAAAATTATCTTGGTCGCGTGTGTAACACTCATGCACCACCTGCTGTACCTCTTCATCGGACCAAAATGTTTTGAAACTTCTTACTCCACCCATACACTTGCTGGACTGACAGGCATGCATCACCATACTAGACCTTTATTCGCTGATGAATTTCTATAGGTTTCACCCCTTCACTGATCAAAAAATGGATAACAGAACGCTGCTCCTTTTTGGTGCATGTCAAAAGTGGGGTGGCCATCTTTAAATGCCCCTTATGATGTCACCATCTTTGTCTGCACCATGATGCCACATGCTTAACACTCTTGACATCCTTAACAACAATACTGTCAGGTACAAGACAAAGGCATGGTTGTTGTAATTTCTATCACACTGTTAAGGTTCTCAATTGAAAGCCCCTCATATGTGTGATCTCTGTCAGGTGGTTGGGTTTCCGGCTAGAAAGTGTTGGCAACATGATCATCCTGTTGGCTGCAACCATTGCTGTGGCAATGAGGGATTCCATCAGCGGTGGCATCATGGGTCTGTCTGTTACGTACGCTCTGCAGGTTAGTATGCACGTCTCATGGAGTCACTAGCACGGTAGAAGTAGCATTAGTTGTTAGTAGCTAGAGAGTTGAGTTAGTTGTTCAGTTAGTGATAGGAGATTTGAGTTAGTTGTTCAGTTAGTGATAAGAGAGTTGAGTTAGTTGTTCAGTTAGTGATGTAAGAGTTGAGATTGTTGTTCAGTTAGTGATAGGAGAGTTGAGTTTGTGGTTCAGTTAATGATAGTAGAGTTGAGTTTGTTGTTCTGTTAGTGATAGAAGAGTAGAGTTAGTTGTTCAGTTAGTGATAGGAGAGATGAGTTAGTTGTTCAGTTAGTGATAGTAGAGATGAGTTTGTTGTTCAGTTAGTGATAGGAGAGATGAGTTTGTTGTTCAGTTAGTGATAGGAGAGATGAGTTTGTTGTTCAGTTAGTGATAGGAGAGTTGAGTTAGTTGTTCAGTTAGTGATGTAAGAGTTGAGTTAGTTGTTCAGTCAGTGACAAGTGCATTAGTATTTCTGGTGATAAAATGCCCATTTTCTAGTGACCTGATAGTTGCATTATTTGAATTTTTAATGATATGACAGTTGCACAATTTGCTAGGTTTCTTTTGAAGTGACAGAAAAATGTCTAGTTGCTAATGAAATAACAGAAACATTGCCCAATACAAAAATAACAGCAAAAGGGTTCAATGTGTATTAAAATAACAGTAGCTTGCCCAGTTTCATTTGAAATAACAGCAGTTTGCCAGTTTTTAGTGAAGTAACAATACAATTGTCCAATAGTGAAATAACAGCAAACGTTTCCAGTTTCTAGTGAAATAACGGTAACTTGCTCAGTTTCTGGTGAAATAACAGGAAACTTGCCATTGCACAGTTGTTAGTGAAGTAATATAACTGTTTTGTAGTAAAATAACAGAGCACACTTGCCCAGTTTCTGGTGAAATAGTAAACTGTCCAGCAGTGAGATAACAGTAAACTTGTCTATCTGCCAGTGACATTACAGTTAAATTGCCCAGTTTCTGGTGAAATTACAGTAAAATTGCCCAGTTACTAATGAAATAACAGTAAAATGCCCAGTTGCTAGTAGAATGTCAGTAGGATTATTCACCTGATAGTGATAGAATGATTATATGTCTATTTTATTGTTAATCATAGCAAAACTCAATAGTTTTGCATCGTCATCATGTCCCCAAAAAGCAGAATATGTTTGTTCCATTGCTAGATCACAGAGAACCTCAACTGGCTGGTGACCATGACCAGTGACCTGGAGACGCAAATCGTGTCAGTGGAGAGGATCATGGAGTATACCACAATCAGCATGGAGGTGAGTGGTCAGTGTATTAGAGTGGACAGGAGGCTCAACTGTCAAACATTACTGGCACCTGGCCGTCTGGACAGGCAATAGTTTCTTACATTCTGCTTCAATAAAGACATAATAACTACAACCCATGGCGGGGAATAGGGATGGAGTTATACATCTCTACAGTATAAAGCCTGGAATTATTAGGGACGTTCATTAGAAACCCGTTCCAATGGCTTTATTACAAAAGCATAAAAGAAACATTAACAGGTGTGGTAGAATTAAACAAAGCATTCATTTTGAATGAATTATGCACCATGGGTTGGTCAGAAGAAGTCACCGTAGGCATTTAGGCAAGCATCCCATTGCTTAGGTAGGCGGCGTATGCCGTCCGCAAAAAAAAAGGATTGTGGTTGCTCACTGAACCAAGTGTTTACGTCTGCATCTGTGTGAAATCATTGCCCCTTGAGAGCTTTTTTTAGAGGTCCGAACAAATGAAAATCACATGGTGACAAATCAGGACTATAGGCTGGATGTTGCAGAATTTCCTACTTCTTCCTTGCTAATGCTTCCTGCACAATCTTTGCGACATGCGGATGAGCATTATCGTGCAACAAAATCACACCGCAAGAAAGCATGCTGGGTCGTTTATTCTTGATGGCATTTTGCAGCTTGTCTAGTGTTTGCAAGTAGTGGGTAGAGTTGATGTTGACACCAGGTTCTTTAAAGTCAGCCAACAATAGCCCTTCATGGTAAAAAAAATGCGCTCAGCATAACCTTACCAGCGGAAACCTGTAACTTGAATTTTTTGGCTTTTAGTGATCCAGCATGCTTCCATTGCATGCTCTCTCTTTTGCTGCTCGGCTCAAAGTGGTGACACCATGATTCATCGCCTGCCACTATGCGGAAGAGAAATGCATCATCCTCCACTCTGTAATGCAGCAAGTTGTTCAAACACCATCCCATGCGTTCCTCTTTTTGGTGGTCGGTCAACATCCGTGGTACCCACTGTGAACACACCTTCCGATATTGCAGTTTCTTATGATCGACCTTTTGAATTGTCCCAACTGACACATCAAATTCTTTTGCTAGCGAACGTATGCTTCAACAATGATTCATCTGCACTGCTGCATCACTTTTGGCGATGGCTTTTTTTCTGTTGCAATAATATGCGCTTGACCCGGCCGTCGAAGATCTGTCGTGAGATTTGACGTCCTTTCCGAAACATTTGTGCCCAGTCTGTCACTGTTGTCTTCGACAAACATTTATTACCGAACGTTGCCTGCATTCTTCGATGAATGTCCACTGGTCGACATCCTTCAAATGAAAGAAACTGAATCACTGCTCTTTGAGCTTCTTTGTATGGATGTTTGGATCAACCCGGCCATTTTCTCAATGGTCAGAAACTGAACCTACGCATCATGGGATGATAAGCCTGTGCTCTTTTATTCATTGGTCAGTATTTATCACATGACTATGACATGATCATGTTCAATGTACGCAATTATGCGCGGTGCGGCATGAACGAATTTCAAATTAACGCCTCTTATAATTGTAGAAACCATGCAGCATGATCCCTCACTCAGCCTGCCTAGTTTACTCCAGAGGGAAGGTAACACCAAGATATCTGGAACAACACAAGCTGCAGAAGCTGATGGATCAGCAAAACAATGCTCTTACTGACCGCCAGTGAGAGCTTCCATCCTATACTAGTTGCTGACCAAGGCTTAGGGCCTGGTCTGCCCTATCATGACATTTCGTCTTTAGGTTGCATTTCTTTGCACTATTATAAGACTTGTACCCTCCCAATTGTGTTTCTCTGCTGGCGTATTGGGTTTGGTGGGCGGTGCTCTACATTTGGCACTAACAGAAAGCAAGTAGTACTGTCTACTGTCATATGGTAGCTCAGTCGTATCTGACTAAGACCTGATAGAAAATGTTGGACAGAGTATACTACAATCAGCATGGAGGTGAGTGGTCAGTGTGTTTGAGTGGACAGAAGGTTTAACTGTCAGAGTATACCACAATCAGCATGGAGGTGAGTGGTCAGTGTGTTAGAGTGGACAGGAGGTTTAACTGTCAGAGTATACCACAATCAGCATGGACGTGAGTGGTTAGTGTGTTAAAGTGGACAGGAGGTTTAACTGTCAGAGTATACCACAATCAGCATGGATGTGAGTGGTCAGTGTGTTAGAGTGGACAGAAGGTTTAACTGTCAGAGTATACCACAATCAGCATGGAGGTGAGTGGTCAGTGTGTTAGAGTGGACAGGAGGTTTAACTGTCAGAGTATACCACAATCAGCATGGAGGTGAGTGGTCAGTGTGTTAGTGTGGAAAGGAGGTTTAAATGTCAGAGTATACCACAATCAGCATGGAGGTGAGTGGTCAGTGTGTTAGAGTGGACAGGAGGTTCAACTGTCAGAGTATACCACAATCAGCATGGAAAAGAGTGTTCAGTGTGTTAGAGTGGACAGGAGGTTCATTTAACTGTCAGAGTATACTACAATCGCCTTGGAAGTGAGTGTCAGTGTGTTAAAGTGGACAGGGGTTTAACTGTTAGAGTATACCACAATCGGTATGGAGGTGAGTGGTCAGTGTGTTAGAGTGGACAAGAGGCTCAACTATCAGAGACAGGGACAGTGACAGGTGAGAGAGGACAGACATGCAAGAGAGGGACAGATACAGATAAGAAGTGCAAAGAGATAACAGCTAATGATGATATATTTACACCTCATGTCCTTGACTTAACTGCTTCACTGGTCAACATCACTTTCTGTGACCCACTTGTAGGCTGCCTGGGAGAACACCATGTATAAAAGCCCCGTCGGGTGGCCCAGCCAGGGACATGTCCGAGTGGAAGCCCTGAGTCTTCGCTACCGGGACGGTCTGGATCTAGTCTTGAGGGCGATCAGTTTTGAAGTCCAGCCAGGAGAAAAGGTACTTCTTCTCCTTCTGCCATCTCTCTTTCTCTTGACATTCTCCCTTTATGTTTTTCTTTCGGTGCTTGTTTCTCTGTGTTTCTGTATGTGTCTCTCTCACTGTGTCTGTTACTGTGTTTCTCTGTGTCTCTCTCACTGTGTCTGATACTGTGTTTCTCTGTTTTTCTCTGTGTCTCTCTCACTGTGTCTGATACTGTGTTTCTGTGTCTCTCTCACTGTGTCTGATACTGTGTTTCTCTGATTTTCTCTGTCTCTCTCTCACTGTGTCTGTTACTGTGTTTATTTGTTTTTCTCTGTATCTCTCTCACTGTGTCTGTTACTGTGTTTCTCTGTCTCTCTCTCACTGTGTCTGTTACTGTGTTTATTTGTTTTTCTCTGTGTCTCTCTCACTGTATCTGTTACTGTGTTTCTCTGTCTCTCTCTCTCTCACACTGTGTCTGTTACTGTGTTTCTCTGTCTCTCTCTCTCTCTCTCTCTCTCTCTCTCTCTCTCTCTCTCTCACTGTGTCTGTTACTGTGTTTCTCTGTGTCTCTCTCACTGTGTCTGATACTGTGTTTCTCTGTTTTTCTCTGTGTCTCTCTCACTGTGTCTGATACTGTGTTTCTCTGTTTTTCTCTGTCTCTCTCTCACTGTGTCTGTTACTGTGTTTCTCTGTCTCTCTCTCACTGTGTCTGTTACTGTGTTTATTTGTTTTTCTCTGTGTCTCTCTCACTGTGTCTGTTACTGTGTTTCTCTGTCTCTCTCTCACTGTGTCTGTTACTGTTTTTCTCTGTCTCTCTCACTGTGTCTGTTACTGTGTTTCTCTGTCTCTCTCTCTCATTGTGTCTGTTACTGTGTTTCTCTGTGTCTCTCTCACTGTGTCTGTTACTGTGTTTCTCTGTCTCTCTCTTACTGTGTCTGTTACTGTGTTTCTCTGTTTTTCTCTGTGGTTCTTTCACTGTGTCTGTTATTGTGTTTCCCTGTCTCTCTCTCACTGTGTCTGTTATTGTGTTTCTCTGTCTCTCTCTCACTGTGTCTGTTACTGTGTTTCTCTGTGTCTTTCTCACTGTATCTGTTACTGTGTTTCTCTGTCTCTCTCTCACTGTGTCTGTTATTGTGTTTCTCTGTCTCTCTCTCACTGTGTCTGTTACTGTGTTTCTCTGTGTCTCTCTCACTGTATCTGTTACTGTGTTTCTCTGTCTCTCTCTCACTGTGTCTGTTATTGTGTTTCTCTGTGTCTCTCACTGTGTCTGTTACTGTGTTTCTCTGTGTCTCTCTCACTGTGTCTGTTACTGTGTTTCTCTGTCTCTCTCTCACTGTGTCTGTTACTGTGTTTCTCTGTGTCTCTCTCACTGTGTCTGTTACTGTGTTTCTCTGTGTCTCTCTCATTGTGTCTGTTACTGTGTTTCTCTGTGTCTCTCTCACTGTGTCTGTTACTGTGTTTCTTTGTGTCTCTCTCACTGTGTCTGTTACTGTGTTTCTTTGTGTCTCTCTCACTGTGTCTGTTACTGTGTTTCTCTGTCTCTCTCTCACTGTGTCTGTTACTGTGTTTCTTTGTGTCTCTCTCACTGTGTCTGTTACTGTGTTTCTTTGTCTCTCTCACTGTGTCTATTACTGTGTTTCTTTGTGTCTCTCTCACTGTGTCTGTTACTGTGTTTCTCTGTCTCTCTCTCACTGTGTATGTTACTGTTTCTTTGTGTCTCTCTCACTGTGTCTGTTACTGTGTTTCTCTGTCTCTCTCTTTCACTGTGTCTGTTACTGTGTTTCTCTGTGTCTCTCTCACTGTGTCTCTTACTGTGTTTCTCTGTCTCTCTCTTACTGTGTCTGTTACTGTGTTTCTCTGTTTTTCTCTGTGGTTCTTTCACTGTGTCTGTTATTGTGTTTCTCTGTCTCTCTCTCACTGTGTCTGTTACTGTGTTTCTCTGTGTCACTCTCACTGTGTCTGTTACTGTGTTTCTCTGTCTCTCTCTCACTGTGTCTGTTACTGTGTTTCTCTGTTTTTCTCTGTGTCTCACTTTGTCTGTTACTGTATTTCTCTGTGTCTTTCTCACTGTGTCTGTTACTGTGTTTCTCTGTGACTCTCTGTATCTCTCTCACTGTGTCTGTTACTGTTTCTGTTTTTCTCTGTGTCTCTCTCACTGTGTCTGTTACTGTTTTTCTCTGTGTCTCTCTCACTGTGTCTGTTACTGTGTTTCTCTGTGTCTCTCTCACTGTGTCTGTTACTGTGTTTCTCTGTGTCTCTCTGTCTGTCTGTTACTGTGATTCTCTTTTTTTCTCTGTGCCTCTCTCACTGTGTCTGTTACTGTGTTTCTCTGTGTCTCTCTCACTGTGTCTGTTACAGTGTTTCTCTGTGTCTCTCTGTCTGTCTGTTACTGTGATTCTCTCTTTTTTTCTCTGTGCCTCTCTCACTGTGTCTGTTACTGTGTTTCTCTGTGCCTCTCTCACTCTGTCTGTTATTATGTTTTTCTGTTACTGCATTGGAATGTATGATATGAATGACTGTGAGGATATGAATGATATACATGAACCAATGACAGCAGAGACAGAACCTGAACCCCCATTAGATGAAATTGCATAGGCAATAAAGAACCTGAAGAGAGGTAAATCACCAACATGTGATGAGATACCAGCTGAACTAATTAAATCGGGAGGAGAAGAAAGCATACAAATCTATCACGCATTATGTAAAAAGATATGGAAATATGGTATGTGGCCAAAAGATTGGAAAAGAACTATCTTCATTCCAATACCAAAAAAGGGCAACCTGAAATTATGCACCAACTATAGAACTGTTGCCCTGATCAGTCATGCAAGTAAAATTCTACTAAAAGTCATAATGCGAAGACTTCGTAAGAAAATGGAACAAGAAATTAACGTGGTTCAAGCTGGATTTAGACAAAGAAGAGGAACAAGAGACCACATACTCAACATGCGTATAATAATAGAGAAGTGCAGAGAATTTAATGTAAACATATTCTCATGTTTTGTGGATTATTCAAAGGCATTTGACTGTAAACATCAGAAACTTTGGGAAATCATGAGGAATATGGGCTTTCCATCACATGTAATACAACTCATAAAAATGCTCTGTCTATGTGCTGTTCCCCTATTTGTTTAACCTGTAAGCTGAAAATATGAGAAATGTCAGAGATGATATAACCAGGGAGCAATATGATGCCCTAAATATCGGTGGTCATGAAATACCAGAGATTTGATATGCTGATGATACAGTATTACTATCCACATCACAGAATGGTATAGAAAATTTAATAACCTCAACCCAAAGAAATAGTGAAAGTCACAGTTTGTATCTTAACATAGCAAAAACAAAGATAATGCATACCGATAAAACTACTATGGAGAAAGAAATATATGTTAATGAGGAAAGATTGGAGGTGGCGGAAAAGTTTTGAATATCTTGGGTCATTGATTATCAATAATGGTGACACAATGAAAGAAATTAAACGACGACTATCAATTGCTCTTCAAAGACTAAAACAACTTAATAAATTATGGAGTGGGACAGACAGAACTACAAAAATTAGATTTTTAAGAGTATGCATCTTTCCCATTGCAACATACGCCAGTGAGACCTGGACACTTGCTAAACAAGCTGAATAGACCATAAATGCCTTTGAATAGAAATGTTATAGACAGGTTCTAAGAATATCTTGGGTAAAGAAAAGAACAAATGCATCCATACTTCAAGAGCTGAATATTGAAGAGCGTTGGCTATTAAAGATGATAAAACAAAGAAAATTGATATATTTTGGTCACTTAAAACGTCATGAAAGTTTGGAGAGAACAATAATGGAGGGTTATATGCCTGGGAAGAGAGGAAGAGGAAGGCCAAAGAGAAGATGGGTGCAGGATGGGGCAGATGATCTCCAGATGGGTGTATCGGACGCAGGACATCTTGCTTGGGTTTGATAGGTTTTCCGGAATGTTGTTATGGGAGCGAGGTTCTGCAAAGGACATGCTACTGAATGAATGAATAAGTAAACTTTTGTTAGTGAGCTTATGATTGTCAGAAAGTATATGTGTATGCGATGGAGTGTGTATTTGTATGATATTGAGTGGGTGCATAACTGAGTGTTGTGTAAATGATGTAAGAATGTATGCAGGTCTGCCTGCCTGCCTGCCTGCCTGCCTGTCTGCCTGTCTGTCTGCCTGCCTGTCTGTCTGTCTGTCTGTCTGTCTGTCTGTCTGTCTGTCTGTCTGTCTGTCTGTCTGTCTGTCTGTCTGTCTGTCTGTCTGTCTGTCTGTCTGTCTGCCTGCTTGTCTCATAACATGGTAATATGGATTGTTTATGTTCAGAGCATTCATTTGACAGTTAAAAAAAAAATTTCCTATGTGAATGTAACATGCACAATAGATTACAATTGATGTACAAAAGATGAGTGATTAGAAAGGTCGAATGTGAGATGGACCTGCATTCCCAATTTGTGACTCTTTAAAAATACAATTTATTCATTTGTTCTTTTTCATACATTATTTAATCCATACATCATGCATGAGGCTAACTGAGAGCAGCAACAACAATACCAGAATATGCATTATAGAGGCATGGCAAATTTTCAAAAACCATTACTATATGACCCACCACTGAATGACAAGCCAGCCTACCTGCCAAGAGCATTGCACAAAGTTCAAACTCCATAGCTCCAGCAGTGGGTCTCTGAATAAATTGTTCCCTGAAAGATGCAGCTCCAAACCAAAGCCACAACTGTAGAACATTGGGTGGATGGTTTGACCACTTGGCCATGGAGACTTCTCTTTCTGTCTGCAGTTTCTTAGTTTTATTGTCTTGTCTCTTTATGTTCGTCTTTTCTTGGTTCTTGATCTCTCTGTCTCTATTTCTTTCTGTCGATGCCTCTTTGCTCCTATCTTGGTCTCTCCATTATCTGTCTATTGTCTCTTCATTTCTCTCTATCAGTTATCCTTGTCTCTGTCTCATTGCCTCATTTTCTCTATCAGATATTCTTGTTACCAAATTGGTGTCTCCATTTCTATCAGTTATATCTATCTCTTAATTTCTCTCTATCAGTGTCTTCTTGTCTCAGTATCACTGTTTCCATTTCTGTCTATTAATGTTTTCCCTGTCTCTATCTCATTGTCTCCATTTCTGTCTATCAGTTATCCTTGTTGCTATCTTGGTGTCTCCATTTCTTTCAGTTATATCTGTCTCTTAATTTCTCTCTATCAGTGTCTTCTTGTCTCTGTCTCAGTGTCTCCTTTTCTCTTTATCAGTGTTTTCCATGTCATTGTCTTGGTGTCTCCATTTCTGTCTATCAGTTATATTTGTCTCTCCATATTCTGTCTATTAGTTATATCTCCATTTCTCTCCACCAGTGTCTTCTTGTCTCTGTCTCATTGTCTCCATTTCTCTCTATCAGTGTTTTCCTTGTTGCTGTCTTTGTGTCTCTGTTTCTCTCAATCAGTGTCTGTCACTCTCAGTGCCTAGATTTCTCTCTGTCAGTGTCTGTGTCACCGTTTGCCATCTTCCTTATCAGTTTCTATGTCATCTGTCATATCTATCAATGTGTCATTCTTCTTATATGTCTCTCCATGCCTCTCACACTCATCTTTCTTTATCTGTTGTCACTCTGACCTGTCTCTGTCCCTCTTTCACCTGCTTCTGTGTCTCTCTTTCACCTGTTTCTGTCACCTTTCTGTCTCTCACCTGTCCTTGCTTCTTTAGTGTTCTCTCGCAAGTCCCTGTCTCTTTAGTGCTCTCCCTCTGATCTGTCTTTCTCTTACCTCTCTCTGTATCCTGTAAGAGAATCATCTTTCTCTTTCTCATCTGTCTCTTTGGTGTTGTCTTATCCCTTTCTCTCATCTTGCTTTACTTTGTCTCCTCTATCACACTCACACTATCTCTCTCTCTCTTTCTTGTCTCTGTGAAATTCTGATTGCAGATACGATCCCTTTCAGGTTGGAATAGTTGGGCGCACTGGAGCTGGCAAGTCTTCACTAACACTGGCCCTCTTTCGATTGGTGGAACCAGTCAGTGGTCGAATTCTCATAGACAATGTAGACATCAGCATGCTGGGATTGCATGACCTCAGGTCCAAGGTCACCATTCTCCCACAAGTACGTCAATTTTCTTTTTACGCAGAAGTCAAAATTTCATCATATGTCATCTCATCTTGTTCCTCTTGTAACTTGCAGTGTTGAGGTGAACTATAAACAGCGGGAGAGTGTCCATTTATGGGCTTCATGTATCGATATTCCCATCAAAATATTATCAAGGTATTTTTATTGCCATTTTTATTACCAAGAAATGCCAAAAATAGAGTATAACTTTGATTGGTTGATTAGCTAGCAATAAATTAACACTAGGGGCTCTGTCTCGCTCAGCAGATCTTACAGTGTACGATTGTTATTATATGATATTGGTCTTGATATTGGCCAAGTGCGTTAACATGAAAGTGAAGGAAGACATTAGCACTTCAGACTCCTCCTAAAGATCACACCAGGAGAATCTTCTCACAGCACATGAAATTTGTAGCACCGGCAAGGACCTTGGTGTGAGCAGAACAGAATCACACACACCATAAATCATATGTTTATAGGTTTGTCATTTTGAATTTTTGCCTAATTTATATTATTATTTATTCCACCTAATCTGTTCTACTTCCAACTGCTGAGAGATTGTTAACAGACACACTGATCTTCTAGTTTTTCACCCTAATCTGAGGGAACTAGATGTCCTATCCTTTTCTTAATTTTCCTGATTGATCCTGATCATCATCATCATCATCATCATCATCATCATCATCATCATCATCATCATCATCATGTATTTTGCCAGCTGGCATAGGCATCATGTCTTTCCACAGATCTTTGTCTGTGGTGTTCTGAATCAACTCTGCTGATGATATTCTTCCATGCCACTGTCTCAGTCCATCCAGCATCATTTCTATTGGTCTGCCTCTGCCTCTCTTCTCACTGCTCTTTCTAGTCGTCACAATGTTCTCATCTTGTGGGTGATGCAGATGATCATGTTCCTACACAACCAGCTGTTTCCTGTGTGTCCCTGATGAGTCTCACAGCTGAATTCAATCCATGCCACAGCTGACCACAATCCACCCCACAACTGACCACAGCCCATCCCACAGCTTACCACAACAAACCTCACAACTGACCGCAAACCATCCCACATCTAACCACAAACCATCCCACATCTGAGCACAAACCATCCCACATCTGAGCACAAACCATCCCACATCTGAGCACAAACCATCCCACATCTGAGCACAAACCATCCCACATCTGAGCACAAACCATCCCACATCTGATCACAAACCATCCCACATCTGAGCACAAACCATCCCACATCTGAGCACAAACCATCCCACATCTGAGCACAAACCATCCCACATCTGAGCACAAACCATCCCACATCTGAGCACAAACCATCCCACATCTGAGCACAAACCATCCCACATCTGAGCACAAACCATCCCACATCTAAGCACAAACCATCAGACAGATGAGCACAAACCATCCCACAGCTGACCACTATCAATCCCTAGTTGACCACAGCCCATCCCATAGTTGGCATAACCCATCCCACAGCTAAAAGTACTAAAGTCGAGAGAGTTGACTTCATCATATGAATATCCAATCACACATTGTGGGTTGGTTAATGAAGAAGAAGATTAGCCAATCACACAGGTGAGGGGATTAGTAAATATGAATAACCAATCACACATGATGAGGTGATTAGGAAATGAGTTGAATCAAGAACCGACATCACAGCACTTAGAACATTCCCATATGTGTTCTGTCCTTATCTTCAACAGCCAGCGAAGAGTCCCAATACTATTGGTACCAGTAACAGTCTAATTATATGTCCATCTGGCTTTTCCTCGGAGTCTTGGGTGTCTGCCACATCCCTGTGGCATGATTCTCTCCAAGCCATGATGATCCATCTGTTCTTCTGCACTATACAGACAATTCCAAAGGATCCTGACCACGAATGCCATATCATGCATCAGTTTTCCTCCGAAGCCGGAGAGTATCTGCCTGCATGGCGAGGAACCACCAGTCTGCACACCAATAAGCCAGACATGGGACAATGGATACTCATGCAAACCTCAGGTCCGGTATGACATCACATTGATGTTGGACAACAGGATGTATTCATCCGACATACATAACTTCACGCTGGAGTTCACAGCCAGTGAACACAAGCAAGCAGCATGCATCAGTATTCCACCCAGCGATGCAGACCCAGCCAATCTATCCGCTTGATCATTTCCCACCACACCAGCATGTCCTGGGAGAAAAATCCAACAGAAGCTTTCTATTTTTGATGGTTGAATTGAAGACTGCCACTTTGCACGAAAAATGTCTGTCTTAATCTTTCTCATCATATTTTGTGAGTAGGTGATTTATAAATATGAATAGCCCATCACTCATGCTAGGTTGATAAATAAAGATCAATAATAGCTAATCCCAAATGGTGGGATGATTAATAAAGATGAAGAATAACCAGTGACACATGTTTTGCTAATTAGAGCAGAAAAGGTTTTGAATGATAATCCTTCTAACAAATTAGCAGCTCAAATCATTACATAATAAATTATATATATTATGTTAGTAGAACGGAAGCTGTAACATAATTTGCATACCTCATGCAGCTGTCATTGCCTCTTTCAGGATCCAGTCATATTTGCTGGGACTCTCAAGGAAAACCTGGATCCATTCGGTGAACACACAGAGGAGGCCTTGTGGAGAGCTCTGGAACATGCCCATCTTCGCAGATTTGTGGAAGGCCTTTCTGACAGACTTGACCATGAATGTGGGGAAGGTGGAGAGAACTTGAGGTGAGTGCTGGTAATCTGACCTTTCTGACAGATTTGACCATGAGTATGGGGAAGGTGGAGAAAACTTGAGGTGAGTGCTGGTAATCTGACCTTTCTGACAGATTTGACCATGAGTGTGGGGAAGGTAGGGAGAACTTGAGGTGAGTGCTGGTAATCTTACCTTTCTGACAGACTTTACCACAAGTGTGGGGAAGGTGGGGAGAACTTGAGGTGAGTGTTGGTAATCTTACCTTTCTGACAGACTTGGCCATGAGTGTTGGGAAGGTGGGGGAGAACTTGAGGTGAGTGCTGGTAATCTTACCTTTCTGACAGACTTGACCACAAGTGTGGGGAAGGTGGGGAGAACTTGAGGTGAGTGCTAGTAATCCTACCTTTCTGACAGACGATCACAAGTGTGGGAAGAACTTAAGGTGAGTGCAGATAATCTTTCTGTCATCCACTGCCTTTGAGTTAAGTATTGATGGTTTTCAAAATCTGGGTCTGTGATATTTACATGTAGCGGTTAATATTTGGGACATACTTAAAGTACACCTGCTCCGTAGCGAAGGAGGTTATGGATGGAATTCGTAATCCCGCAGTTGAAACAGCTGAGGGCAATTAGGCAGCAGACCTCCTTGAGTTGGTTTTCATACAGTGGTATGAGTTCCGGTCGTTCAGATAGTAATGACAAACTACTGAACGTAAATTTGCCAAGAAATCACAAACAGCCAAATAAACCGCTGTGGTTGAATGTGATGTCCTGTAAAGGATATACAATTAACTTAACTTGTAACAGACTCACAGAGTAGACTTATGGCGATAGAAACTGCCATATTCCACGTTGAGTGGCTTGCATTGCTTGATTGGATGTGTGTCAGGGTTGTAGCATGGACTCTCTTCTCTGGTGTGTGGGGCATCGACCAGGCAACTGCTCCTCAGGGCAGCAATCTGTTTTATGATCAGGCTAATGTGGTGACAACTGGCAAGATTGAGGGGGAGAGAACAAGGGGAAGACAGAGAAGTAAATACATGGATGGCTTGACCATGTGACTTGGTCGAGACAAGAACACTGAGCTGATCCATGACTCTGGTGATCGAGTGAAATGGCGAATCATGACCGCCCACGCTTACCAGCATGGCACATGATGGATGGAATGTAGTAAAGACTCTTTGGAACCAAGTGGACCGTGGGGAGACAGACAACTTGTCCATACCTAGAGACTGATTCATCACAGAGTGAGCAGGGGGTCTGGGTAACCCTGAGTGCATAAGGAAACAGATATGAAGACTTCAATCTAAATGCTAAGCTTGCTTTTGCATTTATATCCCATGAAACTACCATGGACAGCTAACCCAGTCAGCAAATGCTGGAAAGAAGTCAAAAGTGTTGGGTAAAAAGACACAAATATCACAGCTCTTCTCTAAACATGTAGTTGAATTCATCGTCATCACAATATGCCTTGCCACCTGGTGTATGCGTTCATGTCTGTCCCCAGATCTTGGGTCCTTGGTGTTCTGGATCAACTCTGCTGATGATATTGCTCCATGCCACCCTTTCAATCCATCCAACATCATTTGTCTTGGTCTGCCTCTGCGTCTTTTCCCACTGATCTTTCCAGTCAACAAGATATTCTCCAATGTCTCTTTTCTCATAAAATGGCCAAGGAATGCTGTTTGTCTCTTTCTTATAGTTGTATATAATTTAGTTATTGTTAGTTATCAGTTGGGGTATCTTCGTTGCACTCCGGACATGTCCATAGGTGCTCAGATCCTCCCCCCAGCATATGCATCAGCGTCCGGTGGCTAATAGTGCCAGTTCTGTGTTGGTTGACGAGGCGCTTTGTTTTCCCGATGTACCTCTCGCGTCTGGCTGTGCCGATTCTTACTCCCAGGTCTTTCATCCTGGAGAGCGATGTGGAATCACTGGCGTCAAAATCCTCTGTTCTCGCCATATCTTTAAGGGCGTTAATAACATCGGCACGATCCATGGGCTGGCCATCTACAGGGGGTGCAGAGCCAGCCAATTTATCAGCTCGTTCATTTCCCTCGACTCCCGCATGTCCCGGGACGAAGATGAAGGTGACTTTGCGGACAACAGACTTCCGCAGCGACTCAGTCCACTGTCTACGTACAGATCCAGCTTCGACCTTCTGAATCATGCTCATTGAATCACTTAGTACACACACGTTGGTATAATGCTGTGATTCCAGCCATATGAAAGCCTGTGTAACTGCCATCACCTCCATCGTCATGCTGCTCGTGGTCATGGAGTGGGCACCACTGGATTCTTGAACGGTTCGGCCCGCTGAGCGGGCTGTAAATGCCCACGCACTTCTCTGCTGCTTTACAACAGATCCATCTGTATAGATGAGCACTTCGGGGCTATCTGAGTGATCATAGATGAGCGCGTTAACCTCTGCATTGACAGCGGTAGGGTTCTGCTCTCTGCACCGTCTGTCGAGTGTGATAATGCAGGAGAAGGTACACTTAAAAGCTGGAGGCACCGGCACCCATTCCTTGCCGGGGTTGATACTGGTAAGACTGCAGACCTGTCCGACGACATCTTCCGCCCGACCCATCCATGATTTGCCCCTCTTTAGCCTGTCACCCTTTTCTCTGAATACAGCGTCATGCAGAGGGTGCTGCTCATCTGCACTTATTTTTAAGTATGCACGAGCTCTCCAGATCTTGATCCTGTGTTCCATTGTCGGGAAGTCAAGGAGGTATCTCATTGCTACACAGCTGGTGTCTCTCGTGCAGCCCAAAATGATGCGCATGGCTTCGTTTTGTACCTTTTCAAGTCTTCCAATCTGTGTAGGGCTGACAGTGAGGATGGCCAGGGCATACTCGATGCGTGAAAGCACAAGTCCTTGGAACAGAAGTAATAGCAGTCTTTGCTCGATATTGGCACTCGCCATGACTCTCATTGCTGCCAAACCTTTTCGAAAAAGCTCGAAAAGGTTTGGAGAAGAGAGTTGTATATAATGATCTAGTTTAATTAGCCTTTTCCAGGCAAGCATTGTTATTTCAGTTTAATTACACCTACATTAGTTATCATTGTTTATGTGTATACATGGCCCAGTCTTGAACCTCTACAGTGTGGGACAGAGACAACTGCTGTGTCTAGGCCGAGCTCTACTCAGGAAGACCCAGATTTTGATCCTGGATGAAGCTACTGCTGCAGTGGACATGGAGACAGATGAGTTGATTCAGGAGACCATCAGGCGGGAGTTCAAGAACTGCACCATCCTGACCATTGCTCACAGATTAAACACGGTCTTGGATTATGACAGGTGGGTCTCGTAGATGTAAAGGGGGAATGTAGGTAATTGGCAGGTGAATCGGGTATCTGTGACAGGCAGATCAGGTAACTGTGACAGGTAGATCAGAAAACTGTGACAGGTAGATCAGGTGACTGTGATAGGCAGATCGGGTAACTGTGACAGGTAGATCAGGTGATTGTAATAGGCAGATCAGGTAACTGTGACAGGCAGATCAGGTAACTGTGACAGGTAGATCAGAAAACTGTGACAGGTAGATCAGGTAGCTATGATAGGTAGATCAAGTAACTGTTACAGGCAGATCAGGTAATTGTGACAGGTAGATCAGGTAACTGTGATAGGTAGATGAGGTAACTGTGATAGGTAGATCAGGTAATAGTGACAGGTAGATCAGGTAACTGTGATAGGTAGATCAGGTAATAGTGACAGCTAGATCAGGTAGCTGTGACAGATAGATCAGGTAGCTGTGACAGATAGATCAGGTAGCTATGGCTGCTAGTTCAGGTAGCTGTGACAGATAGATCAAGTAAATGTGATAGGTAGATCAGGTAACTGTGACAGGTAGATCAGAAAACTTGACAAGTAGATCAGGTAACTGTGATAGGTAGATCAGGTAACTGTGACAGGCAGATCAGGTAACTGTGTTAGGTAGATCAGGTAATAGTGACAGTTAGATCAAGTAATAATGATAGGTAGATCAGGTAACTGTGACAGGCAGATCAGGTAACTGTGTTAGGTAGATCAGGTAACTATGATAGGTAGATCAGGTAACTGTGATAGGCAGATCAGGTAATTGTGACAAGTAGATCATTTAACTGTGATAGGTAGATCAGGTAACTGTGACAGGTAGATCAGGTAACTTTGATAGGTAGATCAGGTAACTTTGATAGGTAGATCAGGTAATTGTGACAAGTAGACCATTTAACTGTGATAGGTAGATCAGGTAACTGTGATAGGTAGATCAGGTAACTGTTATAGGTAGATCAGGTAATGACGACAGGTAGATCAGGTAACTGTGACAGCTAGATCAGGTAGCTGTGACAGATAGATCAGGTAGCTGTGACAGATAGATCAGGTAACTGTGGCTGCTAGTTCAGGTAGCTATGACAGATAGATCAAGTAAATGTGATAGGTAAATCAGGTAACTGTGACAGGTAGATCAGAAAACTTGACAAGTAGATCAGGTAACTGTGATAGGTAGATCAGGTAACTGTGACAGGCAGATCAGGTAACTGTGACAGGCAGATCAGGTAACTGTGACAGGCAGATCAGGTAACTGTGATAGGTAGATCAGGTAATTGTGACAAGTAGATCATTTAACTGTGATAGGTAGATCAGGTAACTGTGATAGGTAGATCAGGTAACTGTGATAGGTAGATCAGGTAATAATGACAGGTAGATCAGGTAACTGTGACAGCTAGATCAGGTAGCTGTGACAGATAGATCAGGTAGCTGTGACAGATAGATCAAGTAAATGTGATAGGTAGATCAGGTAACTGTGACAGGTAGATCAGAAAACTTGACAAGTAGATCAGGTAACTGTGACAGGCAGATCAGGTAACTGTGACAGGCAGATCAGGTAACTGTGACAGGCAGATCAGGTAACTGTGACGGGTAGATCAGGTAATAGTGACAGGCAAATCAGGTAACTGTGTTAGGTAGATCAGGTAATAGTGACAGTTAGATCAGGTAATAGTGACAGGTAGATCAGGTAACTGTGATAGATAGATCAGGTAATAGTGACAGGTAGATCAGGTAACTGTGATAGATAGATCAGGTAATAGTGACAGGTAGATCAGGTAACTGTGATAGATAGATCAGGTAATAGTGACAGGTAGATCAGGTAACTGTGATAGATAGATCAGGTAATAGTGACAGGTAGATCAGGTAACTGTGATAGATAGATCAGGTAACTGTGATAGATAGATCAGGTAACTGTGATAGGTAGATCAGGTAACTGTGATAGGTAGATCAGGTAATTGTGACAAGTAGATCATTTAACTGTGATAGGTAGATCAGGTAACTGTGGCAGCTAAATCAGGTAACTGTGGCAGCTAGATCAGGTAGTTGTGACAGATAGATCAGGTAACTGTGACAGATAGATCAGGTAACTGTGACAGATAGATCAGGTAACTGTGGCTGCTAGTTCACATAGCTGTGACAGTTAGATCAGGTAGCTGTGACAGCTAGATCAGGTAACTGTGACAGATAGATCAGGTAACTGTGACAGATAGATCAGGTAACTGTGACAGATAGATCAGGTAACTGTGGCTGCTAGATCAGGTAGCTGTGACAGATAGATCAGGTAACTGTGACAGATAGATCAGGTTGCCGTGACAGCTAGATCAGGTAACTGTGACAGATAGATCAGGTAACTGTGACAGATAGATCAGGTAACTGTGACAGATAGATCAGGTAACTGTGACAGATAGATCAGATAACTGTGACAGATAGATCAGGTTGCTGTGACAGCTAGATCAGGTAACTGTGACAGATAGATCAGGTAACTGTGACAGCTAGATCAGGTAACTGTGACAGATAGATCAGGTAACTGTGACAGATAGATCAGGTAACTGTGACAGATAGATCAGATAACTGTGACAGATAGATCAGGTTGCTGTGACAGCTAGATCAGGTAACTGTGACAGATAGATCAGGTAACTGTGACAGATAGATCAGGTAACTGTGACAGGTATATCAGGTAACTGTGACAGGTAGATCAGGTAACTGTGACAGATAGATCAGATAACTGTGACAGATAGATCAGGTTGCTGTGACAGCTAGATCAGGTAACTGTGACAAATAGATGAGATAACTGTGACAGATAGATAAGGTAACTGTGACAGATAGATTAGGTAACTGTGACAGATAGATCAGATAACTGTGGCAGATAGATCAGGTTGCTGTGACAGCTAGATCAGGTAACTGTGACAGATAGATCAGGTAACTGTGACAGATAGATCAGATAACTGACAGATAGATCAGATAACTGTGACAGATAGATCAGGTAACTGTGACAGGTAGATCAGGTAACTGTGACAGATAGATCAGGTAACTGTGACAGATAGATCAGATAACTGTGACAGATAGATCAGGTAACTGTGACAGCTAGATCAGGTAACTGTGACAGCTAGATCAGGTAACTGTGACAGATAAAGAAACCAGCTCACAGCTACTGAAATTCACTTTGTATTTTTTTCTCGCTCTGACCACAGATCAATACCTGTAACATTGTTTATCATGCTAAATCAAAGTCCTCAGAGATTCCCCAGCCATCGGTATCTCCGTGCATTACCTATAACACAATGAAACCAACCAGTAATGCCTCTTCCTTAGATGCTGGTAATATTCTAGACCCCCCCAAAGTACGGTCCAATGTGTTTATTATTAGACTTTTGTTTATTGTTTGCCCATTGTTTATTGTGTAACCTTTGTTTATTGTTTGCCTGTTGTTTATTGAGTGACCTTTGTTTATTGTTTGCCCATTGTTTATTGTGTAACCTTTGTTTATTGTTTGACCTTTATTTATTGTGTGACCTTTTTATTGTTTGATCTTTGTTTATTGTTTGACCTTTGTTTATTGCACAGCCTTTTGTTTATTGTTTGACCTTTGTTTATTATGTGACTCTTGTTTATTGTTTAACCTTTGTTTATTGTGTGACCTTTGTTTATTGTTTCCCTTTTGTTTATTGTGTGGCCTTTGAATATTGTTTGACCTTTGTTTATTGTTTGACCTTCACTTGTTTAATATACATTCTGATACTTATTGTTCTATGAAAATAGCTGAGTGTGAAATCTATTCAGTTGTGGGTTCAGGTGGGTGATAGACCTGGCTAAAGATGACATTGTTGTGGGTTCGAGTGGGTGATAGACCAGGCTAATGTTGACACCTTGCTTTAAGGGTGTCTACTTGATTGTGAGTCGAAGGACACGTGTGTGAAACACGGACAATTAAAAGACAAGCTGGGAAACAACTTTTGGCACTGGAGAAATAGTTTCTGGGGAAAATGCAAAGAACACCGTGGATGGACATAAAATTATTGTGATTGTTCTTCAAGAAACATATGAAAAGTGTAAATTTATTAGAGAAATTAAATGTAAATAGTCAAGATTTGTTGACATGTTATGAGGAGAAATAACAATGAAAACTTGATGACAAATGGTAAACTTCGTTGAGCAAGAGCTAGAGAACAACAACAAAATAAATAATTGCATGGTTTGGCCACATGGTTTTATCAGGACAAGAACACAAACCTATCCAGGACTCAGATGATCATGTGGCATGGCAGACCATCATTCTCCACGCCTGTTGGAATAGAATATGATGATGATGAAATATGGATGGCATCTTGTTTTAGGAATGTCTGATTTTTAGGTAGAAGGTTCGAATCCTTGGTATGCCTGTAGCTTTAAATGTCTGTATTGTCTAGTTTGTTCTGTAATGTCTACTTCTTTCCTTTCCTAACTATAAATGCTAATCACCGCCTGTGAATGTATTTCTCTTACTGTTAGACTGAGCTTTAATAAGATGAACTGATTGATTTGTCCTGGCAGGATCCTGGTGTTGGAGAAAGGGGAGGTCAAAGAGTTTGATACACCACACAATTTGCTGAAGAAACCCAACGGTGTTTTCTACAACCTGGCCAGAGCTGCAGGACTTGTATGATTGTCACAAGCATGAGAGATGTCTGTCTGCCACTGCTGGACCTAAGTGATGGTCATATGGATTAGTGATACGTCCATCACTGCTGGACCTGGTGTTGCTCTGTGTGGTGGTCACTGCTGAACCTGATGTTGCTCTGTGTGGTGGTAACTGCTAGACCTGATGTAACAGTGTAAACTGACTGCATTAGTGTGTGAGTAACAGTGTAAACTGACTGCATTAGTGTGTGAGTAACAGTGTAAACTGACTGCATTAGTGTGTGGGTAACAGTGTAAACTGCCACAACTTGTAGATAAAATTGTATCTGAAGAATCCCAAAGCCAGACAATCACGTCTTCCTATTCATCTTCTTATAGCCCATGCCGTTTGGCATTGGTTGTCATTGTTATTCACAGCCTTCTGTCTGGCATACTGCTAATTATGTTTGATACAGATATTCCTTCATGCTGTGATGTCACGACACAACTCTTGTTATTATATTATGTGAACCTTTATTGTTATATTGTGTTAATTCCCATTATAATATTTTGTTACCTACTGTCATATTAGCTGTGGTAGCCTGGCAGCTAGAAGCTTGGTTGATGTACTAATGGGCTTGGCTTCAACCCGCATCAGGGTGGTTTTGAAGTTTTAACAATTGACCTGGGCTCCTGGGTCGACTTAGCCTAAAGTGGATACTAGAAAATGTCTTGGGAAAGGAAGGTGGCCAGCGTGCTACCGACTACATCACAGACATCATAGACTGGTCTATGGAAATATGGGACCAGCACCATATGTCCAATACATATTAGTCATGTCTATACTTGTTATCACTGTCATATTTGTAACTCTTAAATAATGAGAATATTTCCTGGCAGGATTTTATCTCTGTGTCTTAATTTATTATTAAAAGTTCTATCTCTGTGTCTTAATTTATTGTTAAAAGTTTAAGGCTAATCAATCATACAGCTAGTTAGGCAGCAATGTATGCGAAGATGGGGAGCAAATGAAGATATTGAAATAAGATTACAACAGGCAAGAGGAGAATTCCTATCACTGAGAAATTTTGTATTGGGCATGCAGCTCTAATTTCTCAGCAGAGGGTCACCCCATTATTGCTCTGTTTCTGTGCCAGCGAAAACCAGATGAAACGCTTATCATTGTCCCATGTAAACTCATGAAGGAAACAAGCTGTGCTTCACGTGAACATGCAGTTCATTGTCAAAAATGGCAGCTGTTCAAGCAAGCCCCAACAACCTGCACATGCATTATCGCATAAGGCTGTCACTGAAGTTCCAGCAGCTAGCCGTCGGCAATTTTCTGAATGCACTTCACAGCAAAAGTATGAAAAATAGCCAAAAAGCTTTCTGCAAGAAATGCACAGGTGACTTTGTCACACAAAGTACTCAAGTCAGTAGCTGGGTTAGGAAACCAAATCCTACAAGTCCAGACGTGGGGAAAATGCAGCGGTAAATCGTGCCCGGAGACAGTAAGCACACAAGGTCTTACCAGCCCACCTGCCTATCACAAGAAATTAAACTAAGCACCAAACTTAGAATATTTAACTCTGAAGTGAGATTGGTACTGCAGATTCCAACATGTGCAGAACAAAGAAAACTATTTTCACATATGTTGGGAAACACATTTATAAAGATACATTTATAAAAAGGTAGGCACAGATCCGTCAATACAGACATGCTCGTACTTGGAATTAAAGAGAGCAACACAAGATAGGCAGCTATAGACTAGGATCAGGAACTTTCACAGCCAGTCCAACATCTGACATACTTGCTGATGATGATGACTGATAATCAATTAATGTTACTTTGTTAACATTTGAATTCGGTTTTACTTTAAAATCAAAGACATCTGTCCTTGTAGAAATCCATCGTAACTTTCTTGTACATTTGATTAAGTGCCGATGTAACTGATCATTTTATCACCTGCCATACAAAATGCTATTTATTATTGTATTTATTTGTTGAGGTAATTCTAATGTGTTTATAAATTTTGTTTTGTGATTCCTCCTCCTCCTCCTCCTCCTCCTCCTCTTCTTCTTCTTCTTCTTCTTCTTCTTCTTCTTCTTCTTCTTCTTCTTCTTCTTCTTCTTCTTCTTCTTCTTCTTCTTCTTCTTCTTCTTCTTCTTCTTCTTCCCTTTATCAACCATTGGGACTTAATGTTTTCTCAGTGTGTGATCTATCCAGTGGTGTGATCCAGTTTGTCCTGTTTTTTTCCTCACTTCTTGATTCACTGGGATTTGTTTAGTTTTTTCCATGAGCTCAACACTGATGATTCTGTCATACCATTTTATTCCCACTATTCTGCGCAGCCACCATTTAGTAAATATGTGTGGTTTAGTAGCAATTCTTTTAGTTCTCCATGTTTCTGACCCATACAGTAGTACAATTTTACATTGGAGTTATACATTCTAAGTTTGGTGCTAAGTTTAACTTCCTTTGACTTCCACACATTTCCTAGCGTTATGAAGCTTCTCTTTTGACTTTTGTATTATAATTTTAATATCTCTACTTGTCCCCCCCCCCCCTTTCGTTTTGTCCACATTCCATCCCAAATAGGTGTATGATTCTGTCTCTTGAAGTGAGGTTTCATTAAGGGAGAACTGGCTGTTATTTGCTTGGTTAAGCATCCGTCCTTATAGAATTACATCTTAACTTTGTATATTCATTTACTGCCAGTTTAATTGACCATTTCATGACACCCATACAAAATGCTCTTTATTTATTGTATTTGTTTGTAGAGTATATTTATAATCTGTTTACAACTGTTACTTTGTGATACCCTAGTGAAATTATTGTATCTCAGCTCATCTATGAACATCTGTCTTAAGGTTGTGTTTCTGTTTGTTGTAGTCTGTTTACAAATGTTATATAATGGCTATATTTGACCAATGATACACCAAGATTTCCATAAGCTTAATGAGTATCATGCCCATATTTAACCAAGGATACACTAAGGATACTACAGCCTCATTTATATGAGCTTAGAGAATATCATGCCCATATTTGACCAAAGATACACCAAGGATACTAAAACCTCATTTATATGAGCTTAGAGAATATCATGCCCATATTTGATACACCAAGGATACTACAACCTCATTTATGTGAGCTTAGAGAATATTATGTCCATATTTGACCAAAGATACACCAAGGATACTACAACCACATTTATATGAGCTTATAGATTATCATGCTCATGTTTGACCAAAAAGATACACCAAGGATACTACATCCTCATTTATTTCTTCTTCTTTGCGTTCATCCAGAGTGTTTTTTCAGATGTGATTGCGGTGTGTCTAAGTTATGCGCCTTTGGGCCGAAACCCGTGGGCCAACACATCCGGCTTTAGCGTGCTTTTTTGACCAGGTAGCATTCCTGGGAGACTCACACTTTTGCGGTACCGTCCACAACCCAGCTGGCCAAGTTGGAACGGTCGAAGACTTAACGGTCATCCCTCAAAGGAAGGCAGGGACAGTCCATGGCATTTTCCGCCATCCAGGGTGGCTTCCATAATTGCAGGGCCGACACATAGCGCCCTGGAGCTGGGCTCACCGAGGGAATCGTCACGTCCTGCTCATGGCTGCTGTAATTCCTCACTTCAATATATTGTGCATTTCGTTCGCCCCGGGCCGTTCCTGCACAAACCAGAAAGGTCTGCAGACGGTATCCACTCAGCGAGTTTTCGGTTCGGACAGGTGCTTGTCATTGTGCCCTTCAGAGCTGTTCCAGGCATGACGGACATTTGGAAACTACCTAGTTAGAGCTGTTCCGAACAAGAGCGACATTCGGAAACTAGGTAGTCAGAGCTGTTCCTAGCACGAAAGACATTTCACTCGGATGTTTTTTGCGTTGTGCCTGATTTATTTGCACCCATAGGCCAGCACATTCGGCTTCAGCAGGCATTTTTACGGGTTAGCCTTCCCGGGGTTTTGAGGGACGTTAGACTGTTAGTGCTGTGGTGTCGCCCACATCTTATCCACAATTTTATAATTAAAAGAAAATGTATAGGACATTGAAATCAAACTGCATGAAAGATTGTCAGGTGTATATGTGGATGGACTATGCTATGAAGGAAGTACAGCTGCATCATGCTTGTCTGAAAGGACAATATTTTCATACTACAAATGTACACACACATACATGCAGTATGGACCATACATGTACATACACGGAGACCGTGACATGACGTGCTAAACTGCATTAAAAGCATGTCCCAACACCAGCATGCATATGCCACACAAACATGTGGGATGCACACAGCAGATGGGATGGTTGGGGGGGTGTGTGTTTTTTTAAAATCCACTCGAGGTCTTGACATTTACATGGTCATGGCAAATCGGGGACACATTACCAAGCTCCTCAGAAAATGACTATCCTAGATACCGGCAACATTAAATAAAGTTAGCTATGCTGTTCCACCATTTTGTATGCAAACTTGGCAAAGATTCCAGTCTGCGACCGTCCGGGGGTGATTCATGTAGGCCTAAATACTCATTTATTTGAGATTAGAGAATATCATGTCCATATTTGACCAAAGATACACCAAGGATACTAAAACCTCATTTATGTGAGCTTAGATAATATCATGCCCATATTTGACCAAAGATACTACAACCTCATTTATGTGAGCTTAGAGAATACCATGCCCGTATTTGACCAAAGATACACCAAGGATACTACAACCACATTTACAGTGGAGTCTGGGTAAGCAGAAGTCACAGGGGCCGAAGGAATTTGTTCTACTTATCAGAAATTCTACTTATCCAGACTGCACACATTTACACTAATTTACACTAATACCATGCAGTAGTATTGAGTAAAATGATTGTACCACTTAGGAAACACAGTTAGTGAACAAATAAATAGCAATACAATATCTGAAATGTTTAATTATTTTAGAAAGCGGAACATTAAAGTCATACGAACATTTCCAAATTAATTAAAGAAAACGTCTGTGATTTTGCTTTGCTTCTTGACTTGTGAAAAATGTCTTCCCAAAAATTCTTGTAGCCACTCATTGAACAGTTCTGATGTCATCCATGCCTTTTGATTGGCTCTGTAATTCACACACAATTTTATTTTTTCAAGCCTTTGAAACAACGAGGATTTTTAAATTTTCCAATCACAAATAAAGGCCATTTTTCACTACCATCCATATTGGAACACACAACCACTGTTATTCTTTCTTTTGATTTTTTCCCCCCATGACACTTTTCCACGACACTGGTGATCGAGTGAAATGGCGAGTCATGACTGCCCACGCTTTCCGGCATGGCACATGATTGATTGATTGATTGACACTTTTCATTTTTGGAAGAAAATGTTTTATCAGGAACAATATCCAAAATAAGCCAGTTTCATCGGCATTAAATACATCCACAGAATTATATTTAGCAAAGCAGGTCTGAGCTAAAGAGGCTAACAAAATTAGAACATTATATACAACAATAAGAAAGAGACAAAAAGCTTTTTTTGGTCATGTGATGAGAAGAGAGGCACTGGAGAACATTGTGACAACTGGAAAGATTGAGGGGAAGAGAGGCAGAGGCAGACGACAAGAAATGATGCTAAATAGATTGCGATGGTGGCATGGAGGAATATCAACGGCAGAGTTGATCCAGAAAACCAAAGACCGAGATCTGTGGAGAGTCATGAACACCTACGCCAGTCGGCATGGCACTTGATGATGATGATGTCTGAGCATGTCTTCTATCCATGAGTGAGTCGTTGCTTCGTCGACTGACTGTTTCTCTCCACACACATTCTTGTACGTGATGCAATGTCGTTTTTTGAAACGATTCAACCAGCCAGCACTACAATTCCAGTCTGTCTGACCTCCAAGACGTGCAAATTCTTCTGCTTACGCAATAAGTAAATGCTATTTACTGGTACATTTGCTGATCTAATCACAGTGAACCATTTTAAAAGGGCAGCATCAACAAAATCACTTGCAGTAGTTCTAGCTTGCTGTCTGTCACTGTCAATTTGACATTCGAAAAACAGTTTTCTGTAGCGGTATTTATGCTTTAAGATGCCGGGAAGTGTCGATGTTGGAATACCAAATTCTCTAGCTATATTCACTTTCTTCTTCCCACTATGTTCAACCTCTTCCAACAGCTCAGTCTTTCTTTTTAAAGTTAAATAAACTTTCGTCCACTAGCCGCCATTGTTGACATGTAGCGAGATATCGTATGTGTGAGATCGTTGTTCTCTGGATTGACTAAAAATAATTCTTTCGCAAAACAATTTTTTTTTGGTTTGGTTTGAAATGAACAGTTCGACTTAAACATGAACACTTATATAGTCAGTATTAATTTTTATGTTCGAATAATCCGAAAATTCGAGTTAACCAAATTCAACTTATCAGGACTTTTTATACAATGATAAAGAAGGATAATGGCCGGATCTAAGCCAGTAATGTCGACTTAAGCGAAATTCTACTTATCCGAGTTCGACTTAAGTGAACTTGACTGTATATGAGCTTAGAGATTATCATGCCCATATTTGATCAGATACACCAAGGATACTAGAACCTAATTTATATGAGCTTAGAGAATATCATGCCCATATTTTGACAGCTTTACTGGTCAGCAAATCAAAACATTCCTCCTCTGACCACTAAGGACTGTGGTGTCACAACTTCCTAACCTTAATGATTGATACTCATTTAATCACAAGCTTTGTAGCTCTTCTGTAATATGGGTGTAGGGAAAGTCTGGCCTGATTTGTCACAATGAAATCACTGAAATGTTGTTCATATTCTCGGGTTCTGTGGTTTTGTTCTGGTTCTTAGACTACTGGCTTTGTTTTGTGATAAACTTGACAGGCAGTCCTTCACATATATTTGGACACTAACTCAGTTAAGCAGTATTCTGTAGACTGTTATCTTTGCACTTTTAAACAAACAACTATCTCTGACATTTATCATCATCTGCTCTATCTCCATGGAAATGTTGGTCATGTGTCAAGGGTCTAGGATTCTGTTATATAAGATACAGGTCTTGTTTTGTGACAGTTGACGGGCAGTCAGTCCTTCATTCTCTTCTGGAACATTGAGACTGCTGAGTGATATTCTGTGGACTGTTATCTTGACACTTTTAAACAAATAACTGTCTGGGACATGTATAACATACACTGTCTCAATGCAGTGTTGTCTGTCTCTCCATTCCACATTCAGCCCAGCCACAGCCAAGAGCTGTCCACACAACATGGTCCAATCTCAGACTCACTACTAATGGCTAGCCTCCTTGAGTTATACAATTGTTTAAATATATAATGCAAATTATTCAAGTAACAATTACTCGGAGTAGGAGACATTGCTTACACTCAGGAAATAAATGACCGTAGACCCCGAGGTAGACCAAGAAGATGGTGGAGAGATAATATATATACAGACCTACAAGCACTTGGAATCAACGACTGGCAAGAGAAGGTCAAACGAATGGAGACAGATTGTATCTGCAGCAAAGAACCTTAATGGCTGAAGAAGGAGACATTGAGATACAAAATCAAAGATTCTCAAACCCATAACACATGATCCCATCCACTTAGTTCCAGAAGCCAGACTCCTATACTGCAATTAGGGCTTTGAGATCAATCTTCTTCAGGATTTGGCCATAGTTTGGGCAGTTACCCAGTAATACAAATTGTTTTTAATTTCAGCCACTAGATGGCACAAGGAAGGAGTGGCAGTGTCACAGCAGTGCTCAAAATTACTACTGCCGTGAGACTGCCATTTTCATCTTTGCACCATTTAGTGTCTAAATTGAAAAACATTTGTTTATCAGGTAATTGTCCACACTTGACAAAATATATTTGTTTATCAGGTAATTGTCCACACTTGGCAAAACATATTTGTTTATCAGGTAATTGTCCATATTTGGCAAAAATGTATTAGTTTATCAGGTAATTGTCCACACTTGGCAAAACATATTTGTTTATCAGGTAATTGTCCACATTTGGCAAAAATGTATTAGTTTATCAGGTAATTGTTCACACTTGGCAAAATATATTTGTTTATCAGGTAATTGTCCATACTTGGCAAAACATTTTTGTTTTTCAGGTTGTTGTCCACACTTGGACAATTTGCCATACATCATATAATTTGCCATTACCAAACTATCATCATTATGTGGCAATATCTGTGCAGAATGTTGCTTTCATTAAGGCCCACCAGCTCCCCGGCCTCATGTATTTTCATGCCAGGGTATCTTTAATGTCCTGTGTCCACCTCCTTGTTGATCTAGCACTTCCTCATCTTCCAGGAACCATGTCTTCCACTATTGTGATGTTTAATATTACAATGGCTGCGGTCACCCGACCAATATGGTTACTGCCATTGAGGAAAGCAACGGCAAACTACCTCTTTAAAAGTGCCTAGTACATTATGATTCAACTAAAGACTGATCATCGCAAGACAAGGACAGAGACATTAAAATTGGCAACATGGAATGTTAGGACGTTAAACAACAACGAAAAATTAGAGAATATAAAACAAGAAATGGAAAGAGAAAAAATTAATATTTTAGGTATATGCGAAACGAGATGGACATGAGCAGGCATCAAGATAATTGAAGATTTTAAGATTATTTATTCTGGAGGTGAAGATCGACAAAGGGGAGTGGCAATTATTTTGGACTGGAAAACATCAAAATCTGTTCAAGGATATTGGGCCGTGTCGGACAGGGTTCTTCTAGTTAAATTAAGTGGCAGACCTTTTAACATAAATGTTATTCAAGTATATGCCCCAACAGGAGAATCCAGTGAAGATAGTGTAGAGGAATTTTATAATGACATAGAGTCTGCCTTAAAGAAATGTAAAAATTCAGAAATAATAGGGGACTTCAATGCAAAAGTAGGAAATCAAGGTGATAGATACACAGTAGGAAACTATGGTTTAGGAGAGAGAAATGAAAGAGGATGCAGACTCGTAGAGTGGGCAAAAGAACAGGAAATGATCGAGGAAACACTTGGTTTAAGCAACACCCTCGAAGATTATGGACATGGAGGAGTCCTGATAGCAGCAGGATTAGTAACCAGATTGACTACATTCTGATTAGCAGAAGATTTAGAAACGCGTTAACAATAGCAAAAACAGTTCCCAGTGCTGATTGTTATAGTGACCACAGATTACTTACAGGAACATTGAGGATAAAGTTGAAGAAAGTCAAGTATATAACAGGAAACACTAAATATGATTTGTGGACATTGAGTAACGACAAGGAAATACAAAACAAATTCAACATAGAAGTACAGAACAGATTTGATATATTGTCTGATCTAGAGATCCTATTCCAGGATGTTGATGATCAATGGGAAATGTTGAAGAATTCAATCAGTTTGGCTGCAGAAACAACTATTCCAAAATTAAAGAAGGTGGGTCATAAGAAATGGATGACTGAAGAAATTTTACACATAATGGAAACAAGAAGGCTCAACAAAAATAATTATGCCAAATATGAAGAAATTCACAGACAAGTCAGAGTATTATGTAAGGAGGCAAAAGAAGCATGGCTTAAGGAAAAGTGCTTAGACATTAAAAAACAACACAACAGTCAAAATACCAAATTAATGCACAAAAGAATTCAAGAACTTACTAATAAAAGAACAAGTACATCAACAGGCTGTCTAAAAACTAAAGATGGCAAAATCATAATGAAAAAGATCAGATTCTACATGTATGGACAGATTATGTGAAAAACCTTTATAATGATAACAGAGAGGAACAGTATGATATTAGATTTAATAATGAAGGACCACCATTTTGAAGATGTAGGTTTGAAATGTTCTTAAGCAGATGAAAGCTGGCAAGGCCCCCAGTGCAGATAACATCACAACAGAAATGATTAAAGTTTTAGAAGAATTTGGACTAGAGCATGTCACCAGACTGCTGAACACATTATATGATACTGGAGATATACCTTCTGAATTATGTAACTCTGTATTTATTGCAATCCCAAAGAAATCAGGAGCCTTGGAATGTGATCAACATAGAACAATTAATATAATGAGTCACATCACAAAGATTTTGCTACGAATTATCATGCAAAGAGTGAGGAAGAAAATACAACCTGAAATAGGGGAAGAACAATGTGGGTTTGTAGAGGGAAAGTGTTGTGTATATGCTGTGAACAGTTATTGAACGTGCTATAGAAGTAAACAAGGATATTCATCTTTGCTTTATTGACTACACAAAGGCTTTTGATAGAGTTAGACATGTCAACATGGTGGATATACTTGCAGATCTACAAATTGATGGGAAATACATTAGACTTATAAAAAACATATATTAGAAACAACAAGCTGCCATAAGGATTGATAATGAAGTGGGACAATATCAGCCTATTAAGAGAGGTGTTAGGCAGGGGTGTGTAATGTCTCCAGATCTTTTTTTCAATATACAGTGAAAATATTTTCAGAAATGTAGAAGATATAAATGGAATCAGCATTGGAGGACAAAACATCAATAACTTTAGATATGCAGATGATACAGTATTGATTGCAGACAATGCGCAGGATCTGCTACAATTAGTAGATGTGGTTGTTGTACACTGGGGTTAAAATTAAATTGTAAAAAGACGCAGGTTATGGTAGTCACTAGGAAGAACAAAATACCACAACGTAATATACAAGTAAATGGGACTAATCTTCACCAAGTGAATCGGTACAATTATCTCGGAACAGTCATAACATCTGATGGGAGATGCCTTGAAGAGATTAGAATAAGAATCGCCATGGCGAAAGTAGTCTTTAGCAAGATGAAAAACATACTGACCAATAAAAAGATGTCAATTGAAACGAGAAAAAGAGTGTTGAGGGGATACATAGAGCTTGTTCTTTTGTATGGATGTGAAACTTGGACAATGAGCAGTCAAGCTGAAAAACATCTGATGGCTGCAGAAATGTGGTATTTTAGGGGAATGCAAAGAATACCATGAACAGACAGAAAAACCAATGACCAAGTACTACAGGAGACAAATGACAATCGTAAATTGATTAGAGAAATTAGACGTAGACAGTCAAAAATTTTTGGACACATGAGAAGAAATGGATTGGAGAACTTGGTGACAACTGGCAAGATCGAAGGGAACAGACCAAGGGGAAGACTGAGAAGTAAATACCTGGATGGCTTGACCATATGGCATGGTTGAGACAGGAACACTGAGCTGATCCACGACTCTGGTGATCAAGTGAAATGGCGAATCATGACCGCCCACGCTTTCCGGCATGGCACATGATTGATTGATTGAATATGACCAAAGTATTATTGTTTCCTCGACTTGATTCTGTTTATGAACATGAAAGTTTTCTTCAGTGTTCAAATATTTTTAAATGTCAGCATTTATCTCATTTAATCATCTTCCACTTTTGCCAGCAAGCGTCGTGGGGAGGAGTAGTTGACATTCCAGCGCCCGATGGGTGGCACTGGATAGTGTCATTGCATGTGGTTGTACAATGTCTTTGGTGTCGTTGATCCACTTTCTTCTCAGGCTTTCACTTGCTCTTGTAGCAGATCTTCTTTGATGTAGGGCCCATGCAGGTAGTTGATGGTGTTGCATTCTAGCAAGATGGTCGAACCATTTGATCTTCTGTCTTTCACTATATGTGGCACAAGGTGTTGATCCCACCATCTGTATGATAACACCATTTCTTACATAATCTTGCATAGTTTTGTTGGCAGCTTTTCTCAAGCATCTCATTTTATGATCCACAATATACTAATTTTCTGTAAAATTTTAATTCTAGAGCCACAATTTCTTTCTTTTTTGACTGAAATTGTCCATAATTTACATCTGTATGTTGCCACAGTCTCAATATGTTGACTTGTATTTGTTTGCTGGTGTTGTTCCAGGGGCTCTCTTTGCAGTTTACCCTGTGCTGTTACAGCCTGTCTCCTGCTGGCTTCATGTGAACATCCTCTAGCTTTCAGTGATTATATTCTCTAGCTTGATCTCTGATTCTTTCCTCCGCTTCTGTGATTGCCAATCACTACCTGTGAATGTATTTTGCATGGTGTATTTAAATTAGATGTAGACAGTCAACATTTGTTGGTCACATTATGAGAAAAATTAAACTGGAGAACTTGGTGACAACTGGCAAGATTGAGGGGAAGAGAACAAGGGGAAGGCAGAGAAGTAAATACCTGGATGGTCTTGACCATGTGGTATGGTCGAGACAAGAACACAGAGCTGATCAACGGCTCTGATGATCGAATGAGATGGACCGACCACGCTTAGCAGCATGGCACATGATGAATGAATTTCATTTGAATGGTCAGAACTATACATTTTGTAACACTGATATCCTTTTATGAAATTCTCTCTCTCTCTCTCTGTTTCTCTATTCCTACCTCTTTCTCCCTACCTTCCTCTTTATGTGTACTTGCATGCATTTATTTGTTGGCCAGTTTGTGTGAGGTTTCTCTTTCCCCAAAGTGATACACAACCTGTTGATGCCACATACCTATCCTTGTTCTTCTGTGAAATTTCTGTGTGTCTGCCCTGTTTAGGATGATTTCTACAGAACGGTTAATTCACTGTTTGATGAATTTTGACTGAATGATTATATTTTCCACCAAGACTGATCACCCACGAATGTCACGGAGTCTTAGCAGTGACAATTCCTATGGTAGACAACATCTGTCAGGTGCATACTGCAGAGTTATATATCATATGAAGTGAATAAATGAATAATACTTTAACTGAAACAATTAAAACACATAGTTGCAGGTATTGTTCAAGCGTGGAACATCTGTTATCCCCACAGTCATTTTAAATTTTACACAAACTCTTTCTGTTTGCACAAAATGTGTATTATTATTATTCATTTATTCACTTCATATGATATGTAACTCTACAGCAGTGGTTCTCAACCGGTGGGGAATTCCCCGCAAGGGGGGAATTTTAGGGTTTCCAGGTGGGGGAATGAAGACCATTTCAAGATTGTGTTAATACAAGAACCAATTACTTGATATTGTTTTTCCCTTCATACTTTACAGTTATGTACGTTTCATCCTTCTGAAATTCATTTTATAAAGTAAGTAGACCCACAAATCATGTTTTATGTGGATGTCTAGACTTGTTTTAGTATATGCTATTAAATTTACCTTCCATTTTTACGTATACTGTGTAGGGGTGGGGGGATTTTTAGATAGGAAATATGAAAGGGGGGGGGGGGCACGGGCCAAATTTTTTATAGGGGGGGGGGAATGACGGTCTGAAAATATGGTGAAGGGGGGCACGGGCCAAAAAAGGTTGAGAACCACTGCTCTACAGTATGCACCTGACAAGATGCAGCAAAATATGCCAGGCAATAAATCATACAACATAATGTTTGTAGCTTCTATGTTTAAATTCACTAAGGGAATATACTGTTTTGAATTATTAGAAGGGATTTGTAGAAAGAAAAACTGAATTGTAATACAAACCATTTATGTGACCTAGTCTGAACCAGTAGTCTGTGTTGTTAAGAGATGCATGATGTGTGCAATGTTTGGACAATTTGGGATGATTTTTAGCCATGTCGAATAGCATACAGTTTCATCATCGTCATGTGCCATCAACTGGCATAGGCCTTCATGTCTCTCCTCATATCTCAGTTTTTGGTTTTCTGGATCAACTCTTTTTATTTCTTGGGGCAGTGCCTCACTTTGAACTTAAGCGTAGTCCAAACACGTAATACTACTTCTAGTGCACTGGACTGGTGTTTGCATGTGGATTAGCTGTCCCTATTACCAGTGTCCCTCGCCTTCAGGTGAACCCACTCCAACAGTATTTATAATTTACATTCACAAGTCAAGGATGAGAGTACATTCACAAGTCAAGGATGAGAGGTCAACATTTTAGTCCAGTTGACCAGTGTATAGGTTGAACCCCCTAACTCAGCATCAGCACAGTGGATGTTTAAGAAAATGTGCTCTTATCCATTCTACCATGCTGACCCCCACCTCTGTTGATGATATTCCTGTGTACTGTTTACTCAGAGTACATTTACACTTTATTCAATTACAGTTTTTCATTAATGTACACTTCATGTCAATTTTAAATGTGTGTATTTTTCAGTGATTCATTTTTATTAATGAATGTATTTTTCAGTTATTGATTTTCATTAATGTTTACTTTTTGTCAATTTTAAATGATGCATATTGTTAGTGATTCATTTTTGTTAATGCATACTTTTTCGATGATTACATTTTTCTTAGTGTTTTAATCATACTTACTCAACCTGCTTAAAGTTATATTTGGTTTCATTTTTGTTCTTAATACTTTATGGCTGTAACAACGTTCATGGAATTTGTTTGCAAGCATTGACACTACCTCTCTGTCAGAATAGTTCACATCAGTTACAAGTTTGGTTCATATATCTTACTGGACATAGCAGTCAACCCCAGCATTCTTTGGCTGTTTGTGATTTCTTGGCAAGTCTATGTTTAGTAGCTATAATTGATTTTGTATGGTGACGTATGATTATGTATAAGCTATAATTGATGTATAATATTGTATGATTTTGTATAAGGTATAATTGATGTTGTGTTGTGATGTATGATAATGTATAAGGTATAATTGATGTTGTATGGTGATGTGCCCTGTATAGTGAAAATGTTTTCAAAAATGTACAAGATATGAAAGGAATCATCATTGGAGGAAGAAACATCAATAACATTAGATATGCAGATAATACAGTATTGATTACAGGCAATGAGCAGGATTAGTAGATGCGGTTGTTGCACACAGTGAACAACTAGGGTTAGAATTAAATTGTAAGAAGAGATGATTATGAACGTCACTAGGAAGAATGAAATACCACAATGTAATATACAGGTAAATGGGAATATTCTTAAACAAGTGAATCGGTACAAACATCTGATGGGAGATGCCTTGAAGAGATTAGAACAAGAATTGCCATTGCGATGGTAGCCTTTTGCAAGATGAAAAACATACTGACTAATAAAAAGATGTCAGTTGATACGAGAAAAAGAGTACTGATTTGCTACATAGAGTCTGTGCATGTACTTTTGTATGGATGTGAAGCGTATACAATGAGCAGACAAGCTGAAAAGATCTGATGGCTGTGGAAATGTGGTTTCTGAGGAGAATGCAAAGAGTACCATGGACAGACAGAAAAACAAAACCAACAACCAAGTCCTACAAGAAACAAATGAAAATCGTAAACTGATTAGAGAAATTAGACTTAGACAGTCACAATTTTTTGGGCATATTATGAGAAAAAATAAATTAGAGAACTTGGTCACAACTGGCAAGATCAAGGGGAAGACAGAGAAGTAAATATCTGGATGGCTTGACCGCATAGCATGGTCGAGGCAAGGACACAGAGCTGATCCACAACTCTGGTAATCAAGTGAAATGGCCAATCATGACTGCCCATGCTTACCGGCATGGCCCGTGATGGATGGATGGTGGTGTATGATTTTGCATATATTTCATGACAAAATTGTGTGGCATCCTGATTTCTGTGGTGCGCCTCCTGGCTGGTTGCCTTCGTCTTCAGTACTTCTCCTTTGCTAGAGCAGACTGTGGTCTTACTCAAGTTAAGGTGTGTAGGCACGCACACACGTGTCTGTGCATGCATGTACATGCATACACATCTAAAGCGTGCTGGTTATTTCTCAGCGCCAGTGACTCGCCGCCGCACCTTCTCCTGTTAGTTGAAACAGTTCTGCCATGAGAAGGCCAGAAGTTGGACTTTTGCTACAGAGATGATGAATGCACGAGTCATGGGGTATTTATGCAAGGTTGGGCGCTCACCCCAACTCCGCCCCGGGTACATAACAGCAACATTTGGAACCATTTAGCGTATGATTCTTATGTTTTGCCAACAATGGCATGAGCATAGTTGAACAAGTGTTTGGTGCCAGCTGTTATTGTTGTTGTTGTTGGCTAGGAGAGGTCAAGACTGGCCAGCTATTCCTGCCTGCACTCAGACCTACAACATGTGATGGTCCGACAGTGACAGGGACTTATTGCATCAGATGTTCTTCATGTGATCATATTTAGTTTCACAGTGCACAAAGACATGTGCACACATATCAGCACTCATGTCTGTTACTGTCTGTTGTTGATGTCGTTGCATTTGTACAGTTTTAATGTGCTAGGAGAGTTTTTTAAATTGTGTGTGTGTGTGCGCGCTGGCACACTTTGAACTCAAGCGTATCCATACACATGCTACTACTTCTAGTGCATTTGACTGAATTTTGCATGTGGATTAACTTTCCCTGTTACCAGTGTCCCTCACCATCAGCGAACCCACTCCGACTTCAGAGGTCCTTGTAATTTACATCCCCAAGTCAAGGACGAGAAGTCATCATTTTAGTGCAACTGTTCGACCTAGGGGTTGAACCCGTAACCTCCGGATCAGCACACCAGATGTTTAAGAATGTGTGTTCTTATCCATTTGGCCATGCTGACCTCCCTAGGAGAGTTTGTTACAGTCTGAGCAACAATGTCCATCTGCACAAGCAGGCACCATATTGTGTACACGCAAGGATTTTGTTAGAAACTTGAGCTTTACTGAGGATGGATCGAACACGTGCCCCACGTTGTCTGAAGCAGATGTTCTGACAGCTGGGCCACTGGCTGCTGTCCTTCTCTATTTTTATAGAATATTTTGACATGTCTAGCCTGGTGTATTTCCCTGCCTCTCTATACTTCTCTATACTTGTAGAATATTTTGACATGTCTAGCCCGGTGTATTTCCCTGCCTCTCTATACTTCTCTATACTTGTAGAATATTTTGACATGTCTAGCCCGGTGTATTTCCCTGCCTCTCTATACTTCTCTTTACTTGTAGAATATTTTGACATGTCTAGCCCGGTGTATTTCCCTGCCTCTCTATACTTCTCTATACTTGTAGAATATTTTGACATGTCTAGCCCGGTGTATTTCCCTGCCTCTCTATACTTCTCTATACTTGTAGAATATTTTGACATGTCTAGCCCGGTGTATTTCGCTGCCTCTCTATACTTTTCTATACTTGTAGAATATTTTGACATGTCTAGCCCGGTGTATTTCCCTGCCTCTCTATACTTCTCTATACTTGTAGAATATTTTGACATGTCTAGCCCGGTGTATTTCCCTGCCTCTCTATACTTCTCTATACTTGTAGAATATTTTGACATGTCTAGCCCGGTGTATTTCCCTGCCTCTCTATACTTCTCTATACTTGTAGAATATGTTGACATGTCTAGCCCGGTGTATTTCCCTGCCTCTCTATACTTCTCTATACTTGTAGAATATGTTGACATGTCTAGCCCGGTGTATTTCCCTGCCTCTCTATACTTCTCTATACTTGTAGAATATTTTGACATGTCTAGCCCGGTGTATTTCCCTGCCTCTCTATACTTCTCTATACTTGTAGAATATTTTGACATGTCTAGCCCGGTGTATTTCCCTGCCTCTCTATACTTCTCTATACTTGTAGAATATTTTGACATGTCTAGCCCGGTGTATTTCCCTGCCTCTCTATACTTCTCTATACTTGTAGAATATTTTGACATGTCTAGCCCGGTGTATTTCCCTGCCTCTCTATACTTCTCTATACTTGTAGAATATTTTGACATGTCTAGCCCGGTGTATTTCCCTGCCTCTCTATACTTCTCTATACTTGTAGAATATTTTGACATGTCTAGCCCGGTGTATTTCCCTGCCTCTCTATACTTCTCTATACTTGTAGAATATTTTGACATGTCTAGCCCGGTGTATTTCCCTGCCTCTCTATACTTCTCTATACTTGTAGAATATTTTGACATGTCTAGCCCGGTGTATTTCCCTGCCTCTCTATACTTCTCTATACTTGTAGAATATTTTGACATGTCTAGCCCGGTGTATTTCCCTGCCTCTCTATACTTCTCTATACTTGTAGAATATTTTGACATGTCTAGCCCGGTGTATTTCCCTGCCTCTCTATACTTCTCTATACTTGTAGAATATTTTGACATGTCTAGCCCGGTGTATTTCCCTGCCTCTCTATACTTCTCTATACTTGTAGAATATTTTGACATGTCTAGCCCGGTGTATTTCCTTGCCTCTCTATACTTCTCTATACTTGTAGAATATTTTGACATGTCTAGCCCGGTGTATTTCCTTGCCTCTCTATACTTCTCTATACTTGTAGAATATTTTGACATGTCTAGCCCGGTGTATTTCCCTGCCTCTCTATACTTCTCTATACTTGTAGAATATTTTGACATGTCTAGCCCGGTGTATTTCCCTGCCTCTCTATACTTCTCTATACTTGTAGAATATTTTGACATGTCTAGCCCGGTGTATTTCCCTGCCTCTCTATACTTCTCTATACTTGTAGAATATTTTGACATGTCTAGCCCGGTGTATTTCCCTGCCTCTCTATACTTCTCTATACTTGTAGAATATTTTGACATGTCTAGCCCGGTGTATTTCCCTGCCTCTCTATACTTCTCTATACTTGTAGAATATTTTGACATGTCTAGCCCGGTGTATTTCCCTGCCTCTCTATACTTCTCTATACTTGTAGAATATTTTGACATGTCTAGCCCGGTGTATTTCCCTGCCTCTCTATACTTCTCTATACTTGTAGAATATTTTGACATGTCTAGCCCGGTGTATTTCCCTGCCTCTCTATACTTCTCTATACTTGTAGAATATTTTGACATGTCTAGCCCGGTGTATTTCCCTGCCTCTCTATACTTCTCTATACTTGTAGAATATTTTGACATGTCTAGCCCGGTGTATTTCCTTGCCTCTCTATACTTCTCTATACTTGTAGAATATTTTGACATGTCTAGCCCGGTGTATTTCCCTGCCTCTCTATACTTTTCTATACTTGTAGAATATTTTGACATGTCTAGCCCGGTGTATTTCCCTGCCTCTCTATACTTCTCTATACTTGTAGAATATTTTGACATGTCTAGCCCGGTGTATTTCCCTGCCTCTCTATACTTCTCTATACTTGTAGAATATTTTGACATGTCTAGCCCGGTGTATTTCCCTGCCTCTCTATACTTGTAGAATATTTTGACATGTCTAGCCCGGTGTATTTCCCTGCCTCTCTATACTTCTCTATACTTGTAGAATATTTTGACATGTCTAGCCCGGTGTATTTCCTTGCCTCTCTATACTTCTCTATACTTGTAGAATATTTTGACATGTCTAGCCCGGTGTATTTCCTTGCCTCTCTATACTTTTCTATACTTGTAGAATATTTTGACATGTCTAGCCCGGTGTATTTCCCTGCCTCTCTATACTTCTCTATACTTGTAGAATATTTTGACATGTCTAGCCCGGTGTATTTCCCTGCCTCTCTATACTTCTCTATACTTGTAGAATATTTTGACATGTCTAGCCCGGTGTATTTCCCTGCCTCTCTATACTTCTCTATACTTGTAGAATATTTTGACATGTCTAGCCCGGTATATTTCCCTGCCTCTCTATACTTCTCTATACTTGTAGAATATTTTGACATGTCTAGCCCGGTGTATTTCCCTGCCTCTCTATACTTGTAGAATATTTTGACATGTCTAGCCCGGTGTATTTCCTTGCCTCTCTATACTTCTCTATACTTGTAGAATATTTTGACATGTCTAGCCCGGTGTATTTCCCTGCCTCTCTATACTTCTCTATACTTGTAGAATATTTTGACATGTCTAGCCCGGTGTATTTCCTTGCCTCTCTATACTTCTCTATACTTGTAGAATATTTTGACATGTCTAGCCCGGTGTATTTCCCTGCCTCTCTATACTTCTCTATACTTGTAGAATATTTTGACATGTCTAGCCCGGTGTATTTCCCTGCCTCTCTATACTTCTCGAATATTTTGACATGTCTAGCCCGGTGTATTTCCCTGCCTCTCTATACTTCTCTATACTTGTAGAATATTTTGACATGTCTAGCCCAGTGTATTTCCCTGCCTCTCTATACTTCTCTATACTTGTAGAATATTTTGACATGTCTAGCCCGGTGTATTTCGCTGCCTATCATCAGGTGCATACGCATAGTTATATATCATATGAAGTGAATAAATGAATAATACTTCAGCTGAACAATTTTCAACACACACTCACTGGTGTTGTTCGAATGTGGAGCATTTGTTATTTGAAATTACAAAGGGAATAACAAATGCTGCTCATTTAAACAATACCTGTGACTGTGTTTTAATTGTTTCAGCTGAAGTATTATTCATTTATTCACTCCATATGATATATAACTCTGCAGTATGCACCTGATGAGATGCAGCAAAATATGCCAGGCAATAAATCATGCAACATATTGTTTGTGGCTTCTGTCTTTAAATTCACTAAAGGAATCAATCAATCAATCAATCATTCACTAAGGGAATACATTGATTTGAATGCCCTTGCTTTGCTGTGGATCTCAAACGCATTTGGGTATATGATATTGTATCGTGAGATTCTGGCTGTACTGTTGCCATGTATTCCTAGTTATTTCATTGTTTCCACTTTACAGTGGTGAGTATTTACATCATTAACACCATAAGAGGACTGGGACTTTTATAGAAATATTTATCTTTGCACATTTTGCAGATTTTTGTGTTTGAGCAATTATTTTTGTATACCTTTTAAGATTATATTTTGTTTGTGAAAGGCCAATCTGGCAAGTTGATTGATAACTGTTCTGTTTGTTGAGTCCTCTCTTGGGCATGTTTAACTGATTCACTGCCAAATAAAAAGTAGGTTTGGGTGAAACATGGTTCACAATCAAATTAACAAGTATTATAATGTAAATCTCTTTACTGCGCATTGAAATTGCAGAGGATACCATGAAACAAAACACATAACACGATAATCCTGGTATGGCAATATATAATGCTTTGGGACAGAATCAGTTAACTGATTAACTGCCATGGGATGATTAATCATCTTAGGTGACTTTCCATATCTGCCATGGGATTATATATCTCTGAAATGCTGTCATTGCAAAATGTTGTCTCAATTAAAATATCAGTACAGTAGTTTTCCCTAAGCAACTTGCTTTAATTTTATGTATAATGCATGTCTCCTACCATATTAACAACTTTTAAGCCATAACTGTGACACACCCCTACTTCCCATTTTCCGCCATCCAATTTTATTTGGTCCAGACCTACTTTTTGTGTGGCGCAAATCTGTTAATAAAAGGGTTCAGCTGTGGTAGAGCTGTACAAATACAACGAATAAGTCGAGTCCACTTTCCATTTGTTTTATTTTAGTCAATTCATTTAGCAGTGTAAAATGGTATGACGGCATCACCAAAGTGGATATTCGTGGAGATAACTAGACAAATACCAGTAACCAAGAGGTCAAGAAAAGATGCTGCCACTGGATAGAACATACACTCAGAAAAACCTGAAAATAGTATACCCAGAAAAACCTTTGTCTGACAACCACTTCATCATTATCAAGTGCTCTGCCAGCTAGCATAAGCATTCATGTCACTCCACAGATCTCAGTCTTTGGTATTCTGGATCAACTTTGCTGATGATATTCCTCCATGACACCGTCTCAATTCATCCAGCATCATTTCTCTTGGTTGGCCTCTGCCTCTCTTGCCACATAGCAAGTGCCCAGATCACGCCATACAGAAGATGGAAGGTACTCTCAAAGTAAACAGGGCACGAAAACTATGGGATACGAATATACGTCACACCAACGTTAGCATGACAACAAAAACATACGTTGTGCGACGATCAAGGTGAACGGGCGTGTATTGGATTTGGAGAACAACTTGGTGTGGCTATTGGATCGTTTGAAGGCTAGCAGTGGACTCACTCCAAGCTAAGAACAGCTAGAAGCATATATCGAGAACGCCATGGATTCGAGAACGACGGGCAAACTCTAGACAGACAGAATCGGAGGAAGATGACAGCAAGGACGACCTGAATGAACGGAGGAAAGAAAAGTATTACTATTACTGAGTGACGATAAGGAAAATGCAGAACAGTTAGTTTACATAAAGGTTAGTGCACGCGTATATTAGATGCCATCCCGGCAACAACGCGAAATCTAATTGTTCACAACAAAATGTATTATAACTCTGTCAACTCCGTAATAAAGCAGTGTTAGTTCTCCTGAGATCCGATGTTTACTTCATATTTCAAAAGTTCTTCAGTGAATTCATAAACTGTTATCGTTACGCCATTGTAATGAGCCAGTTCCTTTCGTAAGTTCGAACTTACATATCCACATGGCAAAACACAGCGAAGAAGGACTTACGACATGGCACATATGGGTGCACGTCTCGGGATTACTAGCTTAACTGCATCCACCACCAGCCACAGAATGTACATCAATATTGTCATATCGGGAAAATTAACTGTACACCGATAGCCATTGTCACGCACCATTCCGCACATACCTTAAACGGCAGCGCTGTGCTGCACAACAATCGTTGAAGTGGTGACAAATTTTATAAAAATCTTTACTCAAGTTTTTACTCAAGAAATTATAATGTCGACCACAAACAACACAAAAGTAAGGTAAGAGGAACAGTGACACGTTCTTACCATCTGAATATGATTCAGTAGACACCAATGTCGACATAGTTCGAGTGCAACACGTCACAGAAGAGTCTAGATCCACTACAAGTTCACTTGCCATTTTATGTTCGTTGCCGAACACACGGAAATCGTACATTTTTACACACTCAGCTATCTCAACTATCTGCTAATTGTGGACAGTATGCACGCTTGCGTTTTGTCGAGTGAACTTGGAAACTAATACGTGGAGACCTGTCCTTCACCATGAGTTTCGTCTAGCATCAACACACAGCAGAAAAGCATTTATAGTACGATTACGAAGAATTTGAACTCCAACGTACATGAAAAGGAATTTACTCTCCGAGTGATACGATTTACCAAACGTCAACACACTCGATCGTCACCTTATACTCGATTGGACATTGGCTATACGGATCTGACAACAAGCAACAAGATGAATCATTATACATGTCACCAACATACAGGCTGAGGCAGCTCAAGGTTCAGCGATAAATCTAAGCTTTAAAATAGTGACACCGCCGTTGATAATGTGAACCATCCGATTCAACGGGCTCGTTGCCACGGGTGTCACAATTGTATACTGATTACTTATAGTCAGTTCACCACTGCCTCAGCAACACCAAGACTTACAAGGACAACATTCCTCGAGTTCAAGTATTACATATCACCAATCCACCACCGGTATCTAACTGGCAGATACCACACACATACTTCAACACTGTAAATTATCTACGGATCATGCCAACGGTAGAACATAAGGCCAGTATCACTATCATGATATCACTATCACTGATTTCAGTTTCACTGATACTATCAGTTTTAATTTGTTGATCGTTACGTTCATTGTTGTTGATTAGGTGCATTCGTATGATACTAAGTAATTAGCGATGACCAATTTCGCGTTAAATTAACACCTCTTCTTGGGGATAGTTAAGATCATTTACTTAAGAAGACGTTGTGTACTTACAATCGTCGGGTCGTTACGAAGTAATTTGTATCGATCTCACGTGTTGTTAGTACTAATAGTGTGTATAGTGGTGTTGCAGTAGTGTTGTAATTTTCTCTTATTGGTTATCTAGATTCCGATAGTCAGTATTATTGTCTTTTATGAGTACGAATCCTCTAAAAGTACTGGAGAGTTTTGGTCAGAGACCATAACTTTATGAAGGGAAAATCCCAACTGCACCTCCCCGTGGTAGAGGATGGAAACACACCACGGTGTGGCTAACACAGCTCTGGGGACCGAGTATCCACCGGAATAAGTGGACAACTCTGCACCTGAGCAGGGCAGGGCACTCACTTGTCCTTACAGTCGGAAATGGCTGTCAAAGGCAGAGTTAAAAGACCACCGTGTGAATGTGGAAGGCAAGGGGAAACCACCACATTATCTTCCCAAGACTTCATGGCAAAACATAAATCAAAGTTAGTGAAGGCCGTTAATGGCTGTCTTAGGGCATCCTCGTCCGGTAGGGACAGTCATGAGCCACAGGTGACACCAGACCGTCATCCAGCTACTGATGGCAAAATCATAACTAAAATAAATAAATTTAGAGTAGGAACATGGAATGTTAGGACATTAAATGAGCTAGGAAAATTGACCAATGTTCTAAGAGAGATGGATAGCATGAAAATGAATATACTAGGCGTTAGTGAGATGAGATGGAAGGGATCGGGCAAAATTATAGCTGACAATCACACAATAATTTATTCTGGAGGGAAAACACATGAAAAAGGTGTAGGAATAATATTAGACGAAAAAACAGCCAAGTCAATTAATGGATACTGGTGTATTTCAGATAGAGTTATTATGGTAAAAATCAAAGGCAAACCAATAGACATAAATATTATACAAGTATATGCACCAACAGCAAGCAGTAGTGATGAAGAAATACAACACTTTTACGACGAAATAGAAATGGCTATGGCTCAAATTGGATCACAAGAAATAAAAATAATACTTGGTGATTTTAATGCAAAAGTAGGAAAGGGGAAAATGGAGGATGTAGTGGGGAATTATGGTTTAGGTACAAGAAATGAAAGAGGGGAAATGCTAATAGAATGGGCAAATATCAATGAGATGATAATTGGAAACACATGGTTTAAACACCATAAAAGACGACTGTACACATGGATAAGCCCTGATAAGAAAATACGCAACCAAATTGACTACATAATAATTAATAAAAGATTTAGAAATGCTTTAATTAATGTAAAGACAATGCCTGGTGCTGACTGTAATAGTGATCATGTACCACTATGTGGACAAATAAAAGTAAGATTAAAGAGGGGGAAAAAAATGGTTAAGAACATGAGACTTAATAAAGAGGTTCTGAAAATAGATAAAGAAATGCAAGAACAATACAGAGTGGCTGTGAAAAATAGGTACAATGCAATAACTAAAATACAGAGTATAGATGAACAATGGGAAATGTTAAGGGACTCCATTCATCAAACTAGCAAAGAAGTATTACCGGAGAGAGGCAAAATAGCTAAGAAAAAATGGATGAATGAAGATATCTTAAAACTGATGGACAAAAGAAAACAGAGTAAAAATGACAAACAAGAATACGCTAAGATAAATAAAGAAATAAAAGATAAATGTGGGAAGGCTAAAGAAAGTTGGTTAAACGAGCAATGCAAAAAAATTGAATTAAATTCCATTAAAGATACAAAAAATATGCACAGAAAAATCAGTAAGCTTACAGGAAGAAAAATAAGAATAAATACAGGGTGTTTGAAATCAAAAACAGGAAAGATAATATTAGAGGAAGATGCTATAATGAAGAGGTGGAATGAGTATATAAGAGAATTATATGAAGGAGAAAGGGGAGAATTAACAGAAGATAGTAACTTAGAAGGTCCACCTATTCTGAAAGAAGAAGTCGCTGACGCTATGAAACGTATGAAGAAAGGAAAAACAGCTGGGCCAGATGAAATCACAATAGAAGAATTAGAAGTATTGGGAGAATTTGGAGTAGATATATTAACCAAAATGTTGAATGATATTTACAGCAGTGGATATTTACCCAGTGATATGCTGAAATCTTTATTTATAGCTATACCAAAAAGACCAGGAGCAATTGATTGTGAAGATTTTCGTACAATTAACCTTATAGGTGAAGATTTTCGTACAATTAACCTTATAAACCATATCACTAAGCTTCTACTCAGAATCATAATGAGAAGAATCAAAAAGAAAATAAAAATGGAAATTAGTGAAGAACAGTATGGATTTGTGGAAGGAAAGGGCACAAACAATGCAATTTATACATTACGGACACTAATAAAAAGGTCAATAGAGAAACAGAGAGACATATATGTGTGCTTCATAGATTATACTAAGGCATTTGATAAAGTAAAACATGATGAACTGATTAAAATGTTGGAAGATATCAACATTGATGGAAAAGATTTAAGAATAATAAAGAATGTTTACTGGAACCAAGTAGCAGCAATTAAAATGGGAAATAAAGAGGGTAGTTACGAACGGATAAAGCTAGGAGTACGACAAGGGTGTGTCTTGTCACCAGATCTTTTCTCCCTGTATAGCGAAGTAATAATGAGAGAGATCAAAGAGATGCCAGGAATACTAGTTGGAGGTTATAATATAAATAATATACGCTATGCAGATGACACAGTATTGGTGGCGGATAATTCAACAGACCTACAACAATTATTAGACGTTGTAGTAACAGAGAGTGCAAGGAAAGGACTCGCCTTGAATATCAAGAAAACAGTAACAATGGTAATATCAAAGAAAATGGTGACACCAAAATGTGACATAGAAATAGAAGGGAAAATCCTTAACCAAGTTGATAATTTTAGATACCTAGGGGCATTTATAACATCAGATGGAAGATGTACAACAGAGATTAGGAGTAGAATAGGGCAGGCAAAAGCCGCTTTTCAGAAAATGAAGAGTATCTTATGCAATAAGTCACTATCACTGAATGTAAGAAAGAGAGTGCTGAAATGCTATGTAGAACCAGTTTTGCTGTGTGGCAGTGAATCTTGGAACGTAAATGAACAGATTAAGAAGAGATTGGAGGCAACAGAGATGTGGTTCCTGAGACGAATGTTGCGAGTTCCTTGGACTGCCAGAGTAACTAACGACGACTGCCTGAAACAGGCTAATGAAGCTAGAACATTGTATACAACAATAAGACAGAGACAAACATCTTTCTTCGGTCACGTGATGAGAAGAGAGGCATTGGAGAACATCGTAACAACTGGAAAGATCGAGGGGAAGAGAGGCAGAGGTAGACCAAGAGAAGTGATGCTGGATGGATTGAGACGGTGGCATGGAGGAATATCAGCACCAGAGTTGATCCAGAAAACCAAAGACCGAGATCTATGGAGAGCCATGAACGCCTACGCCAGCCGGCACGGCACTTGATGATGATGATGATGAGTACGAATATGTGTTTGCGTTACACGTCACTTGTTTTCCCTCGTAACTGTTAACTGTCTACTGTTATTATATTCTTTATACTGCATATATTTTCATACTACTTTCTGTTGTTTACATAGAGTAACGGTTAGGACATTTCTACCGCAATAAGTTTGCTGAATTTTTTTTTTTATTAGTCAATTCTACATTATTGTTGAGTTTGAAGTTGACATTTCATTCAACATTTGTTATTGGATATATTATCTACTCTATTTTGAACGTACTTGCATATTGTCGATTCTTTTGCACTTTGCTATCTTATTGCAGCTAGATAAGTTATAGCACAGGTAAGACAACATGTCGACAAGACAAGGTGAGGAGTCATCCAGCTTGACAGGTATAGAACTATTGCAGATATACAGTCAATTTCTGGCTCAACAAGAGAGAGCAGAAAGATTAGCAGCGGAAAATGAAGCTGAAGAACTGTATATCAAAATATGACAATGACACTATGATCACCCATGAAGGTAACCTTGATTTTCACCAAATATGGGTCAATGGTATGACAACGAACTGTTTTAGAGACATGGCCACAGATATTGTGGGAGTGAACCACAGGCTAGTGAGAAATAGATATTACACAGGTGACAGCATTAGGTGCAGATCATTTGGAGGCACCGTAGAAAAATACAAAACCGCATGGGTCTCAGTAAAATCTCCATTTTATACGGGGAAAGTATGTGCAGCGGTCTAACCATATCTGTGCGCTAGGTTGATAATAGGTAACATTCCTGATGCCTTAGATTACGCTCAAGAGATAACGATCGAACCCAGTCGTGCCAAAGCACTCGAAAGAACCCAAGTCCACGTGACGCAAGAAGAAGAAGAAAATACACAAATGAAGCGGGGTACATCAACTGTTGACGAACACGAGGTAACACAAAAGAGCGATAACACAACAGTAAATAATTGTGTACACCATCATATTCACAAGGTAGACAAACCCAAACACGGGGAAATAAATTCTCCATCTGTGAGTATAAGTGATAATCAAAAGCAAATCAGGTGAGATTATATGTCTTTAAATGACATCTTTCTGAAACATTCCAAAAAGAAAACAAAGGTTACACGCACTCATAACAAACAACAGAGACAGCCCACTAGAGTGTTGACTAGACAGCGGCAATGGGATGTTATAACCATATTTATTGCTCAGATCATAACTTTGGCGAAGTCAACCATGTCACAGGTTGAAAGTGTCGTCATGAAACATTTACTTTCGAACAAAGATATATGTTATTTGTACCAGTACATACATGTATTGTACGCACAGGTCAAGAAACATATTACAAACGGGTTCATACGAATAAAAAGGCATATCACAAACATGTGCACAAAAGTCAAGAAGTGTATCACAAATGTGCACACAGAAGTCAAGAAGTATGCCACAAACATGTACTCGCAATCAAGAAAATACATTGCTTGCGGCATTACGACTATCCACTCACAAACCAAGAGAATATACACACAAACCAGAAAGAAACTTACAAACTGGTTAATAGAAACCAGGAAATACATCACAAACATTTTCGTGTGCAAGTCAAGACAATGTTGTAAACTTTGGCGTACAAACAAAAATATACTTTACGAACTTGATAAGTAAAGGCAAAGAACAGTACAGAAAACAAATTACGCTTATCTTTGCTTACTATATTTACTTGCCTTACTTCTGGTACAGATTTACCAAACATACCTCATTACAGTGTATGCATTACACATCATACACAAGAGTGAAAACTATAACATTGTTCCAGTCAACAAAGTTAAAGGCTACATACATTGACATACGTGCAGAAAAGAGATTCTATAGGTTTGAAAGAAAGAAAGAAAGAAAAATAATAAAAGGAAGAATGAAAGAAAAAATAAAGAAAGATAAAATGGGATGAATGAGAATGTTAAGTAATCATATCAACACATAGTTCACTACAGACACATTAGGGTATTACAAAATAAGTTGTCACAAAATTTTCGATGATATACAGCTATACTTTCAGAATTGTTCACACTATCTCATATGTCTACAGTTCGTGATGAAGTGACATGTGATGCAGTATTTTGGATCTGTTAATTCCAGCATACTTCGATTTCTGGGATGAACTTTTACTTTGCGTGTACATACTTCAATTACGGTGATGATGATCCGATTGATTATGAACTTTCAATAATCATCGAGAATTCGAAGATTAAGGAATATGGATTAAGTATTTTGCTTAAGTGACAATTTGTGTAGTTATATTAATTAGAGTGACACTATTTGAACATTGAACTAACATTGATATGGTACATTTTAGTATATGTGATACGAACATTATATTATGTTTAGTTATCATGCACACATATAGATAATTAGTTAGTTACAATAGTTAAGTTATTATATTAGAATAGTTATGTTCGTTAATTATATTGGTTAATTAGTTAATAACTGTTATAATTAGAAGGTTATAATTATCAATGGGTTCTAATATATTCATTAGAAGGCTACGCCACATATGATGAGCCGTTACATTGAGTTGCACATAAGTAAATGCGGTTTATGGTGTAGAGAAAATCTCTAAAGTTATAGGATTGCACTATGTACAGCAATGGCGACCACCTCACCTATATATATATATATATATATATATATATATATATATATATATATATATATATACATGTTGTATGCGAGGAACACCCAACGGATATATAAGCCAGCGACAGTATTGAGCGTTAACTGGTACTGACTACTTGGTATCTGTTGCTTACCTACGTCCCCAACTCCGGGTTTGACCCAGAGTGAGGACACTTGTCCATATGGACATGTAAGGGACTAATTGTATAATTAGTTAGACCAGCCTCCCCATGGGCTGGCTACACGACGTTCACCGTGGGATTGTGAACTGGAGGGCGTGCCCGTCATATAATGATATTTTTTTTGGGGGGGGGGGGTAATTAATAGGGGCCATAACGTCGTACTCAGCATTGTATATGACTCTTGATGTCGGCACTGCTATTGGGCATGGTTTAGTAATCATGAGGTGTATAAATGTGTAAATGATTTTATCACTTAAAGATGGGGAGGGGGCATAATGCCACATAGCAAGTGCCCAGATCATGCCATACAGAGGATGGAAGGTACTCTCAAAGTAAACAGGGCACGAAAACTATGGGATACGAATATACGTCACACCAACGTTAGCGTGACAACAAAAACATACGTTGTGCGACGATCAAGGTGAACGGGCGTGTATTGGATTTGGAGAACAACTTGGTGTGGCTATTGGATCGTTTGAAGGCTAGCAGTGGACTCACTCCAAGCTAAGAACAGCTAGAAGCATACATCGAGAACGCCATGGATTCGAGAACGACGGGCAAACTCTAGACAGACAGAATCGGAGGAAGATGACAGCAAGGACGACCTGAATGAACAGAGGAAAGAGAAGTATTACTGAGTGACGATAAGGAAAATGCAGAACAGTTTCAGTTAGTTTACATAAAGGTTAGTGCACGCGTATATTAGATGCCATCCCGGCAACAACGCGAAATCTAATTGTTCACAACAAAATGTATTATAACTCTGTCAACTCCGTAATAAAGCGGTGTTAGTTCTCTTGAGATCCGATGTTTACTTCATATTTCAAAAGTTCTTCAGTGAATTCATAAACTGTTATCGTTACGCCGTTGTAATTAGCCAGTTTCTTTTGTAAGTTCGAACATATCCACATGGCAAAACACAGCGAAGAAGGACTTACGACTTGGCATTCCTCCATGCCACCGTCTCAATTCATCCAGCATCATTTCTCTTGGTTGGCCTCTGCTTCTCTTTCCCTTGATCTTCTCAGTTGTCATGATGTTCTCCCATGCCTCTCTTCTCATAACATGTGCAAAGAAAGCTGTTTGTCTCTTTCTTGTTGTTGTATATAATATTCTAGTTTCCATGACATTCACAAGGTAAAATAAGGAGGAAGACAAAAATACAAGGAGAAGAGACGTGAAGACAGAAATGTATATATATATATATATATATACACACACACACACACACATTCTCCATATGACGAGGACATGGATGGAGCTGCATGGGATAGCTAGAGAAAGGACGACAGGGGGGAGTTAGGGGAGTAATCGGCAAAAAGAACAAGTGCTAGATTGTTGAAGTTCTATATAAAGCCCTTGGATGTGAAACATGGACAATAAGCAGACAAACAGAAACATCTAATGACAGTGGAAATGTGGTTTCTGAGGAATTGCAAAGAATACCCTCATTTATTCTGCATGTGCCATGCCGGTAAGCGTGGGCGATCATGTTTCACCATCTCAGACGATCATCAGAGTTGTGGATCAGCTCTGTGTTCTTGTCTCAACCATATCATGTGGTCAAGTCATCTAGGTATTTACTTCTCTGCCCTCCCCTTGTTCTCTTCCCCTCGATCTTGCCAGTTATCATCAAGTTCTCCATTTTATTTGTCTCATAACATGCCCAAACAAAGTTGACTGTCTGTGTCTAATTTCTCTAATCAGTTTGCGGTTTTCATTTGCTTCTTGTAGGACTTGCTCATTAGTTTTTCTGTTTGTCCATGGAATTTGCATTGTTCTCAGAAACCACATTTCCACTGCCAATAGATATTTTTCAGCTTGTCTGCTCATCATCCACATTTCACATCCATACAAAAATACAGGTTCTATGTAGCACTTCAATACTCTTTTTCTCATTGCAATTGACACCTTTTTGTAGGTCAGTATGTTTTCCATTTTGCAAACAACTACCTTTGCCATAGTGATTCTTTTTCTAATCTCTTCAAGGCACTTCCCATCAGATGTTATGACTGTTCCAAGATAGTTTTACCAAATATCTTGGATGGACAGAAAAACCAAGAAGACACAAAACAAATAAAAACTGTAATTTGCTTTAGAGAAATGTAGACATAGTTTTGGCACGTCATGAGCAAAAATAAACTTGAACATTTAATGACAGCTGGTAAAATTGATGAAAAAAGAGCAAGGGGGAAGACAGATAAATACCAGGATAGCTTGACCTCATGGCATAATTGGGACAAGAACGGACTCTGATGGTCATGTGAGAGGGCGAACCTTGACTGCCCAAGCTTATCGGCATGACACATGATGATGATGAGTGTTAGAAAGCTACTCACCATCACGTGCAATCATGCTGTATACATCTATATGTGTAACTCTATCTGTTTGATTAAGTCAAGGAAACGTAATTGACTTCAGTCAAGAACCGACATCACAGCAATCGGGACATTCTTATACATTCTCTTTCCTCATCTGCAACAGCCAGCAAAGAGTCCCAATACTGATGGTACCAGTAGTAGTCTGATTATATGTCCGTCTGGCCTTTTCTCGAAGTTTGTTTTTTCTGCGCTTACTCACTTTGAACTTAAGCTTAGTCCATAAACATGCTCTACTGCTAGTAGCAGAATCCAAGTGCAGAATCTTCCACACACGAGTGAAGTAGAAGTAAGAGGGAGGGAGTTGAAAAAATGCACAAACCAAAAGTGTCATTATTAGTCATTAGTCGCGGTTCCAACTTCACTGCAACGGGTCGTCCGCATTATGCTCTGTTCCTGTGCAAGTGAGTATCACACAAAATACTCCTCACAGCCCCATGTGAAAAGTGGAAAAAAAAATAGGAGTCTTGACGAACCAACAGCCCGCACATGTACACTGTGCAGCCACACATTACAGCATAAGGCAATCCAGTCAGTTCTGCGACAAGCCGACCGCCATTAAGCAGTTACGCTACAAACAACTGCGGACAGATGTAAAAGCATTTCACTGTGCATAATGCTGCCGCCAGAATGCCAACACAAAAGTCTTCCACAAAAAATAGTTCATAATTGATGGAAGCGGCAGTCACTAGAAAACCAGCAGCCACACATTACTGCATAAGGCAATCCAGTCAGTTCTGCGACAAGCAGACAGCCAAAAGTATTCAAGTAAAAAACAAAAACACTGTCATTATAGTTATTCTAGATATTATATTTTCATTTTTGAGGAGTATACAAAAATATATATCTGTGACATTGTGTCAAGTTGACATGCCAAAACTGATTAAGCATAAAACAGGGCGCATATAAATGGGTTACAGTTGTGCAGCATGTAGCGTCCATTTGGGTTATATTCTGTCACATATACTTGCTTGGTCCCACAAGATTATTATAATCAAGTTTATAAATCCCTACCAGAGATGTCAAAGTTAGTTGCATATTCTTCACAGAACACTGTAATCAACCCCAGCATTTATTAGTTTGTGATTTACTGAGTATCCACCAGGATAAGTGGACAACTCTGCAGCTGAGCAGAGCAGGGCACTCACTTGTCCTGACAGGTGGAAATAGCTGTCAAAGGCAGAGGTAAAAGACCCCCATGTGGATATGGAAGGCTAAGTGAAACATTATATTCCCAGGATTTCATGAATAGTCACAAATCAGAGGCAGTGAACAACATTAATGGTTGTCTTAGGGCATCCTCATTCGGTACGGAAGTCATGAGCCACAAGTGACGCCAAACCATCATCCAGCTACTGATGGCAAAATCATAATGGAGAAGAGAGGCATTGGAGAACATTGTGATGAATATAAAGATTAAGGAGAAAAGAGGTAGAGGCCAACCAAGAGAAATTATGCTGTATGGATTGAAACAATGGCATGAAGGAATATCAGCAGCAGAGTTGATCAGAGTCATGAACGCCTAAGCCATTTGGCATGGTACTTGATGATTATTATTTACTAGGCAAGTTTAGTTTTTTAGTAGTTTGCCATTGCTTTCATACCATTGAAATCAACACGAAGCGGTCTGCTTCCAAATCACCCCCAATCTTGCCAGTTGTCACCAAGTTCTCAAGTTTATTTCTTCTCATAACATGGCCAAAAATGTTGACTTATCTACGTCTAATTTCTCTAATCAGTTTACGGTTTTTATTCGCTTCTTGTAGGACTTGATCATTAATTTATCTGTCTATCCATGGTATGCTGAACAGCGCATAAATGCCTTTGAATATAAATGTTATAGACGAGTTCTAAGAATATCTTGGGTAAAGAAAAGAACAAATGCATCCATACTTCAAGAGCTGAATACTGAAGAAGGTTGGCTATTAAAGATGATAAAACAAAGAAAATTGAAATATTTTGGTCACTTGAAACGTCACGAAAGTTTGGAGAGAACAATAATGGAGGAGTATATGCCTGGGAAGAGAGGAAGGCCAAAGAGAAGATGGGTGCAAGATATGGCGGATGATCTCCAGATGGATGTATCGGATGCAGGACATCTTGCTTATGATCGAGAGGTTTTCCAGAAGGTTGTTATGGGAGCGAGGTTCTGCAAAGGACATGCTACTGAATGAATCCATGATATTCTTTGCAAATACAAATGTAGTATGGTGTTCATACAATTTCCTAATCATATGTCTATTGTCACATGCCCTATTTCACAGAACATTAGGTGACATCATGCCATACTGTTACCTTTTGTTAACAATTAAATCATGTTATTAAATCTTAAACAGGAGATGTTTTTAAATAAAATAAATAAAAGGTAATGTAGTTAAGTGTGCAGTACGCAAACAAATACACATACAGAATGTGCTCAAGAAAAAACAAACAAAACCATTGTCTGATTATAGGTCCTCTCTGGATAATGTGACATCTCCTCTTCTTCATATATCACTGTTTTCATGTTTATTTCTCCGCAAAACATTCCCAACAAATCTCAACTGCCTATTAACGTCTAATTTCTTTAAACAGTTTACAGTTTTTGTTTCTTGAAGAACTCTCATTCATTTTTCTATTCGTCCATGGTAGTTTTTGTATTTTCCTTAGAAACCACATTTCTACTGTCATTAGATGTTTCTCTATAAAATCATGATTTACTAGGCATCAGTAAAGAAGGTAGTTTGCCATTGCTTTCCTTCTTGGCAGAGATCATACTGGGCCATGACCATAGCCACTGTCTCTAAACAGAGCTCCTGTCTACTAACTTGAGACTATGTAACCAAAAACTACCTGCTGACTGCTCTCTACCTCAGACCATAGTCTGCTACCACAGTTTGACCATACCCTGGTTGGAAGACTAAGCCAGTTCTCCATCTTTTCCAAAGGTGTCCCATAGGCAACTATTGGGGTCACTCAAAGGCAAAACTAGGAGCAAATTGTGAGCCACTTCAAGTGGCTCACTGTATACTGAGAGGTTTAAAAGACTGGTCAACATTCAATCAACATTTTCAGTCAAGGAAGCACAGCCAACATTCAAACCATTATTTCAGGCAGCAAACCCAAACCAACATACAATCCAAATTTATATTTCCACTCAACAAACTACAGCCAACCTTTAGTCCAACATTATGTTGTTGTACTGGAAGGCCAGTTACGGTACAACATGATAGATGCAGCAATTATTCCAAAAATTCCATTTGTGGCAGGACGGAGCTTCTGTGCCCAAAGAATACCAGGGGGCAACCAAGAGACAGCATTGGTGAAATCTGCTCCGTACTGAACCAGCAGCAGTAGTAGGTCTTTCTGCTCCGCAGACAGTTTTTTCAGATTTTCCCTGATTTCAATATTTTGTGATGACTCCGAGCCAGTTCTGTTTGTGAAGATAACGATAAATCAAAATAATGTGATGAAATACAATGTAGCACCAAACTTAGAATATTTAACTCAGAACAAGAAAGCTGGAAGGGAAGAGGGGCAGGGGAAAACCAAGAGAGAATATGTTGGACAGTCAGACATCATGGCATGGAGGAAAGTCAGCATCAGAAATTGGCAGTACACGAGACAGAAGGCTGTGGACAGACATGATCACCAACACCACACGGCATGGACTATAAGAAGATTGGCAGCACACGAGACAGAAGGCTGTGGACAGACATGATCACCAATGCCACATGGCATGGACTAAGAAGATTGGCAGTACACGAGACAGAAGGCTGTGGACAGACATGATCACCAACACCACACGGCATGGAATATAAGAAGATTGGCAGCACATGAGACAGAAGGCTGTGGACAGACATGATCACCAATGCCACACGGCATGGACTATAAGAAGATTGGCAGTACACGAGACAGAAGGCTGTGGACAGACACGATCATCAATGCCACACGACATGGAATATAAGAAGAAGACGACCACCAAACTTAGCAAATGTTAAATCAGTACCTCTGTATGGATCACCAGAAACAAGGAGAATGACAAAAAGAGTTACTAATAAACTACAAACTTGTGCCTGCGTGGAAGTGAAAGACTAGAAAAATTTAGTAAAATCACCCATGAGGAGCTTATAGAGAGAATGAGACATATTCCAGCAAATCTAGACATGTTCATGATCGGATGGGTTTTGCAGCCATGTTTTCTATGGGATGAAGTAGACAGTTTTGCCCTGGTTACTGTTACTGGCGCCTGGCCATTTTGGCAGACGATAGTTTGTTACATTGTGCTTCAATATTTTGCTACATGCGCATAATAAAACTATAACCGGTGGCGGGACCAGGGATGGAGTTATACCTGTCCATAGCACAAAGCCTGGGCTGAATTGTGAAGACCATGAGTTGCCCATGCAGCATGATCCCTCTCTCTGCCTGCCTAGTTTACTCTGGAGGAAGGTTAACACAATACATGTGGAACAAGACAAGCTGTAGAAACTGCCGGATCAGCAAATCAATGCTCTCTGCTTGCCAGAGCTTCGATCCTAAACTAGTTGCTGACCAAGGCTTAAGGCCTGGTCTACCCTGCAATGACATTTAGTCTTTATGTTACATTTCCTCACACTATGATAAGGCTTGTACCCTCCCAATTGTGCTTCTCTGCCTGAAGCCGTTGGCACAATGTGGGGTGTATGGTTTGGTAAGCACTGCCCAACATTCAGCACTAACAGAAAGCATGTAATATCATCTACATACGCAGCTCAGTCATATCTGATCAAGACCTGACAAAATGCCCTGGCTATATATTTGAAATATACCCTCTATTATCTATTGGATGATGATGATGATCACGTATATCTCATTCAACAATGTTTTCTTCAGGACAAAAAAGTAGTCATGCAGGCCGCTAAATCAGAAGAAGAAGAGACCAAACAAAGACATATCAAAACAGTAAACGTGTGCTCAAGCACATCTCTTACTCATTCTTATCCAGATCTTGTTGTTTGCGTAGTCTCTTGACCTGTGCTTGGAGTCTGCGCAACTTGATTAGTGATCTGAGATGAAAGCATATATTAAGTATCATATTAAATATTTACCTGTCAACTAACATTATCTATCACTAATATTAACCATCATGAGATCTGAGATGAAAGCATATATTAACCCTTTACAGGTCACAGCGGCCAATTCCGGCCGATGCCATAAAACGATCGTAGCGTCCGATTCCGGCCGATACTATTATGCATTGTAAAATCGCGATCTCTCGGCTTTCCGACACTTCCAACGGCTACTTTCGCTTTCGCCGACAGCTTGACAACGTGGCCGCCATTTGTAAACACAATAGTATGAATTTGAACGGACTTTTAAGGACAATTTTTGATAGTTTTCGGGATTTTTACGCTGTTTTTCAAAATGGATTTCGGCGATTCTTCAAGTGATAGCCGAGATTTCGCTAGGTTCATTTTAAATGACATTAAAGGGCACGAAGTTGACTATTAATCGGAGCTAGATATCAGTGCAAAGCGTTACTTTGCATTAGCAGTCATGAGTCGGACTTTAAAGAAAGTGATTATGATTCTGAAAATGTGTTTGTAAATTGCCGTATAGATGACAGAAAATCACAAGCAACATGCCATATTTCGTAAATATTTGTGTTCATATATGGATTACCGACAACAATCAAGTGAGTAACATATTCTGCATGATTTTCCCTTCCTTGTGTTGTTTATTTAACTAAAATCGGTTGACTAACACCTTATTTGTGATGTTTTTACTAACGCGACCCGAAATTTTACCGAACCTGAAAAAATCTTGCCCGTTCAGGGCTAGAAAACGGACAAGCGTCTGCCCTGTAAAGGGTTAAGCATCATATTAAGTATTTACCTGTCAACTAACATTATCTATCACTAATATTAACCATCATGAGATCTGAGATGAAAGCATATATTAAGCATATTAAATATTTACCTGTCAACTAACATTATCTATCACTAATATTAACCATCATGAGATCTGAGATGAAAGCATATATTAAGCATCATATTAAGTATTTACCTGTCAACTAACATTATCTATCACTAATATTAACCATCATGAGATATGAGATGAAAACATATATTAAGTATCGTATTCAGTATTTACCTGTCAACTAACATTATCTATCACTAATATTAACCATCATGAGATCTGAGATGAAAGCATATATTAAGCATCATATTAAGTTTTTACCTGTCAACTAACATTATCTATCACTAATATTAACCATCATGAGATCTGAGATGAAAACATAAAATATATCATATTAACTATTTACTAGTTGCTTAACATTACGACACCTAACTTGAAGACACCTATCATGCAGTATGTATGCCATTCTGAACCAACAGAAGGAAGGAGAAATTAACAACAGCAGAGGATAGGAATATAACAATTAAATGTAAAAGATGATAAGAATAGAACAATTAACAATAGAAGAAGATCAGGATGGAACAATTAACAATAGAAGATGATAACAATGGAACAAAAATAAACAAACTATAGAGGATAAGAATGGAACAATTAACAACAAAAGAGGATCAACAGAAGATGATAAGAATGGAACATGTAACAATAGCAGAAGATTAGATGGAACATTTAACAATAGCAGAGGATAAGAATGGAACAAGTATCAACAGAAGATGATAAGAATGGAACAGTTAACAACAGAAGAGGATAAGAAAGTAACATTTAACAACAGAAGAGGTTAAGAATGGAACAATTGACAATAGAAGAGGATACAAACAGAACAATTAACAACAGAGAATAATAAGAATGGAACAATTATCAACAGGAGAAGATATGAATGGAACAATTATCAACAGAAGAGGATAAGAATAGAACAATTAACCACAGAAAAGGATACAGATGGAACAATTATCAACAGAAGAGGATAAGAACAGAACAATTAACAACAGAATAGGGTAAGAATGGAACAATTAACAACAGAAGAGGATAAGAATGGAACAATTAACAACAGAAGAGGATAAGAATGGAACAATTAACAACAGAAGAGGATAAGAACAAAAGGTAAGGACATTGAACAAGGGGTTAAAAGACATTTAGGACTGACTTCATTGCACCGGGTGTAACACCATCTAACTGTATTTCTCAGCAGATCAACTAACGCCTGCTGAAAGCGTCGCACAAAGCATGAACTCCATGGCTGCAGTAATGACCACTGGGCCCCTGTGGTACATCTCACAGAGCATGAACTCTACGGCTGCAGTGACGACCACTGGGGGGGTCCTGTGGTACATCTCACAGAGAGTGAACTCCACGGCTGCAGTGACGACCACTGGGCCCCTGAGATACATCTCACAGAGCATGAACTCCACAGCTGCAGTGATGATCACCGGGAAAAGGGGGCGGTCCTGCAGTACGCAGCACTCGTGACCTGAATCAGTCTAAATATTAATCCACAACCTTCTGAGTGCGAGGCAGAAGGCTTGAAAACTTCATTTCAATTACCCCGCCGCAGGTAATTAACAGCAGCAAGTGATAAAAGAGAGTCCGAGGAATTAATAGAAGAGGGTAAGAATATAAGATAAGGAGAATGAACAGACGAGGGTAAGAACAGAAGGTAAAGTGAATGAACAGAAGAGAGCCATCTTAAACAGCCAGTGAAGAGTCCTAATACTAATAGTACCAGTAGTAGCAGTCTGATTATGTCTCCGACTGGCCTTTCCTCGAGTCCTGAGTGTCAGCCAGGTCTTTTACTTACTCCCTGCTGCACCTTTCTCTCCAGGCCGTGATGATCTATCTGTTCTTCTGCACTATATACACACAAAGAGCCCTGACCACTTCTGACTTATCATGTATCAATACCCAAACCCAGCAGTGCATACCCAGAAAATCTGTCCACCTGCTCGTTTCCCACCAACCAGAATGTTCTGGGGAAACATCCCACAGATGTTTCTTTTGTTGCATTCAACTTACTTGATGATCTCACCAAGAAGTGACAGTGCCCAATTGGCCACTCCCAGCAATGAAAACACAGCACTGTTGCCTTTCAAAATCTGCTTCTGTCGGAGCCAGGCTATATGGTCTATCACATAGTATGACTGATTCAACAGACTAATTACAAACTCCAGTGGCTGAAGAATTCCTTTTTCCTGAAATATGATACAAACAATTGTTAATTTGAATTCTAAAGATAATTCCAAAACAGACACATTTCTTAGCATAAACCTTCTTTGGGTATATGAAGTATTACTGCAACTGGCACCTGGCCATTTTGACAGATGATAGTTTGTTACATTGTCCTTCAAAAAAAGGCGTAATAACTACAACCCATGAGGGGGAACAGGGACGGAGTTACACCTCTTCATGGCACAAAGCCTGGGCTGAATTGTAGAGACCATATGTTGCCCATGCAGCATGGTACCACTCTCTGCCTGACTAGTTTACTCCAGAGGAAAGGTAACACCAACACATCTGGAACAAGACAAGCTGCAGAAGTTTGTGTTGTGTGTGAAGCTTTCGGAAGGACACGCTGGGAAAAGAGATGAAGCAGACTGGGATGAAACCTGATGCAATGAAGTAGACCCTCTTGCCTTTTAAAACCATTATCGACTCACTTAATGGCACAGCACATGATGATGATTACGAATTTGGGAATGTGAGCCACATCAAGCAGCTTGTACTATACACTCAATAAGCAGTAACAGAAACAGAAAATTGTACCTTCAGACCAAAACTGGTGGACATATTGTTCAGCAACATCGGCAAATCATCAAACAGGCGGAGAATTGTTCGACAAGCGCTCAGTTCTCCAGATATCAGCCTCCATTTCAGTTGAGCAGAAGTTTTCCCATCTCCGGCCAAGAACATACCAATATAAGATGTGAGACGGAGAGCTCTGTCCCTTCCTCTGTATGTTTCTAGAACTCGCACAATTGTGGCCAGGTTTGACATATTTGAAATTATAAGTATAAACAATCAACAGTTCAAATAAATGAAGATATTTTATGGTGACTTTTTTTACGACTCTGTGTGTCGGCAGAGATTATTGCCAAAAGTAATTGGCCAATTATAAATTCAATGAACAAACTTGGTCACAGAATTCTGAAACCCAAACATGCTATCCACGAAGAGCTCATGGTGCTCCTATATCTAGACAATCCATGGAATGTTATCACCTGCAATAGGAAAATAATTTCTTTTTCAGTTATAGTATTGTTACATTTCAGAAAATGAAAAATATCTTATGCAATAAGTCATTGTTATTGAATATAAGAAAAGGAGTTCTGAAATTTTACATAGAACCTGTTTTGCTGTATAGCGGTGAATCACAAAATGTGAATGAATAAATTAGAATAGCTTGGAAGAATTGGAGATGTGGTTCCTGAGACAAATGTTGTGAATTCCTTGGACTGCCAGAGTATCTAAACAATATAAAATAACACAAAGTAATGTAGCTTTACAGAACACAATTACGGAAAACAAAGCGTGTCTTCTGTACTGTTTGTTTATATTTCCATAGTTTTACCACCATACCATTAATTTTATTCAGAGTAACAACAATTGCCTGTAAGAGGCTAATGAAAGTAGAACATTATATACAACTATGAGCAAGAGACAAACAGCTTTTTTTTTGGTCATGTGATGAGAAAAGAGGCATTGGAAAACACTGACAACTGGAAAGATCAGTGAGAAAAAAGGAAGACCAAGAGAAAAGATGCTGAATGGCATGAGACGGTGACATGAAGGAATATTATCAGCAGAGTTGATGCAGAACACCAAGGACTGAAATCTGTGGAGAGACATGAACACCTGTGCTGGCAGAGCACATGGTGATGATGACGCCTGGAGTCCATCCAGCATCATAGAATATAAGTAAACAAACCAATCAAGGACCCAGTTTACATTCCTGGAGGTCTAGTGGGTATATGGTGCTAGTTCCATATTGCTACAGACCAATCGTCATCCCGCTGGTGACGAGGTCAATGGCACGCCTGCCCCTTTACTTCCCTAGACATTCCCAGGTACCCGCTTTAGACTGGGTCCAAGCCCAGGTTAAAGTTCATAAGTCAATTGCATATTCTTTACAGGACGTCGCAGTCAAACCAAACAATTTTTGGCTGTTTGTGATATCTTGGCAAGTTTACGTTCAGCAGTTTGCCATTGTTTTCTGAATTACTGGTTCTCATACCATTGTATGAAAACCAACGCAAAGCGGTCTACTACCAAATAGTTTGCAGATGTGTTTCGAACACGCTATGTGGGATTACGCATTGCAACCGTAACTCCTTCATCACAGAGCCGGAATTTTTTTTTTTAATTCTGCCTAAAAACATGGTGAATAATCCTTAACTGGGATGAATAACCCTTATTCAGACAAGGAAAATAACCAACAACTTTTAAAATGTAATATTAAAACTATCCGAGATAGAAAGAGTTGAGTACCAATGCTATCTATGACATGAAGTCACAACTGGCAATATGTTTAGTATGCCAAGAAAGCCGACCTGTAAAATACAATATAACAACTATCTGAGATAGACAGAGCAACATTTGCTTGTGATGTTTATGAGAGATTCCAGATTAGATAGGAGACAGTTGCAGTAGCACTGGTTGAGAACAAATATAACAGAGTCCGATATATCTTAATGCCTATTCTTATGGAGACGTGTGTTAGTCCCTGGGTGTTGAATTGGATAGCAGCTACCCTGCACTCTCATAGGGTTTCTCTTCATCTAGGTTCATGGACCTCAGAGGTGTGCATTATTACCCGGGATGACCACAAGGATCTGAAATATTGCCTGTGCTATTCAATGTATGCTGGCTTCCTGGCCTAGAGGTTAGCGACTTTTCTCCGTAATCTCGTATACTCTCGTAAGTAACGTGACGACGGAGAGAATCAGCAGTGGTTCGAATCGCGTCGGTAACTTACGGGGTATGTGAGCCGGCCGCTCAGAAACAATGACAAATTATTGAGCGTAATCTTGCCAAGAAATCAACAATCAGCTGAAAGATGCTGATGTTGACAGCAATGTCCTGTAAAGGATATGCAAACATTTATTATTTATTCAATGTATACACGAGCAAGACTGCAAGCATTGAAGCACCTGGGATTGGAAGGATACTGACATTTGCATATGATGTCCTTGTGCATAGACAAAATAATTACTATCTCAAATAGAAGCTACACTAAATCTAAGAAATATTTTTTTTTAAAAGTAAAATAATTGGAAACTTGTTATATGTAATATAACAACTACCTGAGACAGAAACAGCTACCTTCTACATGAAGTCCAGACTGGCAATGTGTTCAGTATGCCAAGACAGCCGACCTGTAGCTAAACATGGTTCTTTTATAACATGACCTAAGTGTGTACACTGGCCTGATTTGTAAGTATAACTTGTTACTTGTCCCTGGAATAGTCAACTATCTCACAACAGTGGTTACAGTGACCCACTATTTCTGAGATGTTAGTGTCACTTCTGTTTGAGATAATTTTTTGTGTGTAGATATTTTTTGTTTGCACTCGCTCGCTTTGAACTCAAGCATAGTCCATACACGAGTTACTACTTCTAGTAGACTGGACTGATTTTTGCGTGTGGATTAGCTTTCTCTATTACCAGTGTCCCTCACCATCAGGCTAACCCAATCTGACTTCAGAGGCACTTGTAATTTACGTCCTCAAGTCAAGGATGAGAAGTCAACATTTTAGTCCAACTTACCGGTGAAAAGGTTGAAACCACTACCTCGACATCAGCACACCAGATATTTAAAAATGAGTGCTCTTATCTAGTCGGTCATGCTGACCTTCTGAGAGTGTTTATTTTGACTTAGTTTAGTTTAGGGTAGTTTAATTAGTTTAGGGTAGGGTAGGTTAGTTAGTTGGGTTAGGGTAGGGTAGGTTAGTTAGTTAATTTAGTTTAGTTTAGTTTAAGGTAGGTTAGGTTAGTTAGTTTAGTTTAGGGTAGGATAGTTAGTTTAAGGTAGGGTGTGGTAGGTTAGTTAGTTGGTTTAGTTTAGGGTAGGTTAGGTTAGTTAGTTGGTTTAGTTTAGTTTATGGTAGTTTAGTTTAGTTTAGTTTAGGGTAGTTTAGTTTAGTTTAGGGTTGGTTGGTTAGTTAGTTAGTTCAGTTTATTTAGTTTAGGGTAGGTTAGTTAGTTAGTTTAGTTTAGGGTAGGTTAGTTAGTTAGTTTGTTTAGTTTAGGGCAGGTTAGTTAGTCTACTGAGCGTAATCTTGCCAAGAAATCATCGAGATCATGGCACTCTACAACTACACCTGACCTGGCTTTTCATTCACCAGACCTGGAGTGGAACATTACACGAATTGTTGGGAAACAACTAGGTGGCAGTGACCATCGACCAGTCTTTCTAACTGTAGAAAATGAGCTTGTAAGTGAAAGCAGCACCCTCTCGAGGTGGAACTACAAGAAAGCAGACTGGGCAGTGTACAAGCATCGCACCAGCATACTGGTTAGAAACCTGAACACTGAGAAAGACATAAATAAAGTAGTTGAAGAGTTTGGGAAATGCATACTACAGGCAGCGCGAGAAACAGTACCAAGAGGAGCCCGTAAACAATATAAACCCTACTGGAGTAATGAACTGGAACAGTTGCATAATGATGTGGAAGTATGTAGAAAGCAAGCAGAGGCCACACCCAGCCAAGAGCACCACAATAAATTCCAGCATGCAAAAGCCAAATTTCAAAGGGCCAAGCTGCAGGCTAGACGGAAAAGCTGGCAGGAAAAAACAGAGTCTCTGAACTTTGAAAGAGACACAAGGAAATTGTGGAAGCTAATAAAACAACTTAACGATGAGGGCACAGGGAGAAACTCAAAAATTGCACTACATAAAGATGGAAACATCTTAACAAGAAAGCAAGCAGCTGACCATTTTGCGGACTCATTCGCACAAGATAGCAATATCAAAATCAGTCCAGAGAAACAACAAGAGATTCAAGAGAAACGGCAACATACAGGACAGAAGGAAATAGTACATGAGGTTCTGGAGGCACCCATCACAATCAGCGAACTGGAGCTAGCCATATCAAAACTGAAAATGAGAAAGTCACCAGGAGCTGATGGTATCTCCAATGAAATGATCAGGAACCTAGGAACAGAGGCCAAAGCAAAGCTGTTGCAGATCTTCAATAACAGTTGGACCTTAGGCAGTGTTCCACAAGCCTGGAGAGAAGCAATCATGATACCCCTCCTAAAATCAGGGAAAGATAGTTCCATTGCCTCTAGCTACAGACCAATTAGCCTCACCAGCTGTCTCTGCAAAACACTGGAGCGCATCATCAATCACAGACTGCAGTGGTACATTGAAAGTAAAAACATCCTTGTGCCACAGCAGGCTGGCTTTAGACAGTGCTACTCTACGGAAGATCAGACAACCTACCTCTCTCAAGAAATTGAGGATGCATTCCAAGAGAAGAAGCTGGTGCTTGCGGCATGGATAGATTTGAAGAAAGCCTTTGACAAAGTCTGGAAAGAAGGTCTGATGAATAAACTGAGAAACTGCAAAGTCAATGGAAGAATGTACAAATGGGTGAAAGCATACTTGCACAACAGAAGAGCCCGAGTACAGATAGACGGACTAAAGAGCAAGAAAGTACTACTGCGTCACGGAGTTCCCCAGGGCGGAGTATTGTCCCCCACACTCTTTCTAATCTTCATCAATGATCTCGTTGCTAATCTACCGCATGGAATTAAAGCCGCAATGTATGCCGATGACCTGGTTCTATGGAGCACAAATGAACATGCATCAGTGGCCACCAGATTACTACAAAGAGCTGTAGATACATTTGCTGCATGGGCAAATAGATGGTGTGTCAGCATAAACACTGACAAGTGCAGCACCACCCTATTTACCCTCTCTCCAAAACAAAAGGCAGGGACCATCCAGATAAATGGAACACCCCTACGAGAAGATAAAGAACCAACATACCTTGGAGTAACATTTGATGGCAGGCTGACATGGAGAAAGCACATCAACAAAGCAGTAACAAAATCCAGAATGAAAATAACCATCCTGACAAAACTAAGTGGAACCACATGGGGAGACAGTGGGAAAATACTTAGCAAAGTTTATCAACAGAGCATACGACCACACCTGGAATACGGGTCAACTGCATGGTGTTCGGCAGCAAAAACCACACTACAAGAGCTGGACAAAGTGCAAAGGAGGGATGAGATCAACCCCTATAGTGGAAATGGAGAAGATGGGGAGGACACAAGCACTGAGTGAGCGCAGAGATACGAAAACGCTAATACAAGCAGAAAAGTTCCTCAGCTTGCCAGGCCACCCTATGAAGAACAGATTTGAAAACCTAGCTATGGGGCGGTTGAAAAGAAGTAGTTTTATCCACCAGGCCAAACGACTCTGCAGAGAAACCACCGATCTGCCCACAGTTGGTATCCCCCTAACAACTATTCCAGAGCGAACTCCATGGAAAGATGAGCATAGACTATCATTACAAATCCAGACAAAAGTGAGAGGAATATTTGACAAGGAAGATCAGAACAGTGTGCAGCGCAGAACAGCCACTCTCAGCTTCCTTGATGAAGAATACCCACAGGACCTCTGGATCCGAGTCTACACAGATGGGTCAGCACAAAATGCTGTTCGAAATGGAGGAGCGGGAGTGTACATAGAATACCCAAATAATACCAGGGACACAGCTAGAGTACCGACAGGAAAGTACTGCCATAACTATGATGCTGAAATTGAGGCAATCAAGATAGCAACAGAGAAATTACTAAATACCAGCAATGGTACACAACCTGTGGTGCTATTGACAGATGCAAAATCAGTACTCGAGGCGCTCCTGTCTGGGAAATTGCCAGTACTAAGGACACTACTTTCTTAACTTAGCAGTCAGCATAAGGTCACCATACAGTGGATACCATCCCACTGTGGAGTACCCGGGAACGACAGAGCTGATCAATTGGCTAAGGAAGGAGCCAAAGAAGAACAGCCTGATGTGCCTGTAACATACCACCAAAAGAAAAGAATAATCAAATCAGTCAGAAAGCCACCAAAACCTGCTCAAGATGACTACCACGTTATGGATAGACCAGAACAAGTCATTATTCTGCGCCTCAGAACAGGGCACAATAGATTACGCAACCACATGTATACAAAATTCAAGATTGGTGAAACAGCCATGTGTACATGTGGATTGGCGTCACAGACAGCAGAGCACATACTCCAAGACTGCCCAAAATATAACATATCTAGGCAAACCTTCTGGCCTAGAGAGACGACAGTGGAAGATAAACTCTATGGACCGCTGTGTGAACTGAAAAAGACAGTTCAATTCATACAAGAGACAGCACTGCAGTTATAGACATATTTCAAGCGAACGAAAGAAGAAGAAGAAGAATAACAGCAGTAAAATGCTGGTGTTGACAGTGATGTCCTATAAAAGGATATGCGAAAAAAAAGGTTAGTTAGTTAGTTTAGTTTAGTTAAGGGTAGGTTAGTTAGTTCGTTTAATTTAGTTAAGGGTAGGTTAGCAAGTTAGTTTAGTTGAGGGTAAGGTAGGTTAGTTAATTAGTTTAGTTTAGGATAGGTTAGTTAAATGGTTTAGTTTAGGTAAGTTTAGTTTATGGTAGGTTAGTTTAATTTAGTTTATGGTAGGTTAGTTAGTTAGTTTAGTTTAGTTTAGGATAGGTTAGTTAGTTTAGTTTAATATAGGGTAGGTTAGTTTAGTTTAGGGTAGGTTAGTTAGTTTAGTTTAGTTAAGGGTAGGTTAGTTAGTTAGTTTAGTTTAGGATAGGTTAGTTAGTTTAGTTTAATATAGGGTAGGTTAGTTTAGTTTAGGGTAGGTTAGTTAGTTTAGTTTAGTTAAGGGTAGGTTAGTTAGTTAGTTTAGTTTAGGGTAGGTTAGTTGGTTAGTTTAATTTAGGGTAGGTTAGTTAAATGGTTTAGTTTAGTTAAGTTTAGTTAAGGGTAGGTTAGTTTAATTTAGTTTAGGGTAGGTTTGTTAGTTAGTTTAGTGTCGGTTAGTTAGTTTGCTTAGTTTAGCTAAGTTTCGTTTAGGGTAGGTTAGTTAGTTAGTTTAGATTAGGGTAAGTAAGTTAGTTAGTTTAGGGTAGGTTAGTTAGTTAGTTTAGTTTAGGGTAAGGAAGGTAAGTTTAGTTTAGTTTAATTACTTAGTTTAGTTTAGGGTAAGGTAGGTTAATTAGTTTAGGGTAGGTTAGTTTAGTTAAGTTTAGTTTAGGGTAAGGTAGGTTAGTTAGTTAGTTTAGTTAAGTAAAGTTTAGAGTAGGTTAGTTAGTTTAGTTTAGGGTAAGGTAGGTTAGTTAGTTTAGTTTAGTTTAGGGTAAGGTAGGTTAGTTAGTTAGTTTAGTTAGGTTTAGTTTAGGGTAAGGTAGGTTAGTTAGTTAGTTAGCTTAGTTTAGTTTAGATTAGTTTAGTTTAGGGTAGGTTAGTTACTTAGTTTAGTTTAGGGTAAGGTCAGTTAGTTAGTTCAGTTTCGCTTAGTTTAGAGTAGGTTAGTTAGTTTAGTTTAGGGTAAGGTAGGTTAGTTAGTTAGCTTAGTTTAGTTAAGCTTAGTTTAGGTTAGTTAGTTAGTTAGTTTAGTTTAGGGTAGGTTAGTTAGTTAGAGGTCTGGTGACCGAGAGGTATATTGTGCCATGCCTAAACTTCCTGTACACTGATGGTGAGATAGTGGGTCCCATCCACATACCGGTCGGCTGGACTTAAACATCGACATCTCATTCAGAAAGCAATGGCAAACTACTGAAATGCCGAGAAAATCAACCTTGGGTTAATTGCAATGACAGTCAACTATCTCATGACAGCTGTCACTGTGACCCACTATTTCTCAGAAGTTGGTTTCCCTTCTTCTATTCACACTGTGTGGTTTAACTTAACTCATTCTATCCAGGTCTCTCGATACATCCATCCATCCATCATGTGCCATGCCGGTAAGCGTGGGCGGTCATGTTCTGCCATCTCACTCGATCAATAGAGTCGTGGATCAGTTCCGTGTTTTTGTCTCGACCATGCCACAAGGCCAAGCCATCCAGATACTTGTTTCTAGGTCTTCCCCTTGGTCTGTTCCCCTCGATCTTACCAGTTGTCACCAAGTTCTCCAAATCATTTCTTCTCATAACATGCCCAAAAAATTGTGACTGTCTACGTCTAATGTCTCTGATCAGTTTACGATCTTCATTTGTTTCTTGAAGGACTTGTTCATTGGTCTTTCTGGCTGTCCATGGTATTCTTTGCATTTTCCTCAGAAACCACATTTCTACAGCCATCAGATATTTTTCAGCCTGGCTGCTCATTGTCCAAGCTTCACATCCATATAAAAGTACAGGTTCTATGTAGCATCTCAACACTCTTTTTCTCGTTTCAATTGACATCTTTTTATTGGTCAGTATGTTTTTCATCTTGCTAAAGGCTACTTTTGCCATGGCGATTCTTGTTCTAATCTCTTCAAGGCATCTCCCATCAGATGTTATTACTGTTCCGAGGTAATTGTACCTATTCACTTGTTGAAGAGTATTCCCATTTACTTGTATATTACACTGTGGTATTTCGTTCTTCTTAGTGACGACCATAATCTGTGTCTTTTTACAATTTAATTCTAATCCTTGTTGTTCACTATGTGTAACAACCGCATCTACTAAATTTTGCAGGTCCTGTTCATTGTCTGCAATCAAGACTGTATCATCTGCATATCTAATGTTATTGATGCTTCGTCCCCCAATGTTGATTCCTTCCATATTTTCAATATTTCTGAAAATATTTTCACTGTACAGGGAAAACAGATCTGGAGACATTACACATCCCTGTCTCACACCTCTCTTAATAGGCTGATATTGGCTTACTTCATTATCAACTCTTATGGCAGCTTGTTGTTTCCAATATATGTTTTTTACAAGTCTAAGGTCTTTCCCATCAATTTGTAGATCTTCAAGCATCCTTATCATGTTGACATGTCTCACTTTATCAAAAGCCTTTGTGTAGTCAATGAAGCAAAGGTGTAGATCTTTGTTTACTTCTATAGAACGTTCGATTACGGTTCTCAGTATATACACAGCATTTACTGTACCCTTGCCTACTACAAACCCACATTGTTCTTCTCCTATTTCAGGTTGTATTTTCCTCCTAACTCTTTGCATGATAATTCTTAGCAAAATCTTCGTGATGTGACTCATTATACTAATTGTTCGATGTTGATCACATTCCAAGGCTCCTGATTTCTTTGGGATTGCAATAAATACAGAATTACATAACTCATGAGGTATGTTTCCAGTATCATATATTGTATTAAGCAGACTGGTAACTTTATCTATTCCATATTCTTCTAAAGCATTAATCATTTCTGTTGTGACGCTGTCTGGACCGGGGGTTTTGCCAGATTTCATATGATTAAGAGCATTCTGAACCTCCATCTTCAAAATTGCTGGCCCTTCATTGTTATTTTGAACAATATATTGTTCGTCTCTGCTATCGTCATAAAGGTTTTTCACGTAATCTGACCATACATGTAAAATCTGATCTTTTTCTATTATGACTCTTCCATCTTTTGTCTTTAGGCAGCCTGCTGATGTACGTGTTCTTTTATTAGTAATCTCCTGAATTCTTTTGTGCATTAGTTTCGCATTTTTACTGTTGTGTTGTTTTTCAATTTCTCTGCAATTTTTCTCAAGCCATGTTTCTTTAGCCTCCTTACATAAGGTTCTGACTTTTCTGTGAATTTCTTCATATTTGGCAGGATTATTTTTGTTCTGTCTTCTTGTTTCCATTAGTTGTAAAATTTCTTCAGTCATCCATGTCTTACGGCCAACTTTCTTTACTTTTGGAATAGTTTTTTCTGCTGCACAACTGATTGAATTCTTCAGCATTTCCCATTGATCATCTACATCTTGAAATAGGATCTCTAAATCAGACAATAAATCAAATTTGTTCTTTACTTCTATGTTAAAATTATCTTGTATTTCTTTGTCAGTTTTCAATTTGCACAAGTCATATTTAGGGTTTCCTGCTGTATACTTGACTTTCTTTAACTTTACCCTCAATGTGCCAGTAATTAATCTGTGATCACTGTAACAGTCTGCATTTGGAACTGTTTTTACAACTGTTAATGCATTTCGAAACCTTTTGCTCATCAGGATGTAATCTATCTGGTTTTTAATCCTGCTGTCTGGACTCCTCCATGTCCATAATCTTCTAGGATGTTGTTTAAACCAGGTGTTTCCTACAACCAATTCTTGTTCTTTTGCCCATTCTACAAGTCTGTAACCTCTTTCATTTCTCTCTCCCAAACCATGGTTGCCTACACTGTATCCATCGCTTTGCTTTCCTATTTTTGCGTTGAAATCACCCATTATGATATTTATTTCTGATTTTTTACAGTTCTTCAAAGCAGACTCCATGTCATTATAAAATGCCTCTATACTTTCTTCACTGCTTTCACTTGTTGGGGCATATACTTGAATTACATTTATTTTAAAAGGTCTTCCGTTTAATTTTACTAATAGAACTCTGTCTGACACAGCCCAATATCCTTTGACAGAATTTGATGTTTGCTTATCTAATATAATGGCTACACCTCTTTGCTGTTCTTCTCCCCCCGAGTAAATAATCTTACAATCCTCTCCTGTCCTTATCCCTGCTCCTCTCCATCTCATTTCCGATATTCCTAATATGTTAATCTTCTCTCTCTCCATTTCTTTTTTGATGTCCTCCAACTTTCCATCTGCATTCATTGTTCTAACATTCCAAGTTCCTACTTTCAATGATATTAATCTTTTGCACCTAGTAGCCTGTTGACGGTCTGGAGTCACCTGGTGCGCATGACTATCCCTACCGGGCGAGGCTGCTCCTATGGAGCACCCATTTACGCCGTTTCTCTGATTATCGATAAGTGAACACAACATGATTTTCTTGGCATGTGTAAAGAAGGTAGTTTGCCATTGCTTTCCTTCCCAGCAGTGACCATACTGGTCAGTGACCGTAGCCATTGTCTCCTCAAAAAAGGAGATCCTCTGCCTACCGTCGTGAAGGTGTAGACCATAACCTACAACTATCTGTCGGCTGCTCTACATCTTCATCCACCACCTGCACCCATGGCTTCACGTAACCCTGATCCATATTAACCCATATTGTCCTAGAGGCCTGGAACACTAATCCATCAAATCCTAATGCTGTTGGTATTCTAACTTTATAACTTCTTGTAACAAGACACTTCCATTCATTCTGACATAGAAATAATAACCATTGCAAACTATAACATCGCAAGGGATTCTCAGAGACAACAAAAGATCAGTCAAGAGACTTAGAAAAGGGAGGGATTCTAATGGACAACAAAAGATCACTCAAGAGACTTAGAGAAGAGAGGGATTCTGAGAGACAACTAAAGATCACTCAAGAGACTTACAGAAGGGAGGGATTCTAAGAGACAACTAAGGATCAGTCAAGAGACTTAGAGAAGAGAGGGATTCTAAGAGACAACAAATGATCAGTCAAGAAACTTAGAGAAGAGAGACTTAGAGAAGAGAGGGATTCTAAGAGACAACAAAAGATAGTCAAGAGACTTAGAGAAGGGAGAGTTTCTAAGAGACAACAAAAGATCAGTCAAGAGACTTAGAGAAGAGAGGGATTCTAAGAGACAACAAATGATCAGTCAAGAAACTTAGAGAAGAGAGACTTAGAGAAGAGAGGGATTCTAAGAGACAACAAAAGATAGTCAAGAGACTTAGAGAAGGGAGAGTTTCTAAGAGACAACAAAAGATCAGTCAAGAGACTTAGAGAAGGGATGGATTCTAAGAGACAATAAAAGATCACTCAAAAGACTTAGAGATGGCACATAATTTAATTAACTCATTCAGTACCTAAGGATAATATATATAGAACCATTTGAACAGTAGGATGATATATCACATAACTAGGGTCAGCATATTATTTGTTTTGTTTCATGGTATCTTCCACAATTTCAATGCTCAGTGAATGGAAATGTACATTATTTGTTAATTTGATGTGTACCATGTTTGGTCCAAACCTGCTTTCTGTTTGCCACTAAAACAGTTAACATATAACTATGGCTGACACCTGACTGTCTTGATAGATGATAGTCTGTAAAATGGAGTTATACCTCTCCATTTTACAAAGATTGGGCTGAATTTAGAGACCATGTGTTGCCCATGCAGCATGATCCCTCTCTTGGCCTGCCTAGTTTACACCAGAGGAAAGATAATACCAGTACATCTGGAACAAGACAAGCTGCCGAAGCTGCCGGATCAGTAAAGGAATTCTCTAACTGTCCGCCTCTCGGAGCTTCGATCCTAGATCAGTTGCTGACCAAGGCTTAGGTCTGCCCTGCCATGACATTTAGTCTTAGATTGCATTTCCTCATACTAGGGTATGGTTGTACCCTCCCAGTTGCACTCCTCCGCCCGAAGCCGCTGGCACAATATGGGGTGTCGGGTTTGGTGAGTGCCGTCCAACATTCAGCGCTAGCAGGAAGTAGGTAGTACCATCTGCTGTCATACGGTAGCTTAGTTATATCTGACTAAGACCTGATATCCCAACATTCAGCGCTAAGAGAAAGCAACAAAACCGTCTGCTGTCATAGGGTAGCTCAGTCATGACTACTCATACTGAATACTGACTAAGACCTGACATCCCAACATTCAGCGCTAACAGAATGCAGGTAATACCCTCCACTGTCATACGGGAGCTCAGTCATATCTGATTAAGACGTGATAACAACTTATTATAACTATAATTATAATTATTTAGCATATCTTTCACAACTGCAACTGGTTGAGGGTGCTGTACACACACAAAAAGTACAAGCCAACTCCACTCCTGCCCTGACTATAGTACTATACTTTTTATGATTGATTGATTGATTTAGAAACCGACATCACAGCATTTCCATAAGCTCTCCGTCCCCATCCTCAGCAGCCGGCGAAGAGTTAATATAGTAAATATTACTACTAGTTAGTAGCTAGTACTAGTAGTAGTAGTGCGGTTTGAATGCTATGCAGTAAATAATAGCTCAGTGTTAATGTACTAATGTTATCTATCCACAAACAACCGTTACCTGCTTGGAAACAGTTTACATTAAGTTAATATTGTATATTAAGTTTTTAACTGTTAAGTTAAGTGAATGTTGGACTTGGACCAGGTCGGTTCAGCTCTGCTCTGCTATTGACATCCATGGGTCAAAGGGAAAAGGTCATAGATCAGTCGTTCAATAGAAATGTCGTAAATCTGTTACTTATTACTAAAATAACCAGAATGATTGAACTTCGATGAGATATTAAATGTTTAGTCTCACTAATTAAGATATTGAAGGTGGGATAGATACAATTTGTCCCCTCGGTGGTTTTACGACAGCCGTAGTGCAGGTTGTGTTTACAAGTGGTCGTGGCCGCCAACCGTTCGCTCGATACAACAACAACAACAGCCTCAACTCTCAACACGTAAACTACACGACTGACTGACTACAGCCGCTTGTCGTAGAGCAGTGTCTTGTGTGCAACACTAGAAGCATGTTAGTGTTACTCCGTGTTTAGTGTAAAATAGATTAGAATTGGAGATGTTTGATCATCACGCACTGTGTTCACGTTTCATGATTCAGTCAAATCAGTCTTATTAAATAGTAAAAAATATTATTATTATTAATTTTTAAAACGTTTTTAAGTTGAGTTTCCTCTGTTCTATATTGATATAATTTATAATATATTCCTTTAAAAAAGTTTTTTTATTACAGAACTTTACACAAAAATCTAGATATCGCTGCTTAGAATTGACAGCAGACTTGAATAATAATAATTTATATTAATTAATTAAAATTATAACTCATTATAAGGTTGGAAATAATTTTTCAGGTTCTATTCAGTTGTGCAGGTTTTATAAATAAATATCATACAATTCTGAAAATTTCACCAAAGTATATATATATATATATAGTTAGTTTGTTAGTTAGTTTAGTTTAGTTAAGGGTAGGTTAGTTAGTTAGTTTAGTTTAGGATAGGTTAGTTAGTTTAGTTTAATATAGGGTAGGTTAGTTTAGTTTAGGGTAGGTTAGTTAGTTTAGTTTAGTTAAGGGTAGGTTAGTTAGTTAGTTTAGTTTAGGGTAGGTTAGTTGGTTAGTTTAATTTAGGGTAGGTTAGTTAAATGGTTTAGTTTAGTTAAGTTTAGTTAAGGGTAGGTTAGTTTAATTTAGTTTAGGGTAGGTTTGTTAGTTAGTTTAGTGTCGGTTAGTTAGTTTGCTTAGTTTAGCTAAGTTTCGTTTAGGGTAGGTTAGTTAGTTAGTTTAGATTAGGGTAAGTAAGTTAGTTAGTTTAGGGTAGGTTAGTTAGTTAGTTTAGTTTAGGGTAAGGAAGGTAAGTTTAGTTTAGTTTAATTACTTAGTTTAGTTTAGGGTAAGGTAGGTTAATTAGTTTAGGGTAGGTTAGTTTAGTTAAGTTTAGTTTAGGGTAAGGTAGGTTAGTTAGTTAGTTTAGTTAAGTAAAGTTTAGAGTAGGTTAGTTAGTTTAGTTTAGGGTAAGGTAGGTTAGTTAGTTTAGTTTAGTTTAGGGTAAGGTAGGTTAGTTAGTTAGTTTAGTTAGGTTTAGGTTTAGTTTAGGGTAAGGTAGGTTAGTTAGTTAGTTAGCTTAGTTTAGTTTAGATTAGTTTAGTTTAGGGTAGGTTAGTTACTTAGTTTAGTTTAGGGTAAGGTCAGTTAGTTAGTTCAGTTTCGCTTAGTTTAGAGTAGGTTAGTTAGTTTAGTTTAGGGTAAGGTAGGTTAGTTAGTTAGCTTAGTTTAGTTAAGCTTAGTTTAGGTTAGTTAGTTAGTTAGTTTAGTTTAGGGTAGGTTAGTTAGTTAGAGGTCTGGTGACCGAGAGGTATATTGTGCCATGCCTAAACTTCCTGTACACTGATGGTGAGATAGTGGGTCCCATCCACATACCGGTCGGCTGGACTTAAACATCGACATCTCATTCAGAAAGCAATGGCAAACTACTGAAATGCCGAGAAAATCAACCTTGGGTTAATTGCAATGACAGTCAACTATCTCATGACAGCTGTCACTGTGACCCACTATTTCTCAGAAGTTGGTTTCCCTTCTTCTATTCACACTGTGTGGTTTAACTTAACTCATTCTATCCAGGTCTCTCGATACATATTAACCCATATTGTCCTAGAGGCCTGGAACACTAATCCATCAAATCCTAATGCTGTTGGTATTCTAACTTTATAACTTCTTGTAACAAGACACTTCCATTCATTCTGACATAGAAATAATAACCATTGCAAACTATAACATCGCAAGGGATTCTCAGAGACAACAAAAGATCAGTCAAGAGACTTAGAAAAGGGAGGGATTCTAATGGACAACAAAAGATCACTCAAGAGACTTAGAGAAGAGAGGGATTCTGAGAGACAACTAAAGATCACTCAAGAGACTTACAGAAGGGAGGGATTCTAAGAGACAACTAAGGATCAGTCAAGAGACTTAGAGAAGAGAGGGATTCTAAGAGACAACAAATGATCAGTCAAGAAACTTAGAGAAGAGAGACTTAGAGAAGAGAGGGATTCTAAGAGACAACAAAAGATAGTCAAGAGACTTAGAGAAGGGAGAGTTTCTAAGAGACAACAAAAGATCAGTCAAGAGACTTAGAGAAGAGAGGGATTCTAAGAGACAACAAATGATCAGTCAAGAAACTTAGAGAAGAGAGACTTAGAGAAGAGAGGGATTCTAAGAGACAACAAAAGATAGTCAAGAGACTTAGAGAAGGGAGAGTTTCTAAGAGACAACAAAAGATCAGTCAAGAGACTTAGAGAAGGGATGGATTCTAAGAGACAATAAAAGATCACTCAAAAGACTTAGAGATGGCACATAATTTAATTAACTCATTCAGTACCTAAGGATAATATATATAGAACCATTTGAACAGTAGGATGATATATCACATAACTAGGGTCAGCATATTATTTGTTTTGTTTCATGGTATCTTCCACAATTTCAATGCTCAGTGAATGGAAATGTACATTATTTGTTAATTTGATGTGTACCATGTTTGGTCCAAACCTGCTTTCTGTTTGCCACTAAAACAGTTAACATATAACTATGGCTGACACCTGACTGTCTTGATAGATGATAGTCTGTAAAATGGAGTTATACCTCTCCATTTTACAAAGATTGGGCTGAATTTAGAGACCATGTGTTGCCCATGCAGCATGATCCCTCTCTTGGCCTGCCTAGTTTACACCAGAGGAAAGATAATACCAGTACATCTGGAACAAGACAAGCTGCCGAAGCTGCCGGATCAGTAAAGGAATTCTCTAACTGTCCGCCTCTCGGAGCTTCGATCCTAGATCAGTTGCTGACCAAGGCTTAGGTCTGCCCTGCCATGACATTTAGTCTTAGATTGCATTTCCTCATACTAGGGTATGGTTGTACCCTCCCAGTTGCACTCCTCCGCCCGAAGCCGCTCGCACAATATGGGGTGTCGGGTTTGGTGAGTGCCGTCCAACATTCAGCGCTAGCAGGAAGTAGGTAGTACCATCTGCTGTCATACGGTAGCTTAGTTATATCTGACTAAGACCTGATATCCCAACATTCAGCGCTTGAATTATATATATATATATATATATACACATAAACAATTGAATTATAAATTAGGCACTCTTCCGATTGACGGGTCTAAATAGTTCCACAGTGAATAAGTTAGGGTTAAGGGTTAGGGTCAGTGTTAGTTTAACACTAACCCTAACCCTTAACCCCTGACTTATTCACTGCGGAACTATTTAGACCCGTCAATCAGAAGAGTGCCTATAAATTATAAACAAAACAAACAATGTATCCCCTTAGTGAATTTAAACACTGAAGCCACAAACAATATGTTGCACAATTTATTGCCTGACATATTTCACTACATCTCATCAGGTACATACTGCAGAATTATATATCATTATATTTCAATATATATGACTGGCACCTTGCCGTGTTGACAGGTGATAGTTTGTAAAATAGAGTTATCTCTCCATAACACAACTGAATTTAGAAACCTTGTGTTGCCCATGCAGCATGATACCTCTCTCTCTCTCTCTCTCTCTCTCTCTCTCTCTCTCTCTCTCTCTCTCTCTCTCTCTCTCTCTCTCTCTCTGCGTAGTTTACTCCAGAGGAAATATAGCTCATATTGGAACATAACAAACTGCAGAAGCTGCCGGATCAGCAAAGCAATGCTCAAACTGTCCTCCTGTCGGAGCTTCCATCCTAGACCAGTTGCCAGCCAATGATTAGGGCCTGGTCTGCCCTGTCATGACATTTAGTCTTACGTTTCATTTCCTCACACAAGGGTAAGGCTTGTACTCTCCCAATTGCACCCATGCTCCTGAAGCCATTGGCACATTGTGGAGTGTTGGGTTTGGTGAATATATATATATATATATTATATATATATTTTAGATATATATATTATATATATATAATATATATATTATAGATATTATATATATATATATATATAATATCTTTATCTGCAACAATTAGTAGATGTGGTTGTTGCACACAGTGAACAACTGGGATTAGAATTAAATTGTAAAAACACACAGATTATGGTCGTCACTAGGAAGAACGAAATACCACAATGTAATATACAAGTAAATGGGAATACTCAACAATTGATTCGGTACAATTATCTCAGAACAGTTATAGCATCTGATGGGAGATGCCTTAAAGAGATTAGAACAAGAATCGCCATGGTGAAGGTAGCCTTTTGCAAGATGAAAAACACACAGACCAATAAAAAGATGTCAATTGCTATGAGAAATAGTGTGTTGAGGTGCTACATAGAGCCTGTACTTTTGTATAGATGTGAAGCGAGGCTATGAGCAGATAAGCTGAAAAACATCTGATGGCTGTGGAAATGTGGTTTCTGAGGAGAATGCAAAGAATAAACCAATGACCAAGTCCTACAAGAAACAAATGAAAATCGTAAACTGATTAGAGAAATTAGACGTAGACTGTCAAAATTTGTTGGACATGTTATGAGAAGAAATAAATTGGAGAACTTGGTTACAACTGGCAAGATCAAGGGGAAGAGTACAAGGGGAAGACAGAGAAATAAATACCTGGATGGCTTGACCACGTGGCATGGTCAAGATAAGAATACTGAGCTGATCCACGACTCTGGTGATCGAGTGAGATGGCGAATCATGACCACCCATGCTTACCGGCATGGCACATGATGGATGGATACATATATATATCTGCTGCAATACAATTTGTACATTAGCTATGAAAATATACTGTTTTTATCTTATATTGTATAGCCACTATAGAGGAATATTCCGCCAACCGACAGTTCTGTGCAGTTGACTCCAGCTAAAGGATTGTTAACCATAACATTGTGTATTTGAATAATGAAGACACAAATAATAGATTGCTTGATTTATTGTCTGGCATATTTCACTGCATTTTGTAAGGTACATACTACAGAAATCACACAACATAAACTAAAACAATGAGATAAATCCTTCAAGCTGAAATATACAACACACATATTCACACATTGATTTGAATTGTCTACCAAAGTAATTTTAAACTGACTATCATGTCTTTGCACAAAGTTGGCTTTTGTAAATGAATGGCACTGTATACCCATGACTTCTTATTGGATAACCTTTGTCCAAGAACCTTCACTCCACTAGTTAGAAATGTTCAGACATTATCACATCTTTAGCTGTGTACAGTTGCCTACATCTGGGATTTCTACTGTCTACAACTGGCAGTTGTACTCAGTCTACAACTGGCTTTTGTACTTAGTCTACAACTGGCACTTGTACTCAGTCTACAGTTTACCTTCTGTTTCAGTTCAACATAAGGTTTATCTATTCTTCTACTAGGCTTACCTATAGAGCACATTCTTATAGAAAGGCAACATCCCTTTCCACCTACCCATACAGAGAGTACCGTCATATTTGCTAGGTCACTGTGGCACCATATTATTTTGAAATGGTCCAGGCAGTACAATGTTTGTGTTACTTTATTTTTGAAATGATCCAGGCAATACTGTGTTTGTGTTACTTTATTTTTGAAATGATCCAGGCAATACTGTGTTTGTGTTACTTTATGTTTGAAATGATCCAGGCAATACGATGTTTGTGTTAGTTTATGTTTGAAATGATCCAAGTAATACAATGTTTGTGTTACTTTATATTAGGGTAATTTAATAAGTAAGTCACAAATGGCTGTAGAAAAATAACTAACAATGATAACAACTTGAAACCAGTTTATTTTTATACATACATTGTCCCTTTACTTCTCAACATAATTTTCATCAACATTGATGCACGTACCCCATCGTTTTATCAGATCTCCCAAACTGTCTTCATTGAACTGTGTGCCCTGTTTTCTAAACGTTTTCACTTTACATTCAACTTTGGCATCATTCGTGAAATGTCTCCTGCCAAGGTGGGTTTTCAGTGGACTTAGCCCCTAGCGGTTTTCTGTAAAGCGGTGCATAGTTGGGTAGAAAAGGTTACAAGGGTTTGTCAATAAGTAAGTCACACAGATCTGTGGGATTTCAGGTAAATGAAAACAGGGCATGCAGATTTATGCAGTCGGTTTGGGAGGACTGATAAAGCGATGGGATAAGTGCATCAATGTTAGTGGAAATTATATTGAGAAATAGAGGGACATTGTATGTATACAAATAAAATGGTTTCATGTTGTTATCATAGTTAGTTATTTCTCTACAGCCATTTGTGACTTACTTATTAACTTACCCTCGTATTTGAAATGGTCCAGATAATATGATGTTTGTGTTACTTTATGTTTGAAATGGTCCAGACAATAAACACAATGTGTGTGTTACTTTATTTTTGAAATGGTCCAGGTAATAAGATGTTTGTGTTATTTTATTTGCAGACAAAGTTATCATTTTGATCAAGGCCCCCCCAAACACGTTGTGTCACCTGCCAGGTCTGCTTTAAAAAATCAATAGTTACATAAAACAGCGACAAGCTCACAACACAAGGTATGTTTGTTATTGGTCAATGCTGCATAAACTAATATATATATATATATATATATATATATATATATATATATATATATATATATATATATATATATATATATATATATATATATATAGGCTTAAATGGTTTAAAGGTAAAAGGATTGCTCCTTTTTATGATGCCATTGGTGTATATTACTATATAGATATAGGTGAGATAATTAGAGTTCATTGCATTGTTATCCCATAAGGTTGATTCTCTTTCCAAGGTGGCCTGCTGAAATTGTCGCACAGAGCACGAACTCTGTAGCTTCAGCGATGACCCTCAGGAATTTCTGAAAAAAGTGCACTGGTGACCGAATGCTGGAGTCCTGAAAATGAATCTACAACCTTCGGCGTGTGAGGCAGACGGCTTGGCCAGCTAGCTGCTGATGCCCTGTGTATATTGGTATATGCATACAGCTAAATATGCCAGCTTCCGCTTTTCGTGACTCATCAATGGAAGCCTGAGTTTGTATTTGGGAATGTGACTCATCAATGGAAGCTTGTGTTTGTATTTGGGAATATGGCTCATCAATGGAAGCCTGCGTTTGTATTTGGGAATGTGACTCATCAATGGAAGCCTGCATTTGTATTTGGGAATGTGACTCATCAATGGAAGCCTGCGTTTGTATTTGGGAATATGACTCATCAATGGAAGCCTGCATTTGTATTTGGGAATGACTCATCAATGGAAGCCCGCATGTGTATTTGGGAAGGTGACTATTTACGCTGTAAAAATGCTGTATAATGTCGTTATATTTCCAGCAGGTCTGGTGTATGGAGTCATTGTGGCAAATGGCTAGTGCTCTAGCCTTCCTACATGGTGGTCTGGAGTTCGCATTCAGTAGTCAGGAGATGTCTTATTTCCTGACCAGAGTACAACATATCACAGGCTATAGCTTATCACAGAGTACAACTTATCATAGATTATAGCATTTTGTAAAATACAACATATCATAGAATACAACATATTGCATAGTACAACTTATCACAGAATATAACATATCATAGAATACAACATATCACGGAGTACAACATATCACAGAGTACAACATCACAGAGTACAACATATCACAGAATACAGCATGTCACAAAGTACAACAAATGACAGATAAGCTCAGCACTACTGTCCCCATGGAGATGGTAAATTAGTCTCAAGTCAGGACAGTCTCTACTACCATACCCCCCCCCCCCCCCCCCCACCCTCCCGCTTTACGATCTGAAAGGATTTGAGCATCAATGCTCTGTCTTCCCAGATGATTCACCAATCAAACTGTCCCTAAATTAGCATTCTGACATCCTATAGTTGATGTCGTACTGACATCCTGTAGTTGATGTCATTATACTGACATCCTGTAGTTGATGTCATGGTACTAACGTCTTGTAGTTGATGTCATGGTACTAACATCCTGTAGTTGATGTCATGGTACTAACATCTTGTAGTTGATGTCATGGTACTAACATCCTGTAGTTGATGTCATGGTACTAACATCTTGTAATTGATGTCATGGTACTAACATCTTGTAGTTGATGTCATGGTACTAACATCCTGTAGTTGATGTCATGGTACTAACATCTTGTAGTTGATGTCATGGTACTAACATCTTGTAGTTGATGTCATTGTACTAACATCCTGTAGTTGATGTCATGGTACTAACATCCTGTAGTTGATGTCATGGTACTAACATCTTGTAGTTGATGTCATGGTACTAACATCTTGTAGTTGATGTCATGGTACTAACATCTTGTAGTTGATGTCATGGTACTAATGTCTTGTAGTTGATGTCATGGTACTAACATCTTGTAGTTGATGTCATGGTACTAACATCCTGTAGTTGATGTCATGGTACTAACATCTTGTAGTTGATGTCATGGTACTAACATCCTGTAGTTGATATCATGGTACTAACATCCTGTAGTTGATGTCATGGTACTAACATCTTGTAGTTGATGTCATGGTACTAACATCTTGTAGTTGATGTCATGGTACTAACATCTTGTAGTTGATGTCATGGTACTAACATCTTGTAGTTGATGTCATGGTACTAACATCCTGTGGTTGATGTCATGGTACTAACATCTTGTAGTTGATGTCATGGTACTAACATCCTGTAGTTGATGTCATGGTACTAACATCCTGTAGTTGATGTCATGGTACTAACATCCTGTAGTTGATGTCATGGTACTAACATCTTGTAGTTGATGTCATGGTACTAACATCTTGTAGTTGATGTCATGGTACTAACATCTTGTAGTTGATGTCATGGTACTAACATCCTGTAGTTGATGTCATGGTACTAACATCCTGTAGTTGATGTCATGGTACTAACATCCTGTAGTTGATGCCATGGTACTAACATCTTGTAGTTGATGTCATGGTACTAACATCCTGTAGTTGATGTCATGGTACTAACATCTTGTAATTGATGTCATGGTACTAACATCTTGTAGTTGATGTCATGGTACTAACATCTTGTAGTTGATGTCATTGTACTAACATCCTGTAGTTGATGTCATGGTACTAACATCCTGTAGTTGATGTCATGGTACTAACGTCTTGTAGTTGATGTCATGGTACTAACATCTTGTAGTTGATGTCATGGTACTAATGTCTTGTAGTTGATGTCATGGTACTAACATCTTGTAGTTGATGTCATGGTACTAACATCCTGTAGTTGATGTCATGGTACTAACATCTTGTAGTTGATGTACTGACATCCTGTAGTTGATGTCATGGTACTAAAATCTTGTAGTTGATGTACTGACATCCTGTAGTTGATGTTGATGTACCGACATCCCCCCGGGAAGGTTAACCCGGTCAACAAATGCACGCAGAAGTCGGATGTGTCGGCCTAACGGCGCAAGAACGCAGCTCTGCTGTAAACAGGCACAACGCAATCACATCCGAAAAAAAACCTCCAGATGAACGAAGAAGAAGAAGTACCGACATCCTGTAGTTGATGTACTGACATCCTGTAGTTGATGTACTGACATCCTGTAGTTGATGTAATGACATCTTGTAGTTGATGTCATTGTACTAACATCTTGTAGTTGATGTACTGACATCCTGTAGTTGATGTCATTGTACTAACATCTTGTAGTTGATGTACTGACATCCTGTAGTTGATGTCATTGTACTAACATCTTGTAGTTGATGTACTGACACCCTGTAGTTGATGTACTAACATCTTGTAGTTGATGTCATGGTACTAACATCTTGTAGTTGATGTACTGACATCCTGTAGTTGATGTTGATGTACTAACATCTTGTAGTTGATGTCATGGTACTAACGTCTTGTAGTTGATGTACTGACATCCTGTAGTTGATGTTGATGTACTGACATCCTGTAGTTGATGTACTGACATCCTGTAGTTGATGTACTGACATCCTGTAGTTGATGTACTGACATCCTGTTGTTGATGTCATGGTACTAACATCTTGTAGTTGATGTACTGACATCCTGTAGTTGATGTCATGGTACTAACATCTTGTAGGTGATGTACTGACATCCTGTAGTTGATGTTGATGTACTGACATCCTGTAATTGATGTCATTGCACTGTTTCAGCCATGCCAGGTTTACTGGACTTTGGGCTAAGGTCAGGGATGCTCTACCTGGTCATCGTCCTTGCCATACCCATTCAGTATTACTTGTCCAGTCGGATGTCCGTTCCTGCAGCCCAGCGAGATGCATCATTCCAGAGGTATGCCGTTACTTGTTTCTCCTTTTACTTCCAGTCTGTCATGTTCTTTGAATGTAACTTCAAGTTTCAGGTTTAAAGGCGAGTTTCATTGCACCGGGTTTTATCCCATATGGCTCGGTCCCTTTCCGCAGAGCGGTCTCCCGTAAGTGTCACACAAAGCATGAACTCCGTAGCTCCAGCGACGACCTGCGGAAGTCTCTGAGAACATTGCTCTTGTGAAACAATAGAGTCTGGAATTTAACGCACAACCTTTGGAATGCAAAGCAGGCAGAATATTCATTCAACCACAGTGATCTAAAATGGATATAGCTGTTGTATTCTATTGGTCATTGGAATCTATGGCTCGGGGATTGTGGCCACAGTTTCATCATTCCGATGTGCCAGGTGTGAAGTCAGCTGCGGATTATTTTCACAACGATATGAGCGTCAGCAGTTCAGAAAGCAGTGGCAAGGTACTGAATGTAAAATTCTCTAGAAAACCTCAAAAAGCCAATGTATGCTGGGTTTAAAGGACCTGCAACTAAAAAGTTGATTGGTCATTGAGCCATATGGTCATTTATATTTCATATTATTGATCTATACTGTCATTGATATTTCAGGTTGATTGATATTTCTTTGAACTTTTACATTATTCAGTGATATTGTCATTAATGTTTAAGGTCATTGAGTGATGTTTGTCTTGAATATTTCACATTATTTAGTGTTGTAGTCTTTGATATTTCAATGATGCTGTCTGATAGTTCACATTATTCAGTGATATTGTCTTTGATATTTCACATTATTCAATGATGCTGTCTTTGATATTTCACAAAATTCAATTATATCTTTGATAGTTCACATTATTTAATGATAGTGTCTTTGATATTTCACATTATTCAGTGTTGTTGTCTTTGATACTTCACATTATTCAGTGATGTTGTCTTTGATATTTTACATTATTTAGTGATATTGTATTTGATATTTCACATTATTAAGTGATATCGTCTTTTACATTTCAAATCATTCAATCACCCCTCTGCCGTGTGTCCACCTTGACGAGGTAGAGGGGCTTGAGCGTTCCAATGACCCCAAGAGCTATGCCGACGGTAGCACAGCTACTGGTAGGGTCACCCATGTCGGACAGGTCAAGGGAGAGGGACCAGACGAAGTGACACACAAACCTGCTGCCTTGTAGGTAGACTGGGGACAGTCAAAGGCTAGGGAAAGCATCCCGAAAAATGCTTGTCGAAATCGGATGTACTGAGCCACAGGCTTGACAAAGAAGTGCAACGTAACTTTATCATTTCATGATGCCACAGATGAAAATTAATCGTTATAGTGCTAATCCCGTGAAGTCCCATCAGGTGGTGATAGTGCCGGGCCCCCTGCCTCGAGGGGGTCCACCCATGACTACTGGTGGTCACCTTCCCCTGTGCTGTGGAGTCAAGGCACAGAGGAGTAGGTTAAGAGCTATTGACCAAACACCCCGGACTCTCAACATACTACAATGGAATGCCGAAGGAGTTTATAACAAGAAAGCCTCCCTAACACAGCGTCTTCATAAAGATAGAATAGATGTGGCATGCATTCAAGAGACACACCTCAACGCCAATCGCACATTTTCAGTCGAGGGATATCAGGCCACACGTTTTGACCGCGAAGGACACAAAGGAGGAGTTGTAATACTTACACGAAATACAATACCTTACAGCGAAGTATCTGTGATCTCTGACAACCAAACGGAAATTATAGGTGTTGATATAATGATAAAGGACATGAAAATAAGAATTTACAATCTGTATAGCCCGGCAGATAAGGATCTTACACTCTCAAACATGGAAATAACTGACACAAATTGCATTGTTGTCGGAGACTTTAATAGCCGCTCAGAAAGATGGGGATACCCAGATACTGACAAAAGAGGAGATGAAGTGGAGGACTGGGAAATAGACTCAAATCTCCATCTACTCAACAAAGCGGATGACACACCGAGCTTCTACTCCAGAAGATGGATTACCACTTCTACTCCAGACTTAGCTTTCTGCACAGGAGACATCCTCCACAAAATCGATCGCCATGTGCTTGACCAAATAGCAGGTAGTGACCACAGACCAATCAAGCTTGTAATAAATATGGAGTATGTTCCACAGGAGCAAAAGCCTTTGCCTCGCTGGAATTACAAACGAGCAGATTGGGACAGATTTTCCATACTAACAGACAAATATTGTGAAAACATAAATACACGATATGGCAACATGAAGCAAATGGTGGAAAGTCTAAACAGAGCAATAATACAGGCGGCCACTGAGTCTATTCCAAGAGGAGCGAGGAAAAATTACAAACCATACTGGACTGAGGAACTACAAATTTTGGAGAACAAAGTTGAAGATGCTAGGAAGACCGCAGAGAGAGAACAAACAACTGAAGCGAACATCTCTCTCAAAGCCATCTCAGCAAAATATAAAAGAACAGTAAATCAAACAACAAGAGATTGTTGGAGGAAAAAAACAGAAAACCTGAATTTTGACAGGGATGGAAACAAACTATGGAAACTAGTGAAAGCCATGAACAATGAAGGACCTAGAAACAAACAAATAACAATTAAACAAGGAAATGCCTTGCTTACAGGAAAAAAGGCTGCAAATGCACTAATGGAACACTATGCCAGTGCAAACCACATTGATATTACAGCCGAACAGAAGAAAGCAATCAAAGATAAACAGATACATCATAGATATACAGAGACAGCAGCAGAATATATGATGGCAAATCTAACAATTGAAGAAATGGAACAGGCAATGAATACCCTAAAAAAGAAGACATCACCAGGAAAGGATGGAATCACAAATGAAATGCTAATAGGACTAGGCACTAAGGCAAAAAAGAAACTACTAGCAGTCCTAAATTACAGCTGGAAGAGGGGAATAGTCCCACAGGCATGGAAGGAAGCTATACTAATACCAGTCCAAAAGAAAGGAAAAGACCTGGAAGAACCAAATGGCTATCGACCTATCAGTCTTCTTAGCTGTGTAGGAAAATTAATGGAACGCATTATCAATGGCAGGCTAACATGGCATCTGGAAGAAAACCAACTCTTAACACCTCACCAAGCAGGATTCAGAAAGTACAGATCCACTGAAGATCAAATAACCTATATAGCTCAGGAAATAGAGGATGCCTTCCAAGAGAAAAAGCACACACTAGCGGTCTGGATAGATTTAGAAAAAGCATTTGATAAAGTATGGAAGGAAGGACTGAAAGTAAAACTGCAAAAAATGCATGTTTGTGGGAAAATGTACAAATGGATCAGCCACTACCTTGAGAACAGAACTGCCAGGACAAAAGTACAAGGACAAACCAGCAAAATGATGCTGTTGGAGCAAGGTGTCCCCCAAGGAGGAGTTCTTTCACCAACATTATTCCTAGCATATATAAACGACATCACGGAAAATTTTCCAGCCAGAGTACACACATCATCCTTTGCAGATGACCTAGCCATATGGACATCTGAAGAATATATTAGTACAGCTAACAGCAGAATACAGCAAGCCCTATTAGCGCTAGAGGACTGGTCAAAATCATGGCTAGTGAAGATAAGTGAGGAGAAAACAACATGCACAGTATTCTCCCTCTCAACTAAAACTCAGCAACCTAAGCTGGTATTGAATGGAAAAATATTGCGCCATGAAGAAAACCCAAACTATCTAGGAGTCACCTTTGATCGTCGCCTGACATGGAAGACACAGGTTGAGAAAAATCGAACAAGAGCAAGGCAAAGAATGGCAATCATGAAAAAGCTTGCTGGTACAACGTGGGGAGCAGATGAGAAAGTTCTCAAGAAGTTATATACTGGACGGGTGAGGCCAGTACTGGAATATGGCATTGCAGCTTGGGCAACAGCAGCTAAGTCAAACTTTAACAAAATAAGCAGAGTCCAAAATCAAGGAATGCGAATCATAACTGGAAGCCTGAAGACAACGCCTATTAATGAACTAGAAAAGATCACTTGTTTACAACCAATGCAGGATAGAAGAGATAGCAGAGCCCAGCAACAAGCTGAAAAATTTAGAAGATTGACAGACCACCCTATGTATAAAAGGTTTAGTGGTTTTGGAAAGGGAAGACTGAAGCGTAGCAACTTTGTAGAAACTGCAAAACGAAAGATTAGGGCAGATCCCATACTTAACATATCAACAGTCAAACCCATTTACAATGCAGACAAGTTCCCAGCTTGGAGACAGCAGCTACTGCCTGAGATGATAGAAAACATTCCTGGTATTGAGAAAAAGAACACTCGGCATGAAACCGAAAGAAGAGAAATAACCCTAAACTACATAAAAGAACATTACCCAAGCAGCAATTGGACCCATGCATATACAGATGGATCAGCCAAAAATTCAGTAGAGAATGGAGGAGGAGGAATTCTCCTAAATTTAAAAAATGGAGTGAAAAAAACGCATTCAGTGGCAACTGGAAAGTTTTCAAGTAACTTCAAAGCGGAGGTAGAGGCTCTGAAAACTGCAGCAGAAATGCTCTTGATGGAGGAAAATAAAGAGACGCAAATAGCTATCTTTACAGATGCAAAGTCAGCTGTCTCAATACTGAAGAGCAATTACAGCACAGAAATAGCTGACCTAAGAGCAGCACTCCATGGTCTATGCCAGAAATCCAAAAAAGTTGTAATACAGTGGATACCATCACATTGCAGTATACCTGGAAATGAAGAGGCTGACAGACTGGCAAAAGAGGGCGGACGACTACCACAGCCTGACATAGACATAACCTATAACGAGGCAAAGAGGTTGATAAAAAGCACTTATAGAACCAAATGGGAATCAGAGCATCCAGGTCACCAGAAGGATGATGCATATTACAAACTCGACCGAAGAGAACAAGTAGCAATCTTCAGACTCCGCACAGGACATAACAGGCTGAAATACCACTTGTTCAATAAACTAAAGATAGGAGATACCGATGAATGCAATTGTGGAACTGGTAAAATGACAGCTAAACATTTGCTGCAGGAGTGCCCAATATATGCAGAACAGAGAAAGATATTTTGGCCCACACCTGCTTCATTTGAGGACAAGCTCTATGGAGATATCAACAAGCTCAAGTTGACTGCAGCTTACTTTAACTACATTCAGGTTGACATTTAAAGGTGCATGAAGAAGTATTTAGACTGCCGCACTTCATACCACAGGTATGTCGGTTACAAAAGCGCCCCAGAGACATGAAATGGAATATTGCTTGGATAGCAAATCCATTACATGGAAAGTCCGAACCAAAAGCTCACTGTGTGGGCTTCATAAAAGGTGGAAAAAGTGTCCCAGTGGCACGAAATGGAATATTGCTTGGATAGCAAATCCATTATGTGGAAAGTCCGAATCGAAAGCACACTGTGTGGGCTTCATAAAAGGTGGAAAAAGTGTCCTAGTGGCACGAAATGGAATATTGCTTGGATAGCAAATCCATTATGTGGAAAGTCTGAATCGAAAGCTCACTGTGTGGATGTCATCTGCAGACTGCATACTTCTGGTTTCCGGAAGAACAGCCCATGGTGAATGGAAGGCCCAATATACGGAAGTGAGGCTAAGCAGCCATGTGCAGGACGTGACGATTCCTTGGGTGAGCCCAGTACCAGAGCGCTGTGTGTTGGCTCTGCAAGTATGGAAGCCTCCTTGGATGGCGGGGAATGCCCATGGTCTGCCCCTGCCTTCCCTTGAGGGCTGACCAGGATGTCTTTGGCTGTTCTATATGGGCCAGCTGGGATGGGGGATAACACCACAACAGTGAGAGCCAAACGTCCTAAGAAACCCCCGGGAAGGTTAACCCGGTCAACAAATGCCCGCAGAAGTCGGATGTGTCGGCCTAACGGCGCAAGAACGCAGCTCTGCTGTGGACAGGCACAACGCAATCACGTCCGAAAAAAAAACTCCGGATGAACGAAGAAGAAGAAGAAATCATTCAATCATATTGTCATTGATATTGAAATCCATTGAGTGATGTATTTAAGATTAATTATTGCTGCTGTCATTGATATTTCAGGTTGTTGAGTTCTCTGTACAGTTTCTACTATAAATATTTGTCGGCGACATCTTGGCAACGCTGGTGCCTGGATGTGTGGCAGAACGTGGATGGATGGAGGAGTAAGTAGAGTTAACTCCCTTTATAGTGCAATCTTCAGAAAAGAAATAATAATGAACTTCTACATAAGTGTTTCATATTAGAGAAGTGGTGGCATGGAGTAGGAGAGGACAAGAAAGGGGGAAACAGGAAGAGAAAGAGAAGAAACAGGAAGAGAAAGAGAAGAAACATGAAGAGAAAGAGAAGAAACAGGAAGCGAAAGAGAGAAGACAGGAAGAGAAAGAGAGGCAGGAGAGAGGAAGATGAAGAAAGACAGACAGAATGACAGTCTCACACACGCACACACACACACACACACACACACACACACACAGAGATACACAGGCAGGCAAAGGGAGAGTGGAAGAGACAGATAGGGAAGAGTGACAGATACACACTGACAGATAGACACACATAAACAGATACACAAGCATGCAGACATACATAGAGTTTTTGGGGGAGGGGGGAATTGTGGAAGAGACAGATAGGGGAGAGAGACAGGTAGAGAGGCAGATTCATACCCACACAAACAACACAGGTTGGCAGACATATAGAGTAAAAGAGTGGGGGGGGGGGGGAGGAAGAGACAAAGAGAGGAGAAAAACAGTGACAGATACACACGGAGAGATAGACACACACAAACATATAGACATGCAGGAAAACATACATAGAGAAAGGGGGAGAGAGACAGGTAGACACAGAGAGAGAGAGAAAACGACTGACCATAGCTCTCATGTGTGAGCCCTATATTTGAGGATGTTTGGAGCCTTCTAATGACTCAACTCTCTCCTCCCAATCCAGCAGGCAGCACAGTCTCCTTACAAGATGAGGAGGAAGAGTTGGGGGAGTCTCCAGCTTTGGAAGTGTTACGTCACAAGAGCCCACAAGGTTACTTTGGAAGTAGGTTGATTGTAGAAGTGTTGCTGTATCTGTGACATAAAAGTGTTGCTCTATCTGTGATGTAGATGTTCGCTTCATGTCACATTTGTCTGCCGTTTTACTAGAATACATTAGTCTGGTTCATTGGTGTGGTTGGGAGAATCATGTTTAGGATTTGGGCAAGAAATGATGTTATCAGACAGCCAGTGGGATCAACACCTTGTGCCACATACATTGGAAGACAGAAGATCAAATAGTTCGGCCATCTCGTTAGAATGCAACATCATCAACTACCAGCACTGGTGCTACACGAAAGAAGATCTGATATGAGAGCAAGAGAACACCCAAGAAGAAAATGGATTGACGACGTCAAAGACATTGTACAATCACATGGAATGACACTATCCTGTGCCACCCATCGGTTGGTGGAATGTCAACTATCCTCCCCTTGAAGCTTGACCGCAAAAGTGGAAGATGATGATTAGCAAATTATAGCCTAATCATGGCTTCATGCCCTCATCATCTGCTGTACCTCATACTCTCCCTTGAGTATAAAGTACAACAGTCGTGGTCATCTCATGATTAATGTAAGCTTCTGATTTTGCCCATGTTACTTTTCAACACATTGAGAATTTCCTGTTGTGGCTCATCAGATCTCGTGCCAGTCTGATCTCTCACCTTTCATACATTATTATTTCATTCCTGCATCTCTGTTTGATTGTTGTAGTCTGTTGTGTAGTCGTGTTCTTCTTGTCTCATCTTTCATACATTATTTCATTCCTGCATCTCTTTGATTGTTTTAGTCTTGTTTATCCCTCAGGTACATGTCTCTTTCCTGAAGTCACCCTAACAGTTAAGCATAGGAGTGTAGGGAGAGACTGAGCTTGCATTTCAAGGCTAGATGTGTTGCCTAGACTGTCATATCCATGATTGTTTTGTGTATCCTGAATGTTAATTTCTGATGTAACTGTAGGGATGGCAAGTGTACAAATAAAAGCATCAACAAAGCACATCTACCTGAATTGGTCCATTAACATAGCACATTTACCGGAATTGGTCCATCAACATAGCACATTTACCTGCATTGGTCCATTAATGTAGAACATTTTACCAGGATTGGTCCATCAACATAGCACATTTACCAGAATTGGTCCATCAACATAGCACATTTACCTGAATTGGTCCATTAATGTAGAACATTTTACCAGGATTGGTCCATCAACATAGCACATTTACCAGGATTGGTCCATCAACATGGCACATTTACCAGAATTGGTCACCAGACGTGTAAATAATAAAACTAATGTCTGAGTCCAGCAGCATATGCCCACTGCCCCTTCAGGCGTGTAAAGAGTCATGTACTTTTTGTTTTAAAATACTCAGACAGTGATGATGTTGATAAGTCAGAATTTTGGGACACTTTATGAGAAGGGATTATACTAGAGAACATGGTGACAACTGGCTAGGTTGAGGGGAAGAGAACAAAGGGAAGGTAGAGAAGTAAATATCTGGATGGCTTGGTTAAGACAAGAACACGGAGTTGATCCATGACTCTGGTGATCGCAGGACATGGCAAAACACGACTGCCCATGCTTACCTGCATGGCACATGATAATGGTGGTGATAACAATACTGAAGAGAAAGAAGAGACAGAAATGAATAATGTGGGGAGGACATGGATAAAGCTGTATGGATGGAGTTGCATGGAGGGAGCTGTATGGACAGAGCTGCATGGATGGAGCTGTATGGACAAAGCTTCATGGGCGGAGCTGTATGGGCTAGCTGAGGACAGGAGGGCTTTGAGTGGGTGGTTGATAACCTATACCCCAATGGGGAATAAATGGCGAAAGAAACAGAGGATGTGAAGGGAGAGCAGACTGTACAACAGGCGTTATTAAGAGAGTTCTTTACTTCGATGTAAGTTGTCAGTTGTAAACTGTACTGGGAACAGGAAGTGGCAAGACAGTTTCACAAGATGGCCACTGCTGGCATTTATATAATCTCTTTGTTGTGAATTTTTCTGATAAGGTTCGACTGAGGTGCGGTCTCCGAGGCCAACGGATGTCAGGTTTCGTGTAGGCCAGGTTGTACGACACAAACTCTGGGGATATAAAGGAGTGATCATTGGCTGGGATCCTGTGGCACGCGTGAGTTGTGGGGATCTTGAGAATGTTTGTGAGACTTGTCAAAGCTGATGTGTGTGCAACAGAACTTTAGTACGTTGTGTGGAGATAAATTGTGTGAGATTTGTCAAAGCTGATGTGTGTGCAACAGTACTTTAGTACATTGTGTGGAGATAAATGTTTGTGAGACTTGTCAAAGCTGAAGTGTGTGCAATAGACTTTAGTACATTGTGTGGAGATAAATTGTGTGAGACTTGTCAAAGCTGATGTGTGTGTACTTTAGTACATTGTGTGGAGATAAATTGTGTGAGACTTGTCAAAGCTGACGTGTGTGTACTTTAGTACATTGTGTGGAGATAAATTGTGTGAGACTTGTCAAAACTGATGTGTGTGTACTTTAGTACATTGTGTGGAGATAAATTGTGTGAGATTTGTCCAAAGCTGATGTGTGTGCAACAGAACTTTAGCACATTGTGTGGGGATAAATTTTCCAAAAGCCAGCAAAGAGTTCCAATAGCAGTTTGATTAAAAGTCCACCTGGTTTGTCCTCTACATGTTGAGTGACTTCCAGATCCTCTACTCACTCCCTTATGAACCACCTCTACATGTTGAGTGACTTCCAGATCCTCTACTCACTCCCTTATGAACCACCTCTACATGTTGAGTGACTTCCAGATCCTCTACTCACTCCCTTATGAACCAATCTCTACATGTTGAGTGACTTCCAGATCCTCTACTCACTCCCTTATGAACCAATCTCTACATGTTGAGTGACTTCCAGATCCTCTACTCACTCCCTTATGAACCAATCTCTACATGATGAGTGACTTCCAGATCCTCTACTCACTCCCTTATGAACCAATCTCTACATGTTGAGTGACTTCCAGATCCTCTACTCACTCCCTTATGAATCAATCTCTACATGTTGAGTGACTTCCAGATCCTCTACTCACTCCCTTATGAACCAATCTCTACATGTTGAGTGACTTCCAGATCCTCTACTCACTCCCTTATGAACCACCTCTACATGTTGAGTGACTTCCAGATCCTCTACTCACTCCCTTATGAACCAATCTCTACATATTTAGTGACTTCCAGATCCTCTACTCACTCCCTTATGAACTCCCTGTAACAGGCATAGCGCCTGATAGCGTTCGATGCGTTAAACGGGCATAGCGCCCAATCGCGTCTTTGACGACTAGTCGTTTTAAAAATGCGATCTCTCGGTTTTCCGACACTTCCGATGACTACTTTCACTTTCGCCGATAGCTTGACAACGTGGCCGCCATTTGTAAACGCGCTACAATGACTTTGAACAGACTTTAACAGACTTTTTTTTATAGTTTTCGGGATATTTACGCTGTTTTTCAAAATGGATTTCGGCGATTCTTCAAGTGATAGCCGAGATTTCGCTCTGTTCAATTTAAATGACATTAAAGGGCACGAAGTTGATTATTAATCGGAGCTAGATATCAGTGCAAAGCGTTACTTTGCATTAGCAGTCGTGAGTCGGACTTTAAAGAAAGTGATTATGATTCTGAAAATGTGTTTGTAAATTGCCGTATAGATGACGGAAAATCACAAACAACATGCCGTATTTCGTAAATATTTGTGTTCATATATGGATTACCGGCAACAATCACGTGAGTAACATATTCTGCATGCTTTTCCCTTCATTGTGTTGTTTATTTAACTAAAATCGGTTGACTAACACCTTATTTGTGATATTTTTACTAACGCAACCCGAAATTTTACTGAACCTGAAAAAATCTTGCCCGTTCAGGGCTAAAAAATGGACAATCGTCTGCCCTGTAAAGGGTTATGAACCAATCTCTACATGTTGAGTGACTTCCAGATCCTCTACTCACTCCCTTATGAACCACCTCTACATGTTGAGTGACTTCCAGATCCTCTACTCACTCCCTTATGAACCAATCTCTACATATTTAGTGACTTCCAGATCCTCTACTCACTCCCTTATGAACCACCTCTACATGTTGAGTGACTTCCAGATCCTCTACTCACTCCCTTATGAACCACCTCTACATGTTGAGTGACTTCCAGATCCTCTACTCACTCCCTTATGAACCAATCTCTACATGTTGAGTGACTTCCAGATCCTCTACTCACTCCCTTATGAACCACCTCTACATGTTGAGTGACTTCCAGATCCTCTACTCACTCCCTTATGAACCACCTCTACATGTTGAGTGACTTCCAGATCCTCTACTCCCTTATGAACCAATCTCTACATGTTGAGTGACTTCCAGATCCTCTACTCACTCCCTTATGAACCAATCTCTACATGTTGAGTGACTTCCAGATCCTCTACTCACTCACTTATGAACCAATCTCTACATGTTGAGTGACTTCCAGATCCTCTACTCACTCCCTTATGAACCAATCTCTACATGTTGAGTGACTTCCAGATCCTCTACTCACTCCCTTATGAACCACCTCTACATGTTGAGTGACTTCCAGATTCTCTACTCACTCACTTATGAACCAATCTCTACATGTTGAGTGACTTCCAGATCCTCTACTCACTCCCTTATGAACCAATCTCTACATGTTGAGTGACTTCCAGATCCTCTACTCACTCCCTTATGAACCAATCTCTACATGTTGAGTGACTTCCAGATCCTCTACTCACTCCCTTATGAACCAATCTCTACATGTTGAGTGACTTCCAGATCCTCTACTCACTCCCTTATGAACCAATCTCTACATGTTGAGTGACTTCCAGATCTTCTACTCACTCCCTTATGAACCAATCTCTACATGTTGAGTGACTTCCAGATCTTCTACTCACTCCCTTATGAACCAATCGAACATGCCAGTTTCCACTTTCCGAAGCATACACTTTAGTCTGTTACAAACCAACAAATCTGGCTGTGCTGCCCTCCATCCACCGGAAGCATGCCTTCTAGCAAGTTTGGTTTGCTGTTCTGTTGTGGCCATATTGATATTTATTCTGAACATTTCTGTTTTGGCTGTTGTCACTGATTCATTGGGTTTAAGAGTCCTTGTTTTGGCCGCATTCTCTAGCGGTATTCATGTCGTCAGCTCAGACCATCAGCTGATCTGTGGATATACTGGTAGTGCTGGCCAACTGGGTGAGGTATGTAGTTCCTTGGAGAGTGTTTTGAATGGCATGAGGGTTTCACATCTCCTGGTGAATAATTGTACTTTTCCTGGCAAAAGATACACTATTTTTTGACATACCTTGTATTATATGTGATTGAAATATCCAATTATACACATCCTCTACATGTGAACATCATGTGTATTATACATAATTGTAATATCTATATACATATCCTCTACGCATAAACATCATGTGTATTATATGTGATTGTGATATCTATATACACATCCTCTACACATGAACATCATGTGTATTATACATAATTGTAATATCTATATACATATCCTCTACGCATAAACATCATGTGTATTATATGTGATTGTGATATCTATATACACATCCTCTACATGTGAACATCATGTGTATTATATGTGATTGAGATATCTATATACACATCCTCTACACATAAACATCATGTGTATTATATGTGATTGAGATATCTATATACACATCCTCTACACATGAACATCATGTGTATTATATGTGATTGAAATATCTATATACACATCCCCTGCACATGAACATCATGTGTATTATATGTGATTGAAATATCTATTTACACATCCTCTACACATAAACATGTGTATTTTATGTGGTTGAGATATCTATATACACATCCTCTACATGTGAACATCATGTGTATTATATGTGATTGATATAACCCTGTCTACATATAGAACATTGTTCTCACAGGCACCTGAGGACTGGCTCAGTCAGATGCACCCGCCAGATAAATGGGTTAGTGGACACATTTCTATTTCCTTTCTAGAAAGTTCTGCATCCCATCACCTCCAGCTACCTTTCATTCATTAAATTTGGCTGAGTTTTCCAGATGAGCAGTAACCACGGAAACATCACAAGCTTTGGCGTGGCCTCCAGGATAAGAACGTTCGTTCTTAAACTTTCGGTTTGCTGCTTGCAAGTTAGGCGGTTCAACGACTACACCATCATTAAGTTGGGCTTGAACATTGACTTGATGTTCAGAAATCAATGGCAAACTACTGAACGTACGATTGCATAGAAAATCAAAGTGGGGTTGGTCACAAAGGACATGCTAGATTTTTGGGTACTAATTTTAAACATGTTAAATACACAGTGGAAGTGACAAGATTTCTGCAGCATTCTCTGATAAAACGTAAGAGAACTTATTATGTGATGTGAGGAATTCACAGGGAAGAAAGAGACAGTAATAAAAATCACAGTTTTCTTGGGACTTTTGGTGTTAATGGTAGATATTTTTTTTAATGATGTTTCTTCTGCTGCTTCTTCTTCTTCTTCTTCTTCTTCTTCTTTGCTCATCCGCAGAAGAAGATTTTGTTAATGATGTTTCTTCTTTTTCTTCATCTGCGTTCATCCGGAGTGTTTTTTCAGACATAATTGTGGTGTGTCTGGTTAGGCACCCTTGGGCCGAAACCCTTGGGCCAACACATCCGACTTTTAGCGTGCATTTTTTACTAGGTTAGCATTCCGGGGGGACTCTCACTTTTGTGGTACCGTCCACATCCTAGCTGGTCAAGTTAGAACGGTCGAATACTTCATGATCAACCCTCAAGGGAAGGCAGGGACAGTCCATGGCATTATCCGCCATCCAGGGTAGCTTCCATAGTTGCAGAGCCGACACATAGTGCTCTGGTGCTGGGCTCACCGAGGGAATTGTCACATCCTGCTCATGGCAGCTTTAATTCCTCACTTCAGTGTATTGGGCCTTTCGTTCGCTACGTGCCGCTCCCCGCACAAACCTGGGACGGTCGGACTGCAGACGGTATCCACTCAGCGAGCTTTCGATTCGGACATGTGCTAGTCGCTGAACCGACAGAAAACAAAATAGAGCTGTTCCGGGTGCGACAGACATTCAGAAAACTAGCTAGTCTGAGCTGTTCCAGACATGAAGGACATTCGGATGACTAATAATAATAATAATAATAATAATAAGTCTTTATTTTCAAAGGGTTAAGAATTGGGCACGCAGGCCCGTCTGACATTCTGCCCTTCATACACTAGATAGTCATAGCTGTTCTGAGCACAAGGGACAATCGGAAAACTAGCTAGTCAGAGCTGTTCTGGATGCAAAGTACATTCAGAGGACTAGTTAGTCGTTAATGGTGTTTAATACTGGCTTTAGAGGAAAAGAGGTGAACATCCTTAACCCTGTTTCTGTGTCAACTGCATATATTCTTACTTATTCGTTCCTCTTTTGAAGAGAGTGTGCCACGCCTAGGAATGCACCTGAAAGGTAGTAATTATCCCCAACTTTGACCAGAATTTATGTCAGGTTTGCAGTTTGTAATCCTGCATAACGCATTTGAAACTGCTGCAGTCGATTTGGAAGCAGACCGTCTGCCAAAGGTTCCCCATACAAAGGGTTGAGTGCTGGTCATTCAGAAAGCAATTACAAACTACTGAACGTGAACTTTCTGAGAAATCACAAACAGCCAGAAATGCTGGGTTGACTGCTACATCCTGTAAAGGATATGCAGTTGGCTTAACTTGCCCCAAGGGAATGGTTTCTGTCTGCTCGTTGGTAGGTTTTACTTTCAGAAACACTTTCCCTGGGCAGTCTTGCAGTTTCCTGCCATGGGATTATTAACTCTCACAAGGGCCTCCTATTGTTTGACCTTATCTGAGAAGGCTAGGCCTGTGATCTCACTACCCAAGAGATCAGTCAGATGTGATGTTGTTAGATATCAGTGGTTCTTGGAAAGTGAACAACTCTATGTGGGGATTGAACCCATTTACTCTCTGAGTCTGAACTGGACACTGTGATTCCACAGCCACAGCTTGTGTTGTTGGTTTTATATCATTTTATGTTCCATTCGTATCTTCATTGCCACTGTACATGCACACAGCACTGAACACCAACAAATTCTAGGCTTTATCTCATCTGTATTATATTCTCTTTTATTTGCTTGTACCATCTCACACAGTGATTAGTGGTATGAATATTTGCTGGCTATTGAACGAGGGGACGGAGTGCGCATGAAAATATCTTTAGTGCAGTGATGTCGGTTCTTAGCTCAACTTAACATCTCACATTCCTATTGATGTTTTCCACACCATCTCCCACATGTGATCTATATTATATTTCTATTGATGTGTTCACACTGTCTCCCACATGTGATCTATATTATATTCCTATTGATGTGTTCACACCGTCTCCTACATGTGATCTATATTATATTCCTATTGATGTGTTCACACATCTCCCACATGCGATCTATATTATATTCCTATTGATGTGCTCACACATCTCCCACATGTGATCTATATTATATTCCTATTGATGTGTTCACACCGTCTCCCACATGTGATCTATATTATATTCCTATTGATGTGCTCACACATCTCCCACATGTGATCTATATTATATTCCTATTGATGTTTTCACACATCTCCCACATGTGATCTATATTATATTCCTATTGATGTGTTCACACCGTCTCCCAGATGTGATCTATATTATATTCCTATTGATGTGTTCACATATCTCCCACATGCGATCTATATTATATTCCTATTGATGTGCTCACACATCTCCCACATGTGATCTATATTATATTCCTATTGATGTGTTCACACTGTCTCCCACATGTGATCTATATTATATTCCTATTGATGTGCTCACACATCTCCCACATGTGATCTATATTATATTCCTATTGATGTGTTCACACCGTCTCCCACATGTGATCTATATTATATTCCTATTGATGTGTTCACACATCTCCCACATGTGATCTATATTATATTCCTATTGATGTGTTCACACATCTCCCACATGTGATCTATATTATATTCCTATTGATGTGTTCACACATCTCCCACATGTGATCTATATTATATTCCTATTGATGTGTTCACACATCTCCCACATGTGATCTATCTTATATTCCTATTGATGTGTTCACACCGTCTCCCACATGTGATCTGTATTATATTCCTATTGATGTGTTCACACCATCTCCCACATGTGATCTATCTTATATTCCTATTGATGTGTTCACACATATCCCACATGTGATCTATATTATATTCCTATTGATGTGTTCACACATATCCCACATGTGATCTGTATTATATTCCTATTGATGTGTTCACACCATCTCACACATGTGATCTATCTTATATTCCTATTGATGTGTTCACACATCTCCCACATGTGATCTATATTATATTCCTATTGATGTGCTCACACATCTCCCACATGTGATCTATATTATATTCCTATTGATGTGTTCACACTGTCTCCCACATGTGATCTATATTACATTCCCAGTGATGTGTTCACACATCTCCCACATGTGATCTATATTATATTCCTATTGATGTGTTCACACCGTCTCCCACATGTGATCTATATTATATTCCTATTGATGTGTTCACACATCTCCCACATGCGATCTATATTATATTCCTATTGATGTGCTCACACATCTCCCACATGTGATCTATATTATATTCCTATTGATGTGTTCACACCGTCTCCCACATGTGATCTATATTATATTCCTATTGATGTGCTCACACATCTCCCACATGTGATCTATATTATATTCCTATTGATGTGTTCACACCGTCTCCCACATGTGATCTATATTATATTCCTATTGATGTGCTCACACATCTCCCACATGTGATCTATATTATATTCCTATTGATGTGTTCACACATCTCCCACATGTGATCTATATTATATTCCTATTGATGTGTTCACACATCTCCCACATGTGATCTATCTTATATTCCTATTGATGTGTTCACACCATCTCTCACATGTGATCTATATTATATTCCTATTGATGTGTTCACACCGTCTCCCACATGTGATCTGTATTATATTCCTATTGATGTGTTCACACATCTCCCACATGTGATCTTTCTTATATTCCTATTGATGTGCTCACACATCTCCCACATGTGATCTATATTATATTCGTATTGATGTGTTCACACCGTCTCCCACATGTGATCTATCTTATATTCCTATTGATGTGTTCACACATATCCCACATGTGATCTATATTATATTCCTATTGATGTGTTCACACCGTCTCCCACATGTGATCTATATTATATTCTTGTTGATGTGCTCACACATCTCCCACATGTGATCTATATTATATTCCTATTGATGTGTTCACACATCTCCCACATGTGATCTATATTATATTCCTATTGATGTGCTCACACCATCTCCCACATGTGATCTATATTATATTCCTATTGATGTGTTCACACCGTCTCCCACATGTAGCACTGGAGGAAGATGCCCAACTACTCTGTCCTGGTTGATGTCAAGGACAGGCCAGTTGCCCAGGTGACCTACGTCCCACAGGAGAACATTGAAGTCATTACAGGCACCGAGGTGAGGATTTGTTTCATGAGATCGGAGAGATTTCATTGTCAGTTTATGTTCACGAGATTGGAAAGATTTCATTATCGGTTTGTGTTCACTAGATCGGAGAGCTTTTGTTGTCAGTTCTCATTATTTTTAGCCAATGTTTGCCCATTCAGCATTTGAGCAAGAGATTGGCAATTATACAAGTGGGTTGGTAATGATACAAGTGGGTTGGCAATGATACAAGTGAGTTGGCAATGATACAAGTGGGAAGATAACAGCAAGAGATTGTCAATGATACAAGTTTGAAGATAACAGCAAGAGATAGGCAATGATACAAGTGGGAAGATAACAGCAAGAGATGGACAAATAACAGCCTGTCAGAGTGTACAACCAAGTGAGACACAAAGTGTTGCAGATTGAGTGCCACCAACCTTCTTTCTATAGTCGGTGTCACTGTATTTGTCCTACCAGCATTTGGTGATTGACTGACGATGTTCACTATATTTGTCCTACCAGCAGTTGGTTCACTGAAGATGTTCACTGTATTTGTCCTATCTGCAGCTGGTGATTGACTGACGATGTTCACTATATTTGTCCTACCAGCAGTTGGTGATTGACTGACGATGTTCACTATATTTGTCCTACCAGCAGTTGGTGATTGACTGACGATGTTCACTATATTTGTCCTACCAGCAGTTGGTGATTGACTGGCGATGTTCACTATATTTGTCCTACCAGCAGTTGGTTCACTGAAGATGTTCACTATATTTGTCCTACCTGCAGTTAGTGATTGACTGACGATGTTTACTGTATTTGTCCTACCAGCAGTTGGTGATTGACTGATGATGTTCACTATATTTGTCCTACCTGCAGTTAGTGATTGACTGAAGATGTTCACTATATTTGTCCTACCAGCAGTTGGTGATTGACTGAAGATGTTCACTATATTTGTCCTACCAGCAGTTGGTGATTGACAGAAGATGTTCACTATATTTGTCCTACCTGCAGTTAGTGATTGACTGACGATGTTTACTGTATTTGTCCTACCAGCCGTTGGTGATTGACTGATGATGTTCACTATATTTGTCCTACCTGCAGTTAGTGATTGACTGAAGATGTTCACTATATTTGTCCTACCAGCAGTTGGTGATTGACTGAAGATGTTCACTATATTTGTCCTACCAGCAGTTGGTGATTGACTGAAGATGTTCACTATATTTGTCCTACCAGCAGTTGGTGATTGACTGAAGATGTTCACTGTATTTGTCCTACCAGCAGTTGGTGATTGACTGAAGATGTTCACTGTATTTGTCCTACCAGCAGTTGGTGATTGACAGAAGATGTTCACTATATTTGTCCTACCAGCAGTTGGTGATTGACTGAAGATGTTCACTGTATTTGTCCTACCAGCAGTTGGTGACTGACTGTAGATGTTCACTGTATTTGTCCTACCAGCAGTTGGTGATTGACTGACGATGTTCACTGTATTTGTCCTACCAGCAGTTGGTGATTGACTGACGATGTTCACTGTATTTGTCCTACCAGCAGTTGGTGATTGACTGAAGATGTTCACTGTATTTGTCCTACCAGCAGTTGGTGATTGACTGAAGATGTTCACTGTATTTGTCCTACCAGCAGTTGGTGATTGACAGAAGATGTTCACTATATTTGTCCTACCAGCAGTTGGTGATTGACTGAAGATGTTCACTGTATTTGTCCTACCAGCAGTTGGTGATTGACTGTAGATGTTCACTGTATTTGTCCTACCAGCAGTTGGTGATTGACTGACGATGTTCACTGTATTTGTCCTACCAGCAGTTGGTGATTGACTGAAGATGTTCACTGTATTTGTCCTACCAGCAGTTGGTGATTGACTGACGATGTTCACTGTGTTTGTCCTACCAGCAGTTGGTGATTGACTGACGATGTTCACTGTATTTGTCCTACCAGCAGTTGGTGATTGACTGAAAATGTTCACTGTATTTGTCCTACCAGCAGTTGGTGATTGACTGAAGATGTTCACTGTATTTGTCCTACCAGCAGTTGGTGATTGACTGAAGATGTTCACTGTATTTGTCCTACCAGCAGTTGGTGATTGACTGAAGATGTTCACTGTATTTGTCCTACCAGCAGTTGGTGATTGACAGAAGATGTTCACTATATTTGTCCTACCAGCAGTTGGTGATTGACTGAAGATGTTCACTGTATTTGTCCTACCAGCAGTTGGTGATTGACTGTAGATGTTCACTGTATTTGTCCTACCAGCAGTTGGTGATTGACTGACGATGTTCACTGTATTTGTCCTACCAGCAGTTGGTGATTGACTGAAGATGTTCACTGTATTTGTCCTACCAGCAGTTGGTGATTGACTGACGATGTTCACTGTGTTTGTCCTACCAGCAGTTGGTGATTGACTGACGATGTTCACTGTATTTGTCCTACCAGCAGTTGGTGATTGACTGAAGATGTTCACTGTATTTGTCCTACCAGCAGTTTGTGATTGACTGAAGATGTTCACTGTATTTGTCCTACCAGCAGTTGGTTCACTGAAGATGTTCACTGTATTTGTCCTATCTCCAGTTGGTTCACTGAAGATGTTCACTGTATTTGTCCTATCTGCAGTTGGTTCACTGAAGATGTTCACTGTATTTGTCCTATCTGCAGTTGGTTCACTGAAGATGTTCACTGTATTTGTCCTATCTTGTGTGTAATTCATCTTTATCATATTGTTTTAGTTCACCCCGATGCTGTGGCGAAGGGGTTAAAAATTCAATTCACAGTATATTGTTTGAAACACAGCTGTGGATGATTTGGAAGTAGACTGCCTTGCTTTGGGCTTCATACAATGATATGAGTGCTAGTCGTTCAGAAATCAATGGCAAACTACTGAACATAAACTTGCCAAGAAAGCACAAACAGCCAAAAAATGTTGGGGTTGAATGCGAAGTCCTGTAAATTTAGTTCACATGTTGTATCTCGTATAGAAATTAAATGCAATTTATGAATCCATGTAGTGATATTACACATGTATTCACTCACAGATATCGCACATGTATCCCACTCGCTGATATCACACATGTATCCACTTACAGATATCACACATGTATCCACACACAGATATTGCACATGTATCCACACACATGTATCCACACACAGATATCGCACATGTATCCACACACAGATATCACACATGTATCCACACACAGATATTACACATGTATCCACACACACATATTACACATGTATCCACTCACAGATATTGCACATGTATCCCACTCACAGATATTACACATGTATCCACTCAGATATTACATATGTATCCCACTCACAGATATTGCACATGTATCCATACACAGATATCACACATGTATCCACACACAGATATCACACATGTATCCACTCACAGATATCACACATGTATCCACACACAGATATTACACATGTATCCACACACAGATATTACACATGTATCCACACACATATTACACATGTATCCCACTCACAGATATTACACATGTATCCACTCACAGATATTGCACATGTATCAACTCACAGATATTGCACATGTATCTACTCAGATATTACATATGTATCCCACTCACAGATATTGCACATGTATCCACTCACAGATATTGCAGATGTATCCACTCAGATATTACATATGTATCCCACTCACAGATATTGCACATGTATCCACTCACAGATATTTCACATGTATCCACTCAGATATTACATATTTATCCCACTCACAGATATTGCACATGTATCCACTCACAGATATTGCACATGTATCCACTCACAGATATTGCACATGTATCCACTCACAGATATCACACATGTATCAACACACAGATATCACACATGTATCCACTCACAGATATCACACATGTATACACTCACAGATATCATACATGTAACCATACACAGATATTGCACATTTGTCCACCCACAAATATCACACGTGTATCCCACTCACAAAAATTGCACACATATACCACTCACAGATATCACACATGTATCCACACACAGATATCACACATGTATCCACTCAGATATCACATATCCATTCACAGATATCTCGTGTGCATCCACTCAGATGTTATACTTGTATTTGTTCACAGGCATGATAAGTATCCATTTAGATATCCATTACTTGTATCCATTCACAGATACCACACATATTTTCATTCACAGATATCACGTTCCTTTCCCATACATCACATTTATCTACTCAGATATCCGTTACTTGTATCTGTTCACAGATATCACACCCAGATGTAGACAGCTACTTTGATTCTTTCGATGGTGGTCAGTACATCATGCGACCTGCCATAAAATACCTCTACCCCCACGATTGACCAAGATTTTATTTCCTGGATTCGCTCAAATTTCTCACGAGGGTTGTGAAACCACACGACAAACTGAACAACGAAATCTCTGGTGATGGTGTCAAGTAGCGGTTATGTAGTCAGAATCGTATACAAACTACAGTAATCCCTTGATTTGCCCAGCAAACGATTACACGGTATGCTAATTAATAACGATTTGAAATAATTAAGCATCTGAAAACATAAAATCATACATTACTTACTATTTTCAGTTTTCATAGTACACTTCTTGTAGGGTTTCAGTCTGCACCAAGCTATTGTGTTGGGTAGACTTGCTTCATGTGGGGTCTGTCCCACACTATTGTGTGTGATAGACTTACTTATTGTGTTTGCCTGCCTCACACGACCATGTGTGACAAACATGCTGTGTTTCAGCCTCACTCGGCATCAAGCTATTATACAGTCAGGTTGTAGACAAACTGGTTTCACAATCATGAATTTATTTATTAAATAATCTTGCAATATGTACAATTCTTTTTTATTATTTAAAAAAAATTTTTGGGTGCTTGCTCACTTTGAACTCAAGCGTAGTCTATACACACTGCTTCTAATAGTGCTGGACTGAATCTTGCGTGTGGATTAGCTTTCCCTATTAACAGTGTCCCTCGCCATCAGGCAAACCCACTCCATCTTCTGAGGTACTTGCAATTTATGTCCCCAATCAAGGATGATTGGTCAACATGTTAGTCCAACTGTCGGTGTAGGAGTTGAACCTCTTACCTCGGCATCAGCACATTGGATGTTTAAGAACACATGTTCTGATCAGTTTGGCCTTGCTGACCTACTTTTTATGATGTACTTTGTTTAATTGTACACTGCTGTTTTAGTTTATTTTCTACATTAAAAATAATAGACATGGTCCTGTAGATGACATTTAATTGAACCGACTGTTTGCATTAACAGAGAAAGTTTCCTTCCAATTATTCTGTTGGAGTCAAGGGTTTACTGTATCTTTTCGCTGCACAAGATGGTGGCTGCAGTTGTGTCTTCCACAATGTGAATGTCTGTTATAAATGTCTTTGATAATGGTTATTAAAATACTTTTTGTTTGAGAGTCAGTTTAGATTGCAAAATGCTGCTTGCTATTTTGGCTGTGGAAATATTCATTTTGAATAATGAAGACACAAACAATAAATTTATTGTCTGGCATATTTTGCTGCATCTCATCAGGTACATAGTCTCCGTGGTGAAGTGGTCAAGCCGTCTACCTCATGCTCTGAAGGTTGTGGGTTCGATTCTGGGCTACATCTTTTGGTTCACGCATAGATTTATTCTCAGAGATTTCTGGGGGTCATCGCTGAAGCTATGCATTTTGTGCTTTGTATGACACTTTTGGCAGGCCGCCCTGCGGAAATAGACCAAGCCATATGGGATAAACCTTGGTGCAATGAAGTCGATCTCAACTTTTAAGACTTTAAAAAAAATTTCTACAGTATGTACCTGACGAGGTGCAGCGAAATATGCCAGGCAATAAATCATGCAATCTATTGTTTGTGTCTTCGTTATTCAAATTCACAATGGGAAATATGCTGATGCTCGCACAAATAGCTCTAGTGGTGCAATGGCTAGACACTCGCCTGCTATCCTAGTCATCAGGGGTTTGAACCACATTGGATAGATTCATATTTGTTTAGAGCAGAGCTTCCAGGTCAACCCAGTGAAAATGTGTGGCAGGAGATATCTTGAAAAGTGAAGGCGGCTGGCTTGAGGTCGACCACATCACCTGTGAGTCTATAAAATATATATGTCTGGCAACATATGCCCTGCACAACTAGAGCTGTGTGAAAGGGACCTTTGCTTTCTACACAGCAGCATTTGATCATCTCCTTTTCCTGCTGATTTTTTTGTTACATTTGAGTTGAGATCATTTTTTAGACTGGAGAAACTAACATGACTGGGAAAGTGATTCTTGTTTTTTTAGATGGTGGTTCTTGTTTTTAAGACTGGGAGACAACTTATGACTGGTGATTCTAGTTTTTTAGTCTGGGGAAACTAACTTATGACTGGTGATTCTTGTTTTTTAATCTGGGGAAACTAACTTATGACTGGTGATTCTTGTTTTTTAATCTGGGGAAACTAACTTATGACTGGTGATTCTTGGTTTTAGTCTGGGGAAACTAACTTATGACTGGTGATTCTTGGATTTAGTCTGGGGAAACTAACTTATGACTGGTGATTCTTGTTTTTTAGACTGGGGATTTTATGACTGGTAGGCTATGTCTTGTTTTTTAGACTGGGAAAACTAATTTATGAGTGGTGATTCTTGCTTTTTAGATTGGGAAAACTTATGACTGGTGATTTTGTGTTTTAGACCGGGAAAACTAACTTATTACTGATGATTTTTATTTTTTAGACTGGGAAAATTATCTTATTACTGGTGATTCATGTTTTTTAGACTGGGGAAATTAACTTATTGCTGGTGATTCTTGTTTTTTAGACTGGGGATTTTATGACTGGTATGTCTTGTTTTTTAGACTTGGAAAACTAACTTATGAGTGGTGATTCTTGCTATTTAGATTGGGAAAACTTATGACTGGTGATTCTTGTGTTTAAGACCAGGAAAACTAACTTATTACTGGTGATTCATGTTTTTAAGACTGCAGAAATTATCTTATTACTGGTGATTCATGTTTTTTAGACTGGGGAAATGATCTTATTACTGGTGATTCATGTTTTTTAGACTGGGAAAACTAACTTTTGACCAGAATGTCTTGTTTTTCAGACTTAAAAGAATAAACAGCAAATATAAAACTGTTGTCAAGTTTTAGTTAGCTTTAGACACAGATCTGTGTACAGTTTATTCAGTTGAAGTCAATTACTTGCTCAGTCGGACTGAGAGGGGTGGAGAACCGATGTGTCACAGTCATTCAGATTCAGTCAATTGTTGACTGATCCCATCATTACATGTACAACAACCTTTTCTGATTGGTGGTTCCATGTTGATTTTGTATGTATGTTGCGAAACTTGATTTACATGTGGCTGTCAATTACTCTTATATTACATGGCGGACAGTTACTTTTATATTACGTGGGTTGCCCATTAAGCAGACAGTTCTTGGCTGCCCTCATCATTGTAGCTACTTCACATGTGCCACAATTCAGTGTTGCAACAATTTCAGATGTGCTATGACTCAGTGTTGCAACAATTTCAGATGTGCTATGACTCATTGTTGCAACCATGTCAGATGTGCCACGATTCAGTGTTGCAACCATGTCAGATGTGCCACGATTCAGTGTTGCAACCATGTCAGATGTGCCACGATCCAGTGTTGCAACCATGTCAGATGTGCCACGATCCAGTGTTGCAACCATGTCAGATGTGCCACGATCCAGTGTTGCAACCATGTCAGATGTGCCACGATTCAGTGTTGCAACCATACCAGATATGCCACGATTCAGTGTTGCAACCATGTCAGATGTGCCACGATTCAGTGTTGCAACAATTTCAGATGTGCTATGACTCATTGTTGCAACCATGTCAGATGTGCCACGATCCAGTGTTGCAACCATGTCAGATGTGCCACGATCCAGTGTTGCAACCATGTCAGATGTGCCACGATCCAGTGTTGCAACCATGTCAGATGTGCCACGATTCAGTGTTGCAACCATGTCAGATGTGCCACGATTCAGTGTTGCAACCATACCAGATATGCCATGATTCAGTGTTGCAACTGTGTCAGATGTGCCATGATACAATGTTGCAACTATGTCAGATGTGCCATAATTCAGTTTGCAACTATGTCAGATGTGCCACAGTTCAATGTTGCAATCACTTTAGATGTGCCTGATTCAGTATTTTACAGTTTCGTATGTGCCATGTTTCAATGTTGCAACCACTTAACATGTGCCATGATCCAGTGTTGCAACCATGTCAGATGGGTCATGATTCAATGTTGCAACTGTCAGATGTGCCATGATGCTGTGTTGCAACTATGTCACATGTGCCATGATCCAGTGTTGCAACCAAGTCAGATGCGTCACGATTCAATGTTGCAACAATTTCATATGTGTTACGATTCAGTGTTACAACTATTTCATATATGCCATGATTCATTGTTACACCCACTTCACATCCATTAGAAAGTACTGGTGCATGTTTTAATTAAATAATTCTCAAGATTAATAAATGTAAAAATCAGTTAATGACAGTCAGTACAAATATCTACTGTACTAACCTACATCTGCCGGTCTCCATGGCTTAGGCCTTGCTGACGCGATTCGTAAGCGCTGATTTGTGACCGCGTCATGCTGGGTATTAACGTGTTGGTATGGGAGCCAGTCGTTCAGAAAACAATGACAAACTACTGAATGTAAACTTGCCAAGACATCAACAACAGCAGTAAAATGCTGGTGTAGACAGCAATGTCCTGTAAATAGGATATGCCCAAAAACACACACACACACATCTGGGGGGGGGGTGTATGTGTGCGTGTGTCTGGTCAACAAGGAGGACATTGCAGATGTTCCTTCAGTCAAGCTGCCACTGGTGCTTCCAGCGTAGGAACTCTTCATTGGACTCTGAAGATGGGGACAGAACAAGTGTGGGAATACTTATGTGCAATGATGTTGATTCTGAACTTGATATCTGCTGGCTAAACTGTCATTGGCTGATAGATTCAAATGCTGTTGTGGCCATCTGGCAACTAGATTCCCTGATCATTTTTATGTATGTGCATGTAACAGTGTTTAGTGAGCTTACATATTGAGTCTGTGGTCTGGGTTCAGACCCTAGCAGCTACAGGAATCATGTGTTCCCTGCTAGTACAGCCCTAGACCTCATCAAATAAGCACCAGCATTTCCACGTCCAGGAAGTGGGGGAGGGGAGAACGTAGTTGGTCTCCTCATATCACAGTGTTGTTATCTATGTTTGGTCATCACCGTAGCATTTCACATCCCTAGAACATCAAACAGGTATTATCCTTATCCATTCTGTCATCCTCGTACAGAACTTGCTATCAAATATTTATCTGCTTAAAGGTGTGGTCCAGTGTGTGTGTGTTTGTTTTTTTTAAAGATTATGGAGGACCAGATTTTGTCATACAAGAAAACAGTGAGTGACGGCTGACCTTACCCCCCCCCCCCCCCCCCCCATATTTTCTTCCTGTGTGTGTGTTTACAATTTCTGGGTTGTTTTGTTTTAATTTACAGCTAAATTGTACCTTTACCCTTGGCTTTGAATTGATTGTATTTTTACTTGTGTCTGTGAAATTATTGTATCTTTACTTGTCTGTGAACTGATTGTATCTTTACTTGTGTCTGTGAAATGATTGCATCTTTACTGTTGTCTGTGAATTTTTTTTTACCTTTGTCTGTGAAATGATTGCATCTTTACTTTTGCGTTTGACATGATTGTCTCTTTACTTTTGCATATGACATGATTGTAGCTTTACTTGTGTAGATGAATTAGTTGTATCTTTTGTCTGTGAATTGCTTATTTCTTCATGCAGTTCATACATCTCAGCTTGATTATCTGAAGATGTTTGTACGAAACATTTGAATATGAATTCACAATCATATGTTAAATTTCTACCAGCCGCTTGTACCAATGTGGGATTCATATAATTTAATGGCACTCTTTGTTTTCTAACCAATTATTTGTATTTTATCATCAGTAAAAGTATTGGAACACAATTATCGACACCTGTATATACATTTCGACATGAGCAAGTAACGACAATTTATTTCTCTCGAAATGTATGTATACTGTTAAAAAAAAGAAACGCATAGCTGTCGAAGGCACATGTGTAGTCATAATTTTGATATTCAGTAACTTTTTAATATAATGAGTTAATTGTTCAAATTGCACACAAGCATACCTTAGGGTTCAGGCAATCAATTGACAGTTGACAATCTGGGTCACAAGAGATTTTTGGCGTACCGGCTTTCCCGTAAGTATGGTGTGTGGCCTCCTCTTGCATCAGTTATCGACTGGCATCGCCTGGGCATGGATGCAATCAGATGTCTGATGTGGGCCTGTGGGATGGCTGCCGACTCTTCCTGGAGTGCCTGGAACAGATCACGACGATTGGCTGGAGCAACGTCTTGGCGACAAGCACGTCTATGCAGCTCATCCCACAGGTGCTCAATCGGACTCATGTTTGAAGACAGGGATGGCCAGAGAAGGGTAAGAATGTTATTGACAGTCAGGAACTGCATGGTCAACCGTGCACAATGGGGTCTGGCATTGTCTTGTTGAAACACTGAATTTTGGGTAGCCAAAAGTGGAAGGACATGGGGTCGAAGAATTTCATTGACTTATTGTAGTGCATTAAATGTGAACCAATTGACTCCTTCCGCTGTAACTGATCATTCCCAACACCACTGCACTTCCACCAACGTGCGGTGGAGCTTCATTATTGCAATTGTAGGCAAAACGTTCATTTCACTCATGGTAGATCCTTCTCCGCTGCAACAAAAAGAAAGATTCGTCACTAAACCAGACACATCTTCAGTGGTTGTCTGCTGCCCAAGGACGATGCTGGTTAGCCCAAAGAAATCGATTTTGGCGATGGTGGCGTGTAAGGACAGGTACACGATAAGGTCGTTGTGTCCGAAGTCCAGCGTCATGGGGTCTATTCCGGAATTTGATCAGACACATGACGTCCTGCAGGCAATGGTTGGGTAGTTGAAGAAGATGTTGTAAACCTGTCTCTGAGATGACGAAGTCGAATAAAGCAATCAACTGCTGCTATCAACTCTGGGTCGTCCACTGCGATGCCGGTCTTCAACTGAGCCAGAGGCTTGGAACCGGTGCCAAAGTCGACAGATGGTACTCTGATGCACGTTTAGATGCCTGGCAACCTGACTTTGACTTTCGCCTGCATACAGTCGGCCAATAGCAATGTTCCTTAAATTTACCGATGGAGGTGCCGTAGACGTTTGCTTTAAAATGAACTGAATTGTTTTGTGTAGCGTTATCTTTTTATAGGGTTTCAGTTTTGTAGTCAGTGGATAGTGTTCACCCCAAATATTGTTGCTTTTGGTTTTTTTTTGTCTTATTTGTTGCGCGCATCATGAGCTGTGGTAAAAATTTGGTTATAAACACCCACTGCGTTGTAACCATTACACAAACGAAAGCAATTCAGGTCAACACGAGCATGTGACACTGTAAAGAACATTTGAGGCGGTTTTTACATACCCAAGCATCAACTTTTACTTACAAACTCATAAAAGTGCACCCTCGGATAGCTATGTGCTTCTTTTTTTGAACAGTATAGCAGGACTAGGAGCATTACTTTTGTTATGTTTTGGTGCAATATTGCTTGTTACTGCTGTGGACTGTTCCAGATGCTGTTATTATTTAATTATTATGCATTCTTCTAGAACCCTGTCATTTGGAGTTATTTGTCCTTGTACAAGTGATGGATTATGGGAAAGGTGGTCACATAGTAGGAAGCAGGACACATTTTGAGCTGTCCACAAGAGCAAAGGGGTGCTGCTTGTATACCATCATCATAGAGAGTTGATGCCATTCTCTGGCAATTTTAGGGCAAGCACAATTTGGTTTTCTTGTCAAGCTTTGTGGCAGTGGAGGTCATGGTGGATTCTCCCTTCACAGATTTTGTGACAGCAAAGGTGAATTGTGGATCTTCCCTTTGTTAAAGCTTCATGACAGCAGATATCATTGTGAATCTTGCCTGTGTTAGAGCTTCATGACAGCAGAGGTCCTTGTGAATCTTCTCTTCCTTTATTAAAGCTTCAAGACAGCACAGGTCATTGTGAATCTTCCCTTTCTTTATTAAAGCTTCATGACAGCACAGGTCATTGTGAATCTTCCCTTTCTTTATTAAAGCTTCATGACAGCACAGGTCATTGTGAATCTTCCCTGTGTTAGAGCTTCATGACAGCACAGGTCATTGTGAATCTTCCCTTCCTTTATTAGAGCTTCATGACAGCACAGGTCATTGTGAATCTTCCCTTCCTTTATTAAAGCTTCATGACAGCACAGGTCATTGTGAATCTTCCGTGTTAGAGCTTCATGACAGCACAGGTCATTGTGAATCTTCCCTGTGTTAGAGCTTCATGACAGCATGCACAGACATTTCTAGTCTTGTGACTAACGAGTAGATAAAACTGCTGGAGTGTGGGAATCAGCAAAGTACATCTCCCTACAAGGAGACAATGTTTTTGTTTTGTTTACAGTTATCATCAGATGCATTTTTTATGTGAACAGTGCCTTAAATCTACAATACTTGTGAGTTTGTATGTGTTGTGTTCTACTTAAACATTGAGGTGAATTGACGCCACCTGGGGTGGTCCACTGCGTTGAAATGTTAGGCATTATGTGTTCTCTCTTTCCATAATACTTAAGCCATGCTCTTGTTTGTTTATTGGAGTCGAAATCTGGTATTATGGCAGTGTGTTTCCTTGATATGTGTTTCAAACATTGTTTCCCATGTTGGATTAAGTATCTGTTGAAGGCATGGCAGCAGTGTCATTACACAATCTGTGTTCACTTCTTATGTCCAGTAGTGGAGAGGCAACTTAGGGTGGGTATGTCCTATAGTGGGAGAGGTAACTTAGGGTGAAAATCTCCTATAGTGGGAGAGACAACTTAGGGTGGGAATGTCCTGACTTAGGGTGGGAATTTCCTGTAGTGGGAGGGGTAACTTAGGGTGGGAATGTCCGATAGTGGGAGAGGTAACTTAGGGTGAGAATGGCCTATAGTGGGAGAGACAACTTAGGGTGGGAATGTCCTATAGTGGGAGGGGTAACTTAGGGTGGGAATGTCCTATAGTGGGAGAGGTAACTTAGGGTGGGAATGTCCTATAGTGGGAGAGACAACTTAGGGTGGGAATGTCCAGTAGTGGGAGAGGTAGCTTAGGGTGGGAATGTCCTATAACGGGAGAGGTAACTTAGGGTGGGAATGTCCTATAGTGGGAGAGGTAACTTAGGGTGAGAATCTCCTATAGTGGGAGGGATGGGGTAACTTAGGGTGTGAATGTCCTATAGTGGGAGAGACAACTTAGGGTGTGAATGTCCTATAGTGGGAGAGGTAATTTAGGGTGGGAATGTCCTATAGTAGGAGAGGTAACTTAGGGTGAGAATGTCCTATTGTGGGAATGTCCTATAGTGGGAGAGGTAATTTAGGGTGGGAATGTCCTATAGTGGGAGAGACAACAGGGTGGGAATGTCCTAATAGTGGGAGGGGTAACTTAGGGTGGGAATGTCCTAGAGTGGGAGAGGTAACTTAGGGTGGGAATGTCCTATAGTGGGAGAGACAACTTAGGGTGGGAATGTCCAGTAGTGGGAGAGGTAGCTTAGGGTGGGAATGTCCTATAACGGGAGAGGTAACTTAGGGTGGGAATGTCCTATAGTGGGAGAGGTAACTTAGGGTGAGAATCTCCTATAGTGGGAGGGATGGGGTAACTTAGGGTGTGAATGTCCTATAGTGGGAGAGACAACTTAGGGTGTGAATGTCCTATAGTGGGAGAGGTAATTTAGGGTGGGAATGTCCTATAGTAGGAGAGGTAACTTAGGGTGAGAATGTCCTATTGTGGGAATGTCCTATAGTGGGAGAGGTAATTTAGGGTGGGAATGTCCTATAGTGGGAGAGACAACAGGGTGGGAATGTCCTAATAGTGGGAGGGGTAACTTAGGGTGGGAATGTCCTAGAGTGGGAGAGGTAACTTAGGGTGGGAATGTCCTAATAGTGGGAGGGGTAACTTAGGGTGGGAATGTCCAATAGTGGGAGGGGTAACTTAGGGTGGGAATGTCCGATAGTGGGAGGGGTAAACAGGGTGGGAATGTCCTATAGTGGGAGAGACAACTTAGGATGGGAATCTCCTATAGTGGGAGGGGTAACTTAGGATGGGAATATCCTATAGTGGGAGAGACAACTTAGGGTGGGAATGCCCAGTAGTGGGAGAGATAACTTAGGGTGGGAATATCCTGTAGTGGGAGAGAGAGTTTAGTGTAAGAATCTCTCTGTTGCTAATGTCCAGTAGAGGGAAAGAGAACTTAGAATGGGAATGTCCAGTAGTGGACAGATAACTTTACCTTAAAGGAGGAATGTGGCTGTTTAATTCACGTACAGTTAAAGTTTCTGTTGTCCCCTCATTGTGACATATGTCTGTGTTAATTTAGTATATTTTACTGGATTGGTTTCATTATTTGGGTTTCCTCCTTAGCTAGTTCCAACATGGACACCACAATTATTCTGACTGGATGTACGGTCTTGTCCATGTTATAATACTGATGTCTGGCAGATGTGTTTGTGGTGCATGTTATATATGTCTGCCAACAGAAAACACGTGCCAACTATTCATCTGTGCATTCATGCCTACAAAATGTTATGGCACATCACAGAACAAGGTTTTCTTACATGTATGCATTCTCGTTCTATGCATTTACATCATTGGTTCATAGGCACTTTTTTTTCCTCATATTGATGTATTGCAGCTGTGTACATATATTCATCTAAAAACACCAAAATTCACCAATCATCTATGTGACGACAAACCATGGTACCTGTCTCCTTAGCTCTTCTGTGTGACGAAATGTGATTTACAAGATCATTCCGAAATCAAGGACAACAAAGAAACTATCAAGGAAAAACAGGTATTGATTATCACTGATAGAGGCAGTTGAAATTATTGGACACAACGCCTATAAAACAAAACAGTGGTGCCTATGGCTTCTTTTTTTAAAATATATCTGTCTCTTCTAATTTCTACTTCTGTCGTATCATTTAAATACTTCACATCACTAGTTTTATTTATTGATGTATGTACATTACGGTGAGAATAAACAACACATAACAGAATATGATTCTTTGTCCTTTTAAAACTTGGACAATGTGGTTGGCTCCTTGATTGTGATGTCTGATGGCAGTAGTGGACGAGTAGGGACAGCTAACTCGCATGCAGAAATCAGTCTGTTGCACTCGCTGGTTGTCTTCTCTTATTTCTTCATCTGCCTCGAATAGTTTCCTGGTGTCTGTGGTAAAATTGCGTCATCACATTATGTAGGCCTGGATGCACAGAGGAATAGATGGCAAGTCTTTCCCTCATTTAGCAGGTGATGAGCCCAGCCAAACCCTTGTATGATCATGCTCATGACATTATCGGCGCAGTTCCCTATCAACTCTGCTAGCATGTTCACTGTTAGTCCAGCAGCAGTTCCCTATCAACTTTCCTGGCACATTCACTGTTAGTCCAGCAGCAGTTCCCTATCAACTTTCCTAGCACGTCCACTGTTAGTCCAGCAGCAGTTCCCTATCAACTTTCCTAGGACGTTCACTGTTAGTCCAGCAGCAGTTCCCTATCAACTTTCCTAGCATGTTCACTGTTAGTCCAGCAGCAGTTCCCTGTCAACTTTCCTAGCACATTTACTGTTAGTCCAGCAGCAGTTCCCTGTCAACTTTCCTAGCATGTTCACTGTTAGTCCAGCAGCAGTTCCCTATCAACTTTCCTAGCTCGTTCACTAAGAATGCTTCCTGCAGCAGTTCCCTGTCAACTTTCCTAGCATGTTCACTGTTAGTCCAGAAGCAGTTCCCTATCAACTTTCCTAGCATGTTCACTGTTAGTCCAGAAGCAGTTCCCTATCAACTTTCCTAGCTTGTTCACTAAGAATGCTTCCTGCAGCAGTTCCCTATCAACTTTCCTAGCATGTTCACTGTTAGTCCAGAAGTAGTTCCCTATCAACTTTCCTAGCACGTTCACTGTTAGTCCAGCAGCAGTTCCCTGTCAACTTTCCTAGCATGTTCACTGTTAGTCCAGAAGCAGTTCCCTATCAACTCTGCCAGCATGTTCACTGGTAGTCCAGCAGCAGTTCCCTATCAACTCTGCCAGCACGTTCACTGAGAATGCTTCCTGCAGCAGTTCCCTGTAATGCGTCAATCATATAATGGGGCAATCACCTGTGGCAGCACATGTGTGGAGCGTGCTCAAACTCTACAGAAAATACAAGTCTGAAACACAGATGGCTTTCATCTTCTGTCCAGATGTTTGCAATAGCCATTCTAAATTGTTGTATGAATCAATCACCACTTCATGACATACAACACACAGCTGTCACATCAATCATGAAACAATCACACACAGCTGTACATATCAATCACCAAACAATCACGCACAACACACAAATGTACACATGAATCACCAAAACAATCACACACAACTGTACCCATCAATCATGAAATAATCACACACACAAATGTACACATGAATCACCAAACAACCATACATCACTCACAGCCGTACACATCAATCACCAAATAATTAAACAGTTGTACACATGAATCACCAAACAATCACACACAACCATATGCATCAATCACCAAACAATCACACACAACCATATGCATCAATCACCAAACAATCACACACAACCATACACATCAATCACCATACACAACAATCACACACACAGCTGCAGCCATCAATCAAAGAAGTCATCCACATCAATGCCCGGCTCCAGAAGGTTCTCCTTGAATGCGCTCAGGTCCATGCCGTTGAGAATCAGGTTCTCGAATGTCTCCTCCAGGTCTGTCTCCCCGATGAGAATGGCACCTACCATCTTCCCATCCTGCAGTATAACCTTCACGTACTCTTCTCCTGTACACAGACACACAAGAGATGGTGAGAGATGATATAATGTGATAGGAAATAATATCAAGTGATGAGGTCATAGAACGAACAAACAATCAAACTATTTTCAAAGAGTTAAGAATTGGGCACGCAGGCCTGTCTGACACTCTGCCCTTCTTATCTATCTACTCTCATACATTAATTCATTTATATATCACCTTATGAAGCTAAACTTAGACAACAAGGACAACAGCAGAAACAAAATGCATTAAAACGCATAGAAGATAATATGAGGTGACAAGAGATCATATGTGGAGAAAATGTTGCTATCAACCCAAACCCCAGATTTATTTTCTGTGCAATTTTACACTCAGTAGTTTGCCATTGCTTTCTGGACAAGAAGTCAATGTTGAAGTTCAGCTAACCTGATGTAGGGAGCAATACCACTGTCCTGACATCAGTACATCAAAGTGCATTCAGTCCAGAGGCCATGCTGACATCTGAGGAGCTGGGGGATCATATGAGGAAATGGGGGATAATATGTGGACATGGGAGATATGTGGAAATGAGAGATAATATGAGGACATGGGAGATAATATGTGGAAATGGGAGATAATATGAGGAAATGGGAGATAATATCTGGAAATGGGAGATAATATGAGGACATGGGAGATAATATGACGAAATGGGAGATAATATGTGGAAATGGGAGATAATATCTGGAAATGGGAGATAATATCTGGAAATGGGAGATAATATGAGGGAAGAGATGAAGAAATGGGAAATAATTTAAGAGAGGAGATAATATGAGATGAGATGAAAGGGAGATGAGATGAGGAACATAAAATTAAAATAAGACAAGGAAAGAAGAGATGAGCTAACATGACTTACATGTTGGAAGTAATTTGTGAAATGAGAAGATAACATGAGAACAAGTTAGATAATATTGGGATGATGCTAATAAGAGAGAGCTAGAGGGAAATAATCAGGCATAAAGGGAGATGGCAATACCCAGACTATCATTAAAGACTGGCTTATTCAAAGGTTTGTGCACGGTTGGTACCCAGAATGTTGACAGGCAGATAAAGAAGCAAGGAAAACCATAGCCATTAACCTTCTGCATGGTTACAAAACTGAAGGAGAAGGGTTTTTTATCAAATATTGTGACAGGTGATGAGACTTGGGTTCATTTCTTTGAACTAGAATCCAAGAGGCAGTCCATGGAATGGCATCACACAACATCGCCGACAAGAAAGAAGTTTAAAATGTCACCATCTGTAGGGAAAGTTATGGCCTCTGTGTTCTGAGATGAGAAAGGTGCGATTCTTCTCGACTTCTTGGAACAGGGAAACATGGTAAATGCTGACTGTTACATAGAAACTTTGAAGAAGCTTAGAGGGCGTCCTTGATGACTTTACCCATTCAAAGATCTGAGAACTGCACTACTGTTGCACGATAATGCCCCGCCACACGCCGCTAAACGCACCTTGATACGATTGTAGAATTTAGCTGGACATTATTACCACATCCCCCTTACAATCCCGATTTAGCACCTTCAGACTTCCATCTGTTTGAATCACTAACAGAAGATCTTCGTGGATATCACTTTGAGGACACAGAGACCCTTAAACAGGCTGTTTGCCAGAAGTTAAGGAAAAAGGACACACATTTTTACTGTGGGGTGATACATGCACTTGTGAGAAGATAGACAAAAACTATAACAAATAATGGAGTCTATATTGAGAAATACAATTTGAAGTACAGACTTAGGGCTTCATTTCAATGTGAATTTTATGTTGTTGTTGTTTTTTGCCTATTGAATGAAATTAAAAATGACGAGGCATTACTTATTGACTGCCCCTTGTAACATGAGGCGAAAGCATGACATCTAAGTGACAACAACAAACACTCATGACAACATCCCAACTGAAAACTGACCTTTAGTCACACGTAAGAGAACCTCGTAATTCTCTGCCAGTCCCTGAGCGTTGAACTTGCCCAGCAGGACCACCTGGTGGAAGGCAGATGATTGACAATGTCACAAGAAGCTCTAGCCCAACAAAATATGCATTCAATGGCATGTTGTGATGGATACCTGTCAGTTGTGTATGAGTGGGTCTTGGTGTCTGTCCAATTATCATCATCATGTGACCATACTATGTGGCCAAGCCATCCAGGTATTTACTTCTTGGTCTTCCCCTTGGTCTCTTCCCTTCGATCTTGCCAGTTGTCACCAAGTTCTCCAATTCATTTCTTCTTATAACATGCCCAAAAAATTTTGACTGTCTACGTCTAATGACTCTAATCAGTTCACGATCTTCATTTGTTTCTTGAAGGACTTGTTCATTGGTTTTTCTGTCTGTCCATGGTATTCTTTGCATTTTCCTCAGAAACCACATTTCCACAGCCATCAGATGTTTTTCAGCTTGTCTGCTTATTGCCCAAGCTTCACATCCATACAAAAGTATAGGTTCTATGTAGCACTTCAACACTCTTTTTCTCATTTCAATTGATATCTTTTTATTGGTCAGTATGCTTTTCATCTTGCAAAAGGCTGCCTTCTCCATGGCAATTCTTGTTCTAATCTCTTCAAGACATCTCCCATCAGATGTTATGACTGTTCCGAGATATTTGTACCGATTCACTTGTTGAAGAATATTCCCATTTACCTGTATATTACATTGTGGTCTAATATTCAGTCAATTTTGGTGAACCAGTGTTTGGCATCGTGGGTCAAAGGTCACACATGGGACATTATCATCATCTGGTTAGTTCCAAGACCGGTGTCAACGTCGTCTGATTGTGTCACTCCATTTCAACTCTCACCTTTCATCAAATTATGCCATTCCATTATTTCTTATTTTCAGAAATTCTTGACTGATTATATCATTCCAATGTCCCTTATTTTCAGTAATTCTCACCTGTCATTGAATTGTGTCATTCCAATGTTTTTTTTTTAATTTGCAGCAATTCTTGTCTTTTGCCTGATTATGTCATTCTAATATCCATTATTTTTAGCAATTCTTGACTTTCGCCTGAATATGTCATTCTAATATCAATTATTTTCAGCAATTCTTGACTTTCGCCTGATTATGTCATTCTAATATCAATTATTTTCAGCAATTCTTGACTTTTGCCTGATTATAGCACTCCACTCTTCCTAAATTCTACAATTCTTGTCTTTTGTCTGATAACGCCATTCCAATGTCCCTGAGTTTCAGCAGTTCTTGTCTGTTGTCTGATTATGTCATTCTAATATCAATTATTTTCAGCAATTCTTGACTTTCGCCTGAATATGTCATTCTAATATCAATTATTTTCAGCAATTCTTGACTTTCGCCTGATTATGTCATTCTAATAATTATTTTCAGCAATTCTTGACTTTTGCCTGATTATAGCACTCCACTCTTCCTAAATTCTACAATTCTTGTCTTTTGTCTGATAACGCCATTCCAATGTCCCTGAGTTTCAGCAGTTCTTGTCTGTTGTCTGATTATGTCATTCTAATATCAATTATTTTCAGCAATTCTTGACTTTCGCCTGAATATGTCATTCTAATATCAATTATTTTCAGCAATTCTTGACTTTCGCCTGATTATGTCATTCTAATATCAATTATTTTCAGCAATTCTTGACTTTTGCCTGATTATAGCACTCCACTCTTCCTAAATTCTACAATTCTTGTCTTTTGTCTGATAACGCCATTCCAATGTCCCTGAGTTTCAGCAATTCTTGTCTGTTGTCTGATTATGTCATTCTAATATCAATTATTTTCAGCAATTCTTGACTTTCGCCTGATTATGTCATTCTAATATCAATTATTTTCAGCAATTCTTGACTTTTGCCTGATTATAGCACTCCACTCTTCCTAAATTCTACAATTCTTGTCTGTTGTCTGATTATGTCATTCCATTGTCCCCTAGATTTAGCAATATTCATTTTTAGTCTCATGATGTCACTTCACAGCCCCTGAATTTCTTGTCTTTCATCTGATTATGTCACTTCACCATCCATTACAATTTTTGTCTTTTGATTATCATCTTCCAAGATACAAAATCAGGATTCAGACATAAGTATGAGTTGACAACATACAAAAACATCAGAGTACAGACAACATACAAGAACATGGAAGTTCAGACATATGTATGAGCCGACAACATACAAGAACATGGGAGTTCAGACATATGTATGAGCTAAGAAGATACAAGAACATCAGGGTTGAGACATATGTATGAGCCGACAACATACAAGAACATGGGAGTTCAGACATATGTATGAGCTGACAACATACAAGAACATGGAAGTTCAGAAATATGTATGAGCCGACAACATACAAGAACATGGGAGTTCAGACATATGTATGAGCTGACAACATACAAGAACATGGAAGTTCAGACAATGAAGAAGAAATGCTAAGAACAAAGGAGAGTAACTGCCATGAATAAACAACTGTGACACCAGTCTCAGGAGGCCAGCATGGCTGAATGGATAAGAATGCTTGATCTCAAACTTCTGGTCTGTTGATGGCGAGGTAGCGGGTTCAACCCCTACACCGGTCAGTTGGACTAAAATGTTGACTTCACGACCTTGACTTGGGGACGGTAATTACAAGTGCCTCAGACGTTGGAGTGGGTTCACCTGCAGGCGAGCGACCCTGACAATAGTTATAGGTAAGATACACACAAAAATCAGTCCAGCATGGGCAATGCTTGTATTCAAAGTGAATGAACAAAACAGTTAAACAGAAAAGACCAGTCTTTGAATGGGCTAACCTTCTGATGTAGGATATACAACACACAACACAGAATTTCACCAACCTTATGATGTAGGATATACAACACACAACACAGAATTTCACCAACCTTATGATGTAGGATATACAACTCACAACACAGAATTTCACCAACCTTATGATGTAGGATATACAACACACAACACAGAATTTCACCAACCTTATGATGTAGGATATACAACACACAACACAGAATTTCACCAACCTTATGATGTAGGATATACAACAAACAACACAGAATTTCACAAACCTTATGATGTAGGATATACAACACACAACACAGAATTTCACCAACCTTATTATGTAGGATATACAACACACAACACAGAATTTCACCAACCTTATGATGTAGGATATACAACACACAACACAGAATTTCACCAACCTTATGATGTAGGATATACAAGACACAATACAGAATTTCACCAACCTTGAATTTAAAGAAAGTGGTTATGTGAGCAAAGATCTCAAAACAAAAGTCCAGGGTGATCTCTTCTCCTTGTGTGGCGGCCACCATACATTTGGCTGCATAGCATCCCATCTGTCTTGCCTGGGACCAGAGTCGCATCTGGAGAAACAAGTCACTCATTCTTCCATTTATTTGTACACTAATCAGTTTGTCATCATTTACTCTGGAGTTCTTCTTCTTCTGCCGTGTTATCCGGAGTTTTATTTTCAGACGTGATCGCGTTGTGCCTGTTTACAGCAGAGCTGCATTCTTGCACTGTTAGGCCGACACATCCGACTTCTGCAGGCATTTGTTGACCGGGTTAACCTTCCCGGTTCTCTGGAGTTCAAAATGGTCAAGTGCCTTCTTCTTCTATTGCCTTTTCTTCTATTGTCTCTTCTTTCTCTTTCTTTTTCTGTTTCTTCCTTTTCATTTCCCTCTTCTTCCTTCTTCTCCCTTTTTTCCCACATCCTCCTCCTTCTCCTCCTCATTTTCCTTCTTCCTCCTTCTCCTCCTCCTCCTTGTGTGCAACAAGAGGGATCCTTCACACAGCAATCCAAGCCAAACCGTGTTCAGTACTCGAAAACTGCATGTGCCTTAGATCCATCCATCCATCATGTGCCATGCCGGTAAGCGTGGGCGGTCATGTTCTGCCATCTCACTCGATCACCAGAGTCGTGGATCAGCTCCGTGTTTCTGTCTCGACCATGCCACAAGGCCAAGCCATCCAGGTACTTGCTTCTAGGTCTTCCCCTTGGTCTGTTCCCCTCGATCTTACCAGTTGTCACCAAATTCTCCAATCCATTTCTTCTCATAACATGCCCAAAAAGTTTTGTCTGTCTACGTCTAATTGTGCCTTAGATGCAAATATACTATCACTGTCCTTGCTAAATCACTCCAACAGTCAAACCTTGCAATAAAATTAACAACCATCCATTACTAAATCACTGGAGATTTGTGTGGGGAATTGAGTTGAGTTGAGTTGAGTTAAGAACCGACATCACTGCACTCAGGACATTCCCATACATGCTCCGTCCCCTCGTTCAACAGCCAGCGAAGAGTCATACTACTAATCGTACCCACCGCTATCTGATTAAAAGTTCTCCTGGTCTTCCCTCTCAGTTTTGAGATTCTTCCAGAACCCCTGCCGATCGCCCGCAATCTCATTCTTTCCACATATGGGTTCTGAATCTGTTCATCCGCCTTCTCCACTTGGTTCCACAAGCGCACGACCACCTCCCCCTTGTGGCAAGATACCACCAAGAGGTGCATTCCCTACTAGCCTATCAGCCTGTTCATTCCCCCATACCCCCGCATGGTCAGGGCAAAATATCCATACAATTCTCACAATCTGTGATCTGTGTGGGGACGTGGTTAAGCCGCCTGCCTCACACTCCAATGGGTGTGGGTGTGTCTTGTAACCCCATCATTCGGTTCACAGGAGCAATCTTGTCAGTAACCCCTGGAGGACTTTCTTGGTGCTATAGAGTTCATGCTCTGTGCAGCACATTCCACAGGCTGCTCTGCAGAAAGGGACTGAACCGCATGGAATAAAGCCTAATTAAGTCTATCCTCTTGTCTTTTAAACCTTTTAAACAAAATAGTTTTAGCATTCAAACATTGCAGTAAAACATTCAATTCACACATAAATCACCCTTACAATGAAACAGAAATCACCCTCACAAACCTCAAGTCCTGTATGATATCACACTGATGTTGGACAACATGATGTCTTCATCCGACATACAGGACTTCGCATTGGAGCTCAAGCCAACGAACACAAGCAAGCATGCAAGCAACCCTCACAAAGAAACAGAAATCACCCTCACAATGAAACAAAAATCAACCTCACAATGAAACTGCTTACCTGCAACCAATGAGGTGACCACTCCCAGCATGCAGTGCAAACATCCCCGGCTGCGTACACATCCTGCTCGGTGGTTTCCATCCTACTGTTGACCTTTAACCCCCCGTCCTCGGCCAGCTCAAACTCATTTCCAGGCAGCAGGATATCGGTGAATGGGACTACCCCAGTAGCGCTGACAATCAGATCACAGCCGTAGACTTTACCGTTGGTCAGATGTAATAACACCGGCCACTCGCGGGGCCCTGAAAGACATTAAAAGCATCTTTTGTGAAATGTTTCATCATTCAGTGAGTTGCATTGTACTTTTTTATCAAGCCATATACAGATCAGCATGGCCGAATGGATGTAAGCCCTCGCTCTTAAACTTCCGGTGTGTTGATGCTGATGTAGTGGGTTCAATCCCTACACCGGTCAGTTGGACTAACATGTTGACGTCTTCATCCTTGATTTGGGGATGTAAATTACAAGTACCTCAAAAGTTGGAGTGAACTCACCTGAAGGCGAGGGACACTGGTAATAGGGAAAGCTTATCCACAAAAATCAGTCTAGCACACTAGAATTAGTAGCATATGTATGGACTAGGCATGAGTTCAAAGCGAGCGCACACCCACACACAAAAAAGCCAACCCTGTGGCTCAGTACATCCGACTGCAACAAGCATTTTTTCTGGTTGGTTTTCCCTAGCCTTTGTCCCCCAGTCTTCCTACAAGGCAGCAGGTTTGTGTCTCTGTCTGATCCCTACCCTTTGACCTGTGCGACATGGGAGACTCTACCAGTAGCTGCACAATCATCGGCATAGCTCTTGGGATCAATGGAACAGGGAAGCCCTTCTACTGCAACAAGGTGGATATGCAACAAAGGGGACATTCCTAATGTTTAAATCCAGGTGAAACGAGCGGCAGAAATACTTCTTCAGAACAAAACAACTGATAACAGACAAATAGCGGCTGTTACCGGTCATTTCTATTATGTTCCCTGCCAAATTATTTAGTCACACATGTGTTTCCACAGACCTCGGGGAAACAATTGCCAGAAAGACTAAGCGAGTCAACAATTGCCAGAAAGACTAAGCGAGTCAACAATTGCCAGAAAGACTAAGCGAGTCAACAATTGCCAGGAAGACTAAGTGAGTCAACAATTGTCAGGAAGGCTAAGTGAGTCAATAATTGCCAGGAAGATGTGTCAGCCGGAAGGCACAATTACCACAGCCCTGTTATAAACAGAAAACATAAATACTGACAAACAATAACTTTTCTTTAAAAACCAAAGGAGCACAAAAGTAGAACTCAGAAAATCTATGACACAAGAAAACTGCTAGTGTGTGTGGATTCTGGTATATGTGTATTGAAATAATCTGAAAGATGAGATACAGTGAATAGCTTCACAGTGTGAGAAAGGCAGTCCTTAACTGATTCACTGCCATGCACCACTTTACTGACGGAATGGAACTCCCACGTGACTGCCATCCGCCACTTAATTGACAGAATGTTGACAGTTCACTATTTGTTTAATTTCTCTTATTTTCCGCAATGTTTAGTGTCCGGTAATTGAAAATTTACACACAGAATAGTAAAGCCTTCGAAATTTGTCAGACAGGACATGTGGAATAAGCTTTGTGAAAGTGGTTTAAGCAGTGTAAGCTTTGTGAAAGTTGATTGTTTTTATTATGTTAGTAATGGCAACGCCTTATTGTTCTCGACTCATCGATTTACTCCAGATAATCGTGTTAAACAATTTTAGATTACAGTTATTCTGATGTAATGGAATTTGTGAAAGATTGTAAAACTTATAGCATGTGCAGTAATGTGGTTATTCAGTTAAAATACTTAGCATTATGGAAAACAAACCTAACACTACTAACAGTGAAAGTTCATCATCAAATGATGGCACATGTCGAATTATGCTTGCTCTAATGGGCCACACTTGTGCCCCTAAGTTTGCTTTGTCTATCACAAATAACCTGAAAGGTATTTAAATAACTAAATTGAAAAGAATAATACTTATAACTAAATAGAAAATAGTGTATATATTGTAATGAGTACAAATCTGCCTCATGTTTTCTTATTTTATTTTGTGTGAAAATGATGTGCTTCAAAATTTGATGTTTTATTTATGTTTTGATGGTGTTAAGTAGCAGTTCTTATGAAACTGGTGAAGAAAAGTGGTGTATTTATCATTATTTAGTAAATTTAATTGGATTATCAACAAAGGTCGAGGAGTAGTGAGCTGGCAAGTGGAAATTTTAAATAATTCACCCGCCTTCAAATTTTCTTTTACAAAATCTAACATTATTTTTATTATATTTCTAACCTATAGCAATAATAGCAATACTAACGTGTTCCTTGTGCAATCCTCTTTAATTTGATATATAATACAATATAAAAGCTACCATTTTAACACTTTTTAGATCATAACTGTGACACACCCCTAGTTCCCATTTTCTGCCATCAATTTATGTTTGGTCCAAATGCACTTTTTGTTTGGCAGTGAATTAGTTAAATTCACCAATCATTGACTCCACACTGTCTCCTTCAACCAATCAACAAGTCCAAACTACTTTAACCAATTAATGGCTCCAGACTGTCTGCTTTAATTAATAAATGACTCCAGACTGTCTGCTTCAACCAATCAATGACTCCAGACTGTCAGCTTCAACCAATCAAGGACTCCACACTGTCTGCTTCAACCAATCAAAGAATTCAGACTACTTCAAACATTCAACGAATTCAAACTATTTTAAAAAATCAACGAATGCATACTACTTAAAACCAATCAACAAACAGGACTACTTTAACCAATCAATGAATCCAGACTACTTTAAGCAATCAACAAACCAGGACTACTTTAACAAATCAACAAATCAGGACTACTTTAACCAATCAACAAACCAGGACTACTTTAACCAAATAACAATTCCAGACTACTTTAACCAATCAATGAATCCAGACTACTTTAACCAATCAATGAATCCAGACTACTTTAACCAATCAATGAATCCAGACTACTTTAACCAATCAACAAATCAGGACTACTTTAACAAATCAATGAATCCAGACTACTTTAACCAATCAACAAATCAGGACTACTTTAACAAATCAACGAATCCAGAATAATTTTACCAATCAACGAATTCAGACTACTTTAACCAATTAAAGAATCATGGCTACTTTAACCAGTCAATGATTTCACACTGCCTGCTTTCATCTTATACTGGAGGAGATTACAACACCAACAACAACATCCAAACATTACGCTGCACACAGAAAATCAGAGAACAAGAATGGCCCCACAGTCAAACAGAGCATCTCATATTAACAATAAACAATCATATAGAGCTACACAGTATTCAACAATAACAATGATACTTTTATAGGGCATTGTAGCATACAAGATTTAACAGTATAACAACAAGTCTCAGCAACCACTGCATAGGCAACAACAACAAACAAACAAACATACACATTTATAAAACAGAAATAATACAAATAAATACACTGCAGATCATAAAAAAGGAAAGCATTAAAAAAAAAAACAATCACTATAAGATTTATTACTATTGCTGGTGTGCACCAGTGCTCATGTTATCCGAGTCCCTAAGAGAAGCCAAAGAGCAGTAACACTGTAACCTAGCATGCATAACATACAATGTGACTAAGGAGTATTGGTATGGGGCTGGCTTTCCCATCCCATATATAACTTATAACCAATCCAACAAATTATGAATGCATTAGTTGGTGGGGGGGGGGGGGGGGGGGGGGGGACATGCCACAAGGGAAGGTCAGGGGCAGAAGAAGTGTATGCTGGGAAGATTTTTATAAATTCAGACTGGTTGCCCAACCATTTGCCACACAATGGTTGGGACTTAAAGTTTAAGTTAGTTGCATATCCTTTACAGGACATTGGAGTCAACCCCAGCATTTTTTGCCTGTTTTTGATATCTTGGCATGTTTATGTTCAGTAGTTTGCCATTGTCTTCTGAATTACCAGCACTGTTACTATTGTATGAAAACCAATGCAAGGCAGTCTGCTTTTTTTTGGTTCTACAGACAGACAGAAACCCCTGGCATTACCAGGGAATTGAATGCAAGTTTCCACCAGACTTGGAGGTCATCACCCTAGAGCCTCAACCATTGGCTCATCCTATGAAAGCATAACAAGAATAACATTCCTATGTAGAAATGAGCATGTAGGATTTTGAATTTCAAGCCCCGCGCTGCCAATCCGACCTGTGTCCTGTGACAGAAGTGTTTCCTCCAGCCCCGACTGCTTCATCAGGCTGGGTGTCAACACCTCCACCGGCTCCACTTGGGGTTCCACATGAACTTGGTGAGAGATCTGTTTGTGAATATGAACAATCAAACATGAACTTGGTGAGAGATCTGTTTGTAAACATGAACAATCAAACATGAACTTGGTGAGATATCTATTTGTGAATATGAACAATCAATCATGAACTCGGTGAGAGATCTGTTCATAAACATGAACAATCAAACATGAACCTGGTGAGAGATATGTTCATAAATATGAACAATCAAACATAAACTTGGTGAGAGATCTGTTCATAAATGTGAACAATCAATCATGAACTTGATGAAAGATCTATTCATAAACATGAGCTTGGTATCTGATTCTGCATAGATATCTCCATAAGAGCTCTAACCTCCCCATATATTTATCACACAATAAGTCTCCTAACACAGAAAAAACTCTATGACACTGGCAAGGATTCACATTCTCATCTTTTTCTTCTTCAGCGTTCCGAGCCATTGAAGTTCTTTGCTGCAGATACGATCCATCTCCATTCGTCTCTCAGGTCATTGGTTGACCTTCTCTTGCCAGTCGTTGATTCCAAGTGCTTGTAGGTCTGTATATATATTATCTCTCCAACGTCTTCTTGGTCTACCTCGGGGTCTACGGTCATTTATTTCCCGAGTGTAAGCGAGTTTTGTTTCCCTATTATCTTCCATTCTTTCTATATGCCCCAGCCATTGTAGCCTATTAGTCTTTATGATACCAGTGATTAGCGGGGACTTAAGCAGATCATAAATGTCTTTGTTACTTCTTCTTTTCCACTCTCCACTTTGTGTATCCCTAATGGGTCCAAAGATGCGTCTTAAAACTTTGTTCTCAAAGGTTTGTAACAAGGCTTCGTCTCCTTTCGTTGTTCTCCAGGTTTCAGAGCCATACAGCACAACTGATCTGATCAGTGTTTTGTATATTGTGATTTTGGTGTTACGAGATAGCGCATTTGATTTTAGTAGATGTTGTAGTGCATAGTATATCTTATTTCCAGAATTGATTCTAGTTTGTATTTCTTCCCTTATGATGTTGGATCAGTTGAAGATTGCACCCAGGTATTTGTATGTTTCCGTTCTTTTAATGGTCATATTATCTATTTGTATGTGGCCAGAGTTTTTAGCCATTCCTTCTCTTGAAATTACCATATATTCTGTCTTATCTTGGTTGATAACCAGCCCCATCTGTTGGGCTTTTTCCTTTAAGTGAATCAATATTTCCAATGTCTTTTGTTCATTTTCCCCTATAATATCTATATCATCTGCATAACCAAGCAGCTTGGATGTTCCTCCAATATCATCCAAATAAGTCAGTACAAATTTCGAGGTTTCTGTATCTGTTTCGTAACAAAATATTTTTTTACAAAGGTGGGGATGTTAACCCCACACTTCAACCCCCAACCTGGAGGACCAGGGTGTTTCTCTTTGTCTGTTCTCTACCCTTTGACCTGTCCGGCTTGGGAGGCCCTGCTGGTAGCTACGCTACCGCCGGCATAGCTCTCAGGGTCATTGAGAAACTCAAGTTCCCCCACCACGACAAGGTGGAAACACCATCGGGGGAGATTCACATTCTCATGCCATAAAAATTACTGTACAGGTAGTTTTTCCAATCTGGCAGGGCACATGCCTAATCAACTTGTTCATTTCAATTTTTTTACTGCTGAGGGTTTTTACATCCTCAATGTGCACGCCAGTTCTCCTAGGTTTTGGTTCTTATCCAAGAGTCTAGAGGTCTAATCTAATACCCCAGATTTAGGGGGAAATATATAATTCTTTCCTTATTGTGTAGAAATTAGCTTCCATTTATGAATCGTACCAGGCATGCTTCAGTTAGAGGCAGAATGTTGGATTCCAATTATCAACATCAACACCCACAACAGCAACAGGATGAACAACATGTATGAGCATACAGTCCACATGTAGATAACTACCGGTTGTGCTCCATGAATATCAAGATTATTTGTCCAGTCCGGGCCCAAAGCACCTCCCACAATCCCTTTATTCAATGAAGAACTAGCGAGGCTAGAATCTGTGAACATCAAAACAATAATCGATACTGCAACCTATCAAATAATGAACCATACCTGGACTCACAAATTTAGAATTCATCAAAACAAGAACTATAACCGCATTCATCAATTTAGAATTAGCAAACAAAAACAAATAACAAACCATTGACCACTAACACTGGCAAAACAGGTCTCGGTGGACCACATTGGGCTGATAGGCTTAATGTGGGACTATGAGGCCTTTAACTGACTGACTGCCATAAGCCGATACATCGGCGCAGTGGAATGACTCTGGTCTAGACAGTGCGTTATTTGTTTCATTTCTCTTATTTTCTGCAATTTTTAGTGCCCAGTAAATTAAAATTTACACACATAAAAGATTGCTATTCGATCAGTGTCAGACAAGATACACGGATTCATTGATTTTTAGGACAAAACAAGCCTTCTGGTTTGCGACCGCGTAGATTTTCATCAAATTAGAGTTTTACAATTTTAAATTATAGTTTTTCTGATTTAGAGGACTTTTTGAAAGATTCTAAAACTAATACCACGTGCAGTATTCAGTGAAATTATTTAGCTTATTTAGCAGGTGGTCATAATTGAAAACAACATAAATAGCGAAAGTTCGTCATAATGTGATGGCACATGTCGAATTATGCTTGCGCTAATGGGCCACACTTGTGCCCCTAAATTTGCTTTGTCTATCACAAAGTATTTAAGGAGTATTTAAATAATTAAATTTAAAAGAATAATAATTATAACTAAATTAGGAAATAGTATATATATTGTTTCTCAATCAATCTGCCTTGTGTGTTCCTGACATTTTCCATTGTGTGTGAAAATGGTGTGCTTCAAAATATGATGTTTCTAATGTGTTTTATTGGTGTTATGGAGCAGTTCTTGTGATACTGATGAAGAAAAGTGGTGTGTTTATCATTATTCAGTAAATTTAACAAGATTATCTTCAAATGATAAGAAATAACGCCTTAAAAAGCTTTAATAATTTTCACCCCTTTTATTTAAATTGTTGTTACAAAACATATCATTATTGTTATAATTTTTCTAACATCACACACAATTATTAACATTGTCATGTTCCTTGTACAATCTCCTTTAATTTGATATATAATACAAAATATCTGCTACAATTTTAACTATTTTTACACCATTATTGTGACACACCCCTACTTCCCATTTTATGCCATGAATTTCTATTTGGTCCAAAACCACTTTTTTTGTTTGGCAGTGAAACAGTTTTAAAAAATTATAACTGCATTCATAAATTGAGGATTCATCAAAACAAGAACTGCAACTGCATTCACAAATTTAGGTTCATCAAAATAAGAAACATAGCCCCGGGAAGGTTAACCCGGTCAACAAATGCCCGCAGAAGTCGGATGTGTCGGCCTAACGGCGCAAGAACGCAGCTCTGCTGTAAACAGGCACAACGCAATCACATCCGAAAAAAAACTCCGGATGAACGAAGAAGAAGAAGAAGAAGAAACATAGCTAGCTCGGGAAGCTAGTAAAATGAAAAAAGATACAGATATTCCTGTCATAAATACAGGAACACCTTAACATGATTCCTCCCATGCACACTCAATCACTGCAACAACATCCTACCTTCTACAGTGTACTTGAGACGTTTTGAGGGCTCCTGGTGACTGACATGTTTAGTTTTGTTCAGTTGCTCCATGAAGAACTGCCCAGCACCAGCATCCACAAAAGTGTGGGCTATTGACTTGTCCTTGATGGCCCAGATAACCTCACACCCCTCCAGCTCATATCTGGGGGAAACAATGATAAACAAATATGAACATCTTCTACTTGACGTCACACAGAACCTCACACCCCTCTAGTTCATATCTGGAGGGAATAATCAGAAACAAATATGAACAGCTTGTCCTTGATTGCCCAGATAACCTCACACCCTTCTAGTTCATATCTGTGGGAAACAATGATAAACAAATATGAACATCTTGTCCTTGATGTCACACATAACCTCACACCCCTCTAGTTCATATCTGGAGGGAACAATCAGAAACAAATATGAACAGCTTGTCCTTGATTGCCCAGATAACCTCACACCCTTCTAGTTCATATCTGGGGGAAACAATGATAAACAAATATGAACATCTTGTCCTTGATGTCACACATAACCTCACACCCCTCTAGTTCATATCTGGAGGGAACAATCAGAAACAAATATGAACAGCTTGTCCTTGATTGCCCAGATAACCTCACACCCTTCTAGTTCATATCTGGGGGAAACAATGATAAACAAATATGAACATCTTGTCCTTGATGTCACACATAACCTCACACCCCTCTAGTTCATATCTGGAGGGAACAATCAGAAACAAATATGAACAGCTTGTCCTTGATTGCCCAGATAACCTCACAGCCCTCCAGTTCATATCTGGGAGGAACAATCAGAAATTAATATGAACATCTTGTCTTTGATGTTCCATATGTCCCAAATCCCTCCAGCTGATATAAGAAATGAGCATTAATAAATAAATATGCATATCTTTGTTTTTGATATATCAGACGTTTTTGATTACACCCCCACCCCACCCCACCACGTCCCTCCAGCTCATATTGGAAACCCACTACTCCAGGACCAGGAGACTGTATACCATTTGCTGGTTTCTTATTGTTCATACCCTCACCCCATTCCCACCGTGAATATTTTCTGTTCAAGTTAGAAGCGGATGTCATACCCCTAAGCCACTCCACTCCTCTAGTTTAATCATTCTTATTTTAGGGAGAGACAAAAATGCATATTCAAAACAGTGTATTCCCTTAGTGGATTTAAGAACAGAAGCCACAAACAATATGTTGCACGATTTATTGCCTGACATATTTTGCTGCATCTCGTCAAGGGTATATTTTAGACAAAATGAATCTGTTTGGTCTGCCATTATCTGCAATTAAGCGCTGGCCTGCCGGCCCAAGGGTCATGGCTTCAAATCTGCACCGAAATGGACTTCGATAATTGACCTGGGCTCCTAGGCCCTCCGACTTGAGATGGGCACCAGAAAATGTCTGGTGACGTGACATGGTACTGATCATTCCCCCACCCAGTCTACACCATAACATGTCTGGTGACATGACATGGTACTGATCATTCCCCCACCCAGTACCAGCCAGTCTACACCAGAACATGTCTGGTGACGTGACATGGTACTGATCATTCCCCCACTCAGTCTACACCAGAAAATGTCTGGTGACGTGACAAGGTACTGATCACCCCCCACCCAGTACCAGCCAGTCTATAAAACTATGGGTCTAATAGCATATACCCAATACACCTTCAGGACTGTATCTTTTACCAACTATGATGGTAAAATACTTACATAAGTGATGCCACCATGATAGTACAATACTTACACAAGTTCTATAGAGATGCCACTATGATGGTACAATACTTACATACATTCTGTAGGGATGCCACTATGATAGTACAATACTTACACAAGTTCTGTAGGGATGCCACTATGATAGTACAATACTTACACAAATTCTGTAGTGATGCCACTATGATAGTACAATACTTACACAAGTTCTGTAGTGATGCCACTATGATGGTACAATACTTACACAAGTTCTGTAGTGATGCCACTATGATGGTACAATACTTACACAAGTTCTGTAGTGATGCCACTATAATGGTACAATACTTACATACATTCTGTAGGGATGCCACTATGATGGTACAATACTTACACAAGTTCTGTAGTGATGCCACTATGATGGTACAATACTTACACAAATTCTGTAGCGATGCCACTATGATGGTACAATACTTACACAAGTTCTGTAGTGATGCCACTATGATAGTACAATACTTACACAAGTTCTGTAGTGATGCCACTATGATGGTACAATACTTACACAAGTTCTGTAGTGATGCCACTATGATGGTACAATACTTACGCAAGTTATGTAGCAATCCCACCATGACTGTACAATACTTACACAAGTTCTGTAGCGATGCCACCGTTACCAACTATCACTATTCTTGTAGCAGTCTTAATTCTTTCTTGAAATTCCTGGCAAGATGAGAACAGAACAACAAGCTGAAACACAGTATCCAGGCCTTTGACAATCACTGCACCTAACACAAGCTGTATCCACAGGCCAAGGCAACAAACTCACCAGACAATATTACTCAGTACCTGACTCCTAGAAGCACTTAGGACATTGTGGCTTGTGCACTAGCTTGCCAAAGCAGGTCCCAGATTTAAACCTGAGTAGCTCCTCTCATGTTGAGGTAGAAGAACTTGCATTACCCAAAGACACCCAAGAGCTATGCTAATTACCCTCTGACCTCCAAGAGTGATGCAAATAACCCAATAACCTCCAAGAGCTATGTGTCATGTTGTAAGTCAGGTCTTAGTCAGATATGACCGAGCTACCGTTTGACAGTAGACGGTACTACCTGCTTTCTGTTAGCGTCGAATGTTGGGCAGTGCTCACCAAACCTGACACCCCACATCGTGTCAACGGCTTCGGGTGGAGGAGCGCAATTGGGAGGGTACAAGCCTTATCCTGGTGTGAGGAAATGCAACCTAAAGACTAAATGTCATGGTAGGGTAAACTAGGCCCTAAGCCTTCATCAGCGACTGGTCTAGGATCGAAGCTCCGACAGTCGGACAGTTAGAACATTGCTTTGCTGATCTGGCAGCTTCTGCAGCTTGTCTTATTCCATATGTATTGATGTTACCTTTCCTCTGGAGTAAACTAGGCAGGCCGAGAGAGGGATCATGCTGCATGGTCAACACATGATCTCTATAACTGAGCCCAGACTTTGTGTTAAGTTTGAAGCACAATGCACCAAACTATGGTCTGTCAAGACGGCAAGGCACCAGCAGTGGTAGTATTGATAACACACATATCCCTGATCACTTGCATTGTGAGATCAGAAACCTAGCCTGCTTGGATAGGGGCCAAAAACAGAAGCAGATGTGTGCAAGTTGCACATGAAAGAACTCTCAGCACTGGAAAATCTCAGCTCCGTGCACAAACTCTGTAGCATTGTCGAAGATCCAAATGTGTGTATATCAGAATCACACGCACTCTAAACTCTTTTGTGAGTAGGTTTTCTCAGTTCAAGTCTAGTCTTGGCAGTGCCTATTTGGCCTGCTCTTTCCATGCAAGTGGTTCCTTTTAGTTCCTTGCCCTGGTCTGAGCAGGCTTGACATTCAATCCACTATCAAAAGGATCAGATGGGAGCATGTCATCCTTTTCTTATTTTGTGAAACTTCATACCCTCCATGTGAATCGAACCTGGGCTGCTCAAGTCAGAGGTGGTTGCCACACATCTAAGCCACTAAGATAGCGAGGAGAGGGGCTGGCTCATGAAGCTGTAGGAAACGTGCTTCCCTTTTAGGGCCATATCTAACAATTATTATTACATTTTAATACTCACTCACTGGCACCTTAACAGACAATAGTTTGTTACATTGTGCTTACAAACAAAGGCATGATAATTCAACCTAAAGCGTTAAAAGTTATACCTCTCCATGGCACAAATCCTGGGCTGAATTGCATGTTGTTTGTCCGTCAAGAATGATGATGACCATTCATTTCATCCAGTGGAGTTGAAAGTATGGAGCCGTGAGTTCTAAGATGGCTGATAAGGCCTATTTTGGCTCGAAATGTTCTTTGACAATGTGGACAAAGAATGCTTGACGTTTCTGGAGGAGGATTTTCTGCAGTGGTTTTTCTGTTCTGTCTTTTCTTCACAGCTCTTGCAGTCCTGGTTGCCTCACATATGACTGCACCCTTGCGTAATGATGCACGCCACGAATTTCGGTCTCTGGCTGCAGTCTCCCAGGTGTCATGATGAATTCCAAAAGCATTCAGTGAGATTTTCAGAGTTTCTTTAAAGCGTTTCCTCTGGCCACCTTGGGAGCGTTTACCACAACGCAACTCGCCGTAAAAAATTCGTTTAGGGAGCCTGTGATCTGGCATGCGAGTCAAGTGATCAGCGAATCTGATTCTTCATAAGTATAGTGTGGATACTGGGCATGGACGCTCTTTCTAGGACTTCAGTGTCTGGGATCTTGTCTTGCCATTTAATCTTCAGTAACTTCCTAAGGCAGACTGTGTGGAAGTGGTTTAATTTCCTAGCGTGTCGCTGATAAACAGTCCAGGTTTCACAAGCATATAGCAGTGTGGATAATACAACTGCTTTGTAGACTTTTAGCTTTGTTTGCAGGCTTATTCCAGTTCTGTCCCATACATTCTTGTACAGTATGCCAAAGGCCACGCTGGCCTTGAGATTCTTGCATTCACTTCGTCATCAATTGTGGCAGCTTGTGACACAGTGCTGCCAAGATAGGTGAATTTGTCCACAACACTTAGACTATGACTATTCACTCTGATATTCGGCACAGTGTGATTATTCCCTGGAGCTGGCTGGTACATAACTACAGTCTTCTCCAAACTGATATTGAGCCCAAAGTTGGCACAGGCATGTGAGAAAGCTGAAACATTATGTTGCATGTCTGCCTCTGAGTTGGCGTATAGAGCGCAATCATCAGCAAACAGGAGCTCTCTGACGGTGTCGCTGTCAATTTTGGTTTTAGCTTTCAGCCTTCTGAGACTGAATAACTTTCCATCCATGCGGTAGTTGATGCCTATTCCAATGTCGTTGTTCTCGAAGGCATTCGTCAACATAGCTGAAAACATGAGGCTGAACAGTGTTGGTGCCAGGACACATCCTTGTTTCACTCCATTGGTGACAGGAAAGGGCTCAGACAGTTCACCATTTTCCTGTACTCTTGCCTGCATGCCATCATGAAATAGCCGCACTATTTGGATAAACTTTTGTGGACAGCCATATTTTGCCATAATCTTCCACAGTCCTTCTCTGCTGACTGTATCAAAAGCCTTGGTAAGGTCAATGAAAGTGGAGAACATTTCGCAGTTCTGTTCCTGACATTTCTCTTGCAGCTGCCTTGCAGCGAAAATCATGTCAACAGTTCCACGTTCTTTTCTGAAGCCACACTGGCTCTCAGGAAGAAGACCTTGATCAAGATGGGCTGTGAGGCGATTGAGAAGAATTCTGGCGAGTATCTTCCCTGCAATTGAAAGCAAGGAGATGCCTCGGTGGTTGTCACAGGATTGGCGGTTTCTTTTTCGTTTGTAAAGGTGGACTATTGACGTGTTCTTGAAATCTTGTGGCATGGTCTCGTTCACCCATATGTTTGTAAAGATTTGGTGAAGCTGCTCTGTTAGGACCGGCCCACCAGCCTTGTATATCTCTGCCGGGATGGAGTCCAGACCAGGTTCCTTGCCGCTGGAGAGTTGCTGGATGGCTTTGTTTACTTCCACTATGGTTGGCAGGTCATCAAGTGTATCATTGATGGGAACTTGAGGAAGGCAGTTGAAGGTTTCATCATCGAAGAAGTAAGTTGTATTTAAGATGTTGCTGAAATGTTCTGCCCAGCGCTGAAGGATGTCTTTCTTATCGGTGACCAATGTTCCCCCATCTGCATTGATGAGGGGAGCTGTGCCTAGTGATATAGGACCATAGACCGCTTTCAGTGAGTCGTAAAAGTTTTTCATATCATGTCTGTCAGCAAAGCCTTGAATTTCGTCAGCTTTGCTGCTCAGCCAGGAGTCCCGCATGTGCCGAAGTTTCTGCTGCACTACCCACTGAATGTTTTTGAAGGCATCTTTTTTTTTTATGTTGACTTCGGGTCATTCAAATGTGCCTTGAGGAGAAGATGTTTCTCGGCCAGCAATCAGTTGATGTCTTCGGAATTTTCATCAAACCAGTCTTTATGCTTTCGGGTGGTTGGACCCAGGATTTCCATAGCAGTGTTTAAATTATGTCCTTTAGGGCTCTCCACTCTGTTTCTGTATCCTGTTTAGCTGCAGCATTGTGCTTGAAGCGATCTTCCAGCATATTTTCAAACGACAGCTGCATTTTCTTGCTGTTTAGGCGGGTGACATTTAGTGTTTTTTTTTGCATTTTCACCCCTAGAGGACGCCGTGGTGGTTTGATGTGAATGTTTATTTTCGAGATAATGAGACTATGGTCTGTCCAACATTCGGCACCACACATGGATTTTGTCACCCAAACATCTTGTCTGTCACTCCTCCTGACGATGACATAGTCAATGAGGTGCCAGAGTTTCGATCGAGGGTGCATCCACGATGTCCTGTTTCTCATGGGGAGACGGAAAATTGTGTTGGTAATCAGGAGATCGTGTTCGGCACATGTCTGAAGGAGTCCTTTGCTGTTACAATTTCCGACTCCGTGCTTTCCAATAATGCCACTCCAAGAGGTGGTGTCCGTGCCTACTCTAGCATTGAAATCCCCAAGGAATATAAGTTTGTCTCCTTTGGGAACAGATGTTAGTACATTGTGCAGGTCCTCATAGAACTTGTTCTTGACATCATCTTCATTGGTCATAGTTGGTGCATAGACACTCACAATGGTTGCATGCTTCCTTCCATTCAGCAGGGACAATTTAATGGTCATGAGCCTGTCATTTATAGCCATTGGAAATCCGGCTAGTTTGCCAACCAGGGCCGACCAGGGCCGACATAATGGCAAATCCCACACCGGATTGGCGCTTTTCCATGCTTTTCCTTCCACTCCAGAAAAATGTGTAGCTGGCACCTATTTCACAGATTTAGCCTTCTTCTGCAAGTCGTGTCTCACTCAAGGTTGCAATGTCGATGTTGTACCTGCCCAGCTCTCTCCCAATCAGTGCTGTTCGTCTCTCTGGACCCGACGCGCCATCTCTGTCAAGTAGGGTGCATACATTCCAAGTTTCGATTGTTAAGGGAATATGGTTTGCTCTTTTAGCTTTACCTGTTTTTTCTTTGTATGTCGACCGCAGTTTAGGGTACCCACCAACCGCGGCTATCTGGTTAGGTAGTGATGGAGCAATGTTTAGGGCACCTTTTCTAGCCCCTTCCTCATGCTATGGAGGTGAGCAGTGTGTTCCTATAGAGGGCTGCTCAGTCACTCAGGGGGCTACCGAATCCCACTGCTGCTCCGGTCAGTAGAAGACAACCATATGGCCTGAGCCGCCTGTGTGCAGGTCTGCGACTATGGCTGCCAGCGTACCCACGCCTGCCGCTTCGCCGCTCGCCCATCGCCACAGGGTTTGAAGGTGATATATGACGTTGGATAAAGAATGACTTGCGCGATGAATTGGATTAAAGTGAGGAAGAGTTGCACAATTCGTCAACCTCACTCTCTCGCCTGAGTCCATCTGAATCCAGTGGCATGACAAGTCAAGACGACTGGAGACGAATACAGGTGCAGTGGATGACCAGGGCGCTATACGTGCCTTGCCATGCTCATTACGTTCCACAACGCTTTGCAGGTAAACGCCATCTTGCCCGTTGAATCAGGAATGATTTCTTCCGTGCAGTCTGCAGGATACTGTCTTCACATGCTGGGTAGGCATACCCTACTTCACCGCTTGGTTTGACACCAAATCGGCTACCCGCGCCTGGTTTAGCCAGCCTCTCACAGCTGTTGCCCAGGGGGTGGCCGCTTTCGCATGCTGACAGCTACTAGGAACTACAGGCATGAGCTGGGTGTCAGGCTTGGAGATTGTAACAAGCTACGTGGAGGGTAACAAATACCCTTGTCACAATGCTTCAATGGGACGCAGAGGTGTTTCCAAGGCACCAGGGCCGGGTTATATACTGGCCAAGACCTATTGACGCGTCCTCGTCAAGCGTCCTGGGCAACAGGTCCCTTCGGGGTCCTGGCTAAAGTCAGTAGGATCGCCGATTCCTCCGAAGTCGGAGAGTGTCTGCCTGTACGGCGAGGAACCACCAGTCTGCACACCAATAAGCCAGACATGGGACAACGGATACTCACGCAAAACTCAGGTCCTGTATGACATCACACTGATGTTGGACAACAGGATGCCTTCATCCGACATACAGGACTTCGCGTTGGAGCTCAAGCGAACGAACACAAGCAAGCAAGCAAGCAACAATGCTTCAATACTATTCTTTCGCCCTGGCTGGGATAGGTCTTTGCTTGCCAACCCTCCTCCGTTCCCCGGACTCACTGTCACTCTCTCTTTCGACCTCGGGGCCTATTCCCTGAGGTGTCTTTCTGGCTGACGCATAGATAACATGGCGATCGTCAGAGTAAACTATAACTTAATTTTAATAAGTTAATAAAGAACAGCACAGGAAAACATCAAGGCAGTTAAAACAGATAATTTTCTACAAAAACAAACAAGGATAAAGTTCAGTTAAGGCACAGAGCTTCATGGCTTTCCATCATAGACCAAGCTGTAGTCAATGTCCGTTCCGTCCACATACAGCTCACCGAATAAGTCTTCAGTTCTTTCCTTCCCGGTACGTTGTGCTAACAACAGGCCTCTGTGGAACCAATATAATGTTCGTGGGAAAACGTCCTGTGATCCCTGGTCACGATGCTGAGAAGTTCATACAATGGGAATAGTTCATGAGCGGGAATTGGGTAGGTATCCTTCACTGTCTCAGACAAGGATGGGTGGGTCTGATATTTAGGCGGGGTCCAGTCCAGAATACAAAATGACTCGATCCTAGCATATCGAGATGACTGGCGAGGTGTTAGAAAGGCTGATGGTCATTCTTTCGGGCCAGCAGTGGCTCTATCTCTTAGATATCATACCCTTGGCCTGGTATGGCCCAAAACTTGACAAGGACTCGTCTAAAACATAACTTTCCGTGTAGAAGCCCTGTCGAGACTTTCAGCTCTATTCACTTCCAAAAGAAGGACCCTTTTCAAATCCACCAGTAGGATGCTGCACTTCATCTATCTCACTCTTTAAAGTGTCCAATTGACATGAGACAGTCTACAAATGGTAGTTGTTTAAACGGACATTGATGGCCCAAGAAGTTACATTAGTGCGTATTTGGTGCAAGGTGCCCTATCGGGTTTTCCCGAAGAAAAGACATATTTCTAATCGTTCTATTAAGAAGATCGTGTTGTTAAAGTAACCAAGAGAACTATCTTCCATGGGGATTGAGCGAATAAGAGAACTGAGGCTTCCCGAAAGCTGTTTCCCACTGTTTACCCAAACCCAAAGAAGGCATGAGGACATGGGCCACTGGCGTTTCGCCACAGATGGGTCCTGAAAAGGACATGAGAGTCATCCTTACCAAAGGTGCTACCAATGCCTGACACCCCGTACCCCCCAAATTGAATTGAAATTGACTGAACTGCATAGAGACAATGAGTTGCCCATGTAGCATGATCCCTCTCTTGGCCTGCCTAGTTTATTCTATAGGAAATGTATCACAAATACATCTGGAACAAGACAAGCTGCAAAAGACTGTCCACCTATCGGAGCTTCCATCCTAGACCAGTTTCTGACCAAGGCTTAGGGTCTGGTCAGCCCTGCCATGACATTTAGCCTTAGGTTGCACTTCCTTGCACCAGGATACAGCTTGCACCGTCCCAATTGCACTCCTCCACCGGAAGCCATTGACACAATGTGGGGTGTCAGGTTTGGTAAATGCTGGTCAACATTCAATGCTAACAGAAAGCAGGTAGTACTGTCTACTGTCATACGGTAGTTCAGTCATATCTGACTAAGACCTGACACCTACCTTTTAATAACAGACCAGACATATGCCCTGATGAGGTAGCACAAAGCCTGCAGTAGTAAACAGCACAACAGACAACTGAATTTACTATCATGGTATTCCACATAAAAAGGTCAATGTTGGTACATACCTTCACACTTTCCGTATCACGTATGCCAACAACATAAGGATTATCTTTGGATATCACCTTGAACATGGAGATATGCAGACAGCACATTTATTATCAGTCGTAAAACCTTCAATGCATATTTGTTACACATAAAATCATATGCATATATCTTCACATCTTTGTGCATTTATATTTATTCTGCATTCTTCTCTTGAGGGAAGTGCGTCACAACTAGTTACCCACCCCAAAGGCCAGTGTGTCCGACTTCAGCATGCATTTGTGTCAGGTTCGCTTCCAACAGACAGATTCCATCCAAGGTCACAGACTCTATCTACCTGTAGGTAGGTTTTCTGTCCTAACAATTTTGCCAGGTAGCAGCCTTTCAGCCTCCTCTCCTTTTATTAACTTTCGTTTGTTTGCTTTGAACTCAAGCGTAGTCCACACACACTACTTCTAGTAGCACTGGACTGAATTTTGTATGTTGATTAGCTTTTCCTATTACCGCTCTCCCTCACCATCAGGCGAACCCACTCCGACTTCAGAGATGCCTATTCTTTGTGATTTCCAACCGCCATGGGATGTGTAATGTGAGCAACTTGCATACAGGACCTCCTGTTTTTCACCCTTATCCGACAAGGCTAGACGCCTGATTTCACTACCCAAGAGATCAGGGAGATGTGTTATGTCCATAAGTACCAGTAGTTCTTGCAAACATTTCCAGCCCTGTACTGGAATCCAACCCAACACCTTCTGAGCCTTAGGTGAACACTTCAACCTCTCAGCCAGGCTTCCCATGGCCCTCCCCCAGCGAACCAAGAGCTACAGAAAGGATGCCGGTGCCACTGGATACGACATACATTGAAGAATAAAACACTGAGAACAGTATAACTAGAACGGCATTAGTCCGGAATCCACAAGGCAAAAGAAATAGAGGAAGTCATAAAAACACATGGTGAAGAGAAGTAGAGACATGTAAAATAAGTAAAATATGGGGACTGCATGGACTGATCTGCACAGGATAGCTAAAGGTCTATGCCCCAATGGGGAAAGAGGGCAAATGACAAAAATGTATTAAATAAAGCAAACATCATCACAATTCATCAATTATCAACCCTAGGGCCTCGGTGGTGGAGTGATCAAGCCACCTGCCTCATGTTCCAAAGGTTGTAGGTTCATTTCTAGGCTGTCAAACAGTTCATGAGTGTGATTTTCTCACACCTTGCATGTCAAACCTTGTATCTTACATGTCACATCTTAGAGCTTCTTATTATTTCCAATTATTCATCTGTATATCTTGATGAATTCACATTTACACCCCACAGTTATGAATTTACAAGCACATGTAAATAAGCACACAATCAATAAGCTCATCATCAATCATGCTACATGGATGACAAAATGGAACCTCTACAATCCCTGACACCACATATAGTAAACATATATACACACATTTATGTATATGTCTTATACACATCTACATCAAACACATTTATCTCATTGTCAATCATACCACACGTATGCCAAAAATTGTATTCTCCCAATCCCTCACACCACATATATTAACATATGTGTACAGACATGTATGCGTATGTATCTATAAATATCTACATACTACACATTATCATGCTGGAGTGCTGACTTCATACTATTTTTATTTTCATGTTTGCGTGTATGTAGGTTGTATGTGGGTGCGTTCAGTATTTGTATAGGTAAAACATACAAAGAGAGTGTGTGAGTGTGAGTGTGTGAATTGACTTATTTTGGTGTGTAGGTGTTTCATTATGTGTGTACAGGTACTTGTGTGTTATTGGTGCCCCTTAAGGGAAGCGAAGAAAAGTAACACAGTGCCACATATCAGTCACTGACACATAGCAGACTGAGAAAGGCTGAAGGGAGCTTCCCTAAAAGATGCACCGAATGGTACAGTTATAGAGTGCGCAGGGAAACTAGGGAAGCGTCACGAAAAACGTCACTTGGGAGTTAGACTTGGGCTGCCGTCCAGTACGGACGCAGCATGTCTTTTAAGCATGGCTAACAGTCCGTTATGCCGCTTTTGTTAATCCAGTGTGTGTGTTCTAAAGTTTCTGTAGAGCGATTGAGTTTGGTCGACATGTGACAGGAGTCGTCAGATTAAAGTGGAGTATGAAAACCCACATCGTTTTGGTGAAGGTTTGTTAGTGACCGTTATTTTGGTTGTCGTTTTATATTTCAAGTATAAGGAGTGATGAAATGTTTGAATAGACAGAAATGTATTATTCCTGAACCCCTGGGACGAGGCCCGCAACATCACTATGTGGCAAATGGGGACTTGTGTTCCGGTTATAGTGAATCCATTGGACTAAGTTTTAAGGCACCGCAAAAGAAATATGCCATTTGCCTCAATTTTACATTATCGATGGCACAGGAAACCAGAAGCCACAAGCTGCAGTTGAGTCCAACCATTACAGTTTAAACAGCATATAATTCTGTGCTAAGTATATTAAGTAACAATTTATCATTCAATAGATCGAGCCGAATACAAGTGAAGGGCAAGGTTGAATGCAGATTTTTATCATGACGTCATTATATATAATTTACTCAGGATGGAATAATCTCTAATACATGGACAAAAGCGGTTAGAACTTAGCATGACGTCATTAGTTTGGTTGTGTATAACACACATCCGGGAAACGATAGTCAGTCATCTAACAGTTTATAATCTGAAGAATTATATGAATAACGAAGTACTATGAAAATTTCAATCATAATTACGCATAAAGTATACGGAAAATAAATCAATTGTTGGCCGAAGAAATTTATTGAGAAGTCAGAACGGCAACAGATGAAACTTTGGAATGAAGAAGGTAAATTCAAAGACATGGAACTGTTTTATGGTTGTAATCCAAGGTTCAAAGCATTGTTCATTGTGTCTGATGTATCACATAATGAAATTCAATGGCTGTCAAAGTCAGTTAACAGATGAAATAAATTTAAAAACTATCAGAATTTACGCAAGTGATTATATTGATCTACATAAACATTTCATATTCCAGCGACACGAACATCATATCAGAACATTATCTAGCATGTCGTCAAGACTTATTCTGAAGATACAATATATTTATTCAAACTCAGATCACGATACCATTCACATCATATTCAAGTACAATTCGTCTTCACAGATACAGGAAAATATAGTTCAACGTGAAATAATTCGACATATAAACTGTTCTAGTCATAGTGTGTTAAAGTGAAAGAAAGCATACATGGACAGTAAATTATTCTTCAAGACGTATGTGTGATAGAAGAGCATGAAAATTGCGTTTGGACCATGATGTTGTTCGACGGTATTAGAAAGTCTCGACTGTAATCAACGGTATTACTGGTTCATCAGTTGAATCCATACCGCTTGTTCTCATCTAATTCGGTTGCTGACCTGGTGTAACAGGCACACCGAAGAAGACAACTACCGATTATCTGATAGTAACTCGTAAAAAGGTGCTAATAACACGGCATCGAACTGTTTGATTCACACGTCAGATTCCGTATACTTCAGTTCACATTTTTTGTCTCAAATATTTGACCCTTGAAATGCTTGAACCTATGTGCCAACATGTTTGTGGTTACACACAAGACTACGTCAGAAAAATAAAAAGACAAAGTTGTCAGAGGAATTACATTTATACGCAGTTCTTCAAGAACGTTCGAAAGAAATTTCTTGAAGTACATCAACACAAGACTATAAATTTACAGTTAAATAGTCGAAATGCACTGAACTTTGAAAATTGCATTAATCATTGAATTCCTGGAAACGATAGTTTGGATGAAGTCAAATTGATACGTGAACATTGAGAATTAAACACTTGGATGAAAGCAAGTGAATCTTATTTCAAAATTATGAACCAATATTCTCAGAACAGTCATATATATTATTTATTTTTGAATTGAGAAATTTTATGAAACAATTCGAAGGCAACGAAATTCGAGTATGCAGAACATTCATAAACAATTCTTGCGTACAGTAACGCTCAATTTTGAGAACGTTAATACAGCGAATAAGAAGTATCGGAATTGAAGATTCATTTGTCCACCATTATTTATTACATACATTTACTCGAACAAACAACAGATTGATAGCACTAATAGAGGAATTTACACAACTTCCAAACACCCAATTGTTTTGATTCGGATGAAGGCGTTCATTGACATTATACTGTGGTGTACACAGAATGATACGTCACATGAGAAACAACAGCTGTCAAAGAAAGTTTTATAAGCTACTCACCGAGAACATTCTTAAGAAATTATTTGGAATACGTCAACACAAAACTTAAAGCAATACCAAGTACTTTTAAGTTACGAAGCCACATCAATTACGTATAAAAAGTTTCGAAGTACATCGAACTCGGAAAATATCATTAATCATGAATTCTTGGAAACGATGTGTTTTTGGAGGAAGTCAAAGTGATGCGTGAGCATTGACAATCAATCAAACATTTGAATGAAATCAAGTGCATCTTGTTTTTAGATCATGAATCTATGGTTCTCAGAACATTCAAATATTCTTCAAGGTTTGAGAAATCTCGTGAAAAAAAATTCGACTACAACAAAATTCGATTTTTCATAACGATGATAAACGATTCCTATATGCATCAAAAATCAACCTTGAGAAACAGAACTTATGGAAACGTACACTAAACGTCAGTAAGAAAAAATTACATCTTAAAAAAATATACTTCACTTGAAACATTGTGAATTGAAATCATAATACAACCAACACTGACTAGTTTACATGCAGTCGAAATCAAGCTAAAATCGTGAGCAGATTTTACTGGTTGCTCAAGGCCGAGATACTCAGTCATTCATTATCAAATCACGAACTTCTTTGGCTACATTTTCAAATCCGAGGAATGTCCATGCATGTTTTAACATTTTGCCCAAAAACATTGAATCGCCAAACCTGCAGATGATTGCTCATCCACGTCCATTAGGTCAACCGTGCTCCTTTATGTCGAGTCCAGAAGAAATTCCGATCAACGTGTTCAGGATAGGCGATAACTTTTCAAGCAGGGCCAATCAGTCGCCCGAATCGATGATACAACGTTTGAGACCTCCTTTATATGGATGCCCAATTACCCAGTCATTACATCAGTTGTCGGTATTGGAATATCGAATACTAGAGGACAAACTTCTGTGTCAACGATGGATAACAATTCATTTAACAAAGACAAATTAGAAATACATGACGTTGTTAAATTGAATGAAAACATACAGGGATATGGTCGAAGAACTGTGTTATAAGATGGAAATACAGATACTAAAATATGAATGACAGTACCAGTCGTATAATACACCTGAAAGTTAAAGGATAATTTAATTTAATTTACATCGTCATAAATAAATTTTTAAAAATGTCATGTTGTTCTCACGTGAATCCAGCACGTGATTAAGGGTGTTCATGAGTTCACTAGGTGAATGGTGTTAATTTATTTTCTTCGTTAGTGATGGTCATTTAATCTGTTGTATTTATGCTAAATTGTAGTATACAGATCCTTACATATTGTTTTTAGACTATGCATGTGGTCTTACAAATTAGTTTTGATTTACTGCTTGATCATACGCAAAGGTTTGTCAATTGTTGTTATAATAAAGGTATAGAGGAAAACACACGTGGTGTGAGGGTGCAGTGAGGTGTACTGGGATAGAAGCAACTCCCCTGAGCGGATGTAACAGTACACTAGAATTGTACCAGGATATGTGAATATGGAGGTGTACTATGGACTAACCAGCGTCATTAATCTAAGAGGTTTGGGGAAACTCTCTTTGAGCTATGGCGAAGGCAGTCAATATCATACCGACATATGATCGACAGAAAGTTAAAGATGATTTATGGATACTAACTTATATGGTTATATTGGCATTTTACAAGCACCGATGGGTAGATGAAAGCATGATGAGTTAGCTTCTATACATACATGTGTGAGCATTGCGCAATGATACCACATTACAACAGTCGATTGAAGAAGAAGATTTATCATGTTGAAGTATGAAGAGTATTAGTTTATCCTTGAAGGAGGAGAAAAGAATATTTACGGAAATATGATTGGTTAATTGATCATTATTTACACAAAGAGAGCTGGTACTAGTATAACATTGCTGCTTTAATGAATTATATTGTTGTATTATTGGTACGGCACTTATCCCTTAAATTAGAATGTGATCAGCGACAGCCTCTACCTCACCTACAGCTATTAAATGATAACGCAAGATATATTCATAACCAGCGACAACGAGGATCAGCAACTGATACAGACGGCATGATACCGATTGATACTCTTGTCCACAACTCCGGGTTTTGACCTAGAGTGAGGACATTAGGGACTAATGGTATCATTAGTTGGTCCGGCCCTCCCATAGGCCGGCTACATGATGCTCACCGTGGGTGTGAGCAGGAGGGCATGCCCGTCAGTAATTTTAGTTTTTTTTAAGGGTTATTAACGGGAACCATAATGTCATGTTCAGCAATTGATACAACTTAGGTTGTCAGTGATGCTATTTGTCATGAGTAATGAATGTATATGAATTAAATGATAATATCATTTAATTTGTAGGGCGGGGGGCATAATGCCACATATCAGTCACTGACACATAGCAGACTGAGAAAGGCTGAAGGGAGCTTCCCTAAAAGATGCACCAAATGGTACAGTTATAGAGTGCGCAGGGAAACTAGGGAAGCGTCACGAAAAACGTCACTTGGGAGTTAGACTTGGGCTGCCGTCCAGTACGGACGCAGCATGTCTTTTAAGCATGGCTAACAGTCCGTTATGCCGCTTTTGTTAATCCAGTGTGTGTGTTCTAAAGTTTCTGTAGAGCGATTGAGTTTGGTCGACATGTGACAGGAGTCGTCAGATTAAAGTGGAGTATGAAAACCCACATCGTTTTGGTGAAGGTTTGTTAGTGACCGTTATTTTGGTTGTCGTTTTATATTTCAAGTATAAGGAGCGATGAAATGTTTGAACAGACAGAAATGTATTATTCCTGAACCCCTGGGACGAGGCCCGCAACATCACTATGTGGCACACAGTAACCTAACATGCAAGTCACAATAGTCAAGTGGCTAGCTAGTCTGCCGGACCCCATGCACAGGGTTTTGAATCCACATCAAAACAGATTGCTTACAACTGATCTGGGCTTCCCGCTCAGCCTAAAATGGGTACTAGAAAATGCCTTGGGAAGCAAAGGCGGCCGGTGTGCTATTACCACATCAACAATCGGGTGCTGAATGATCTATAAGAATATGGGGGACTAGCACAAGATGCCTGATGCACTTTCAGACATCTAACAAGTGCCCTATACTGTTTTTTTTATTATAACCCAACATGTATGTCATAACAGACAAGTAATGAGGAATAGCATGGGACTGGTCACCTCATTCCATAGAAATCTATGATGCCTTTTTCATGTAGTTGTGTCAGTTTGTGTTTGTTTATTCTATAGCCGCAACATCCAATTTTGTTACTAGTAATCGTGTTCCAGTAGTGCTCACAATCTACTTCTCATTGTCTGGTGATTCATTCATTGCACATAGAAAACTGTGTTAAGATATAGGTGTAGTGGTGGTTGTGTGTTTTGGTATGTGGGACTTATTCTTTCTATACAAACAACATTACCTTAGGTTTGGCTCCTGTACACACACACAATTTATCATATTCTATGACCTGTCCATCAGCTGTATGCAGTCTCTAATAAGAAAAAAAGAATGGCATCAGAATGATATAATGATATCACTTACTCACTCACTCATTCACTCCCTGGCACTTGCTGTCTTGACAGATGATAGTTTATTTAATTGTTTTTAAAAAAAAGGCATGTTTAGTTTAGTTTAGTCGATGGATCAACATCACGGCACACGGGTGCAACCCATAAGTGCTCCGTTCTCCTCCTAACTCAAACCTGAGTCTGGAGAAACTCAGCTCAGTGCACGAACTCCGTAGCACCGCCGAGGATCCTGGAATACTTTGGGTAGATTTTTTAACTCGAAATTTTGCCCGGGCAGTGCCGTTAGGCCACACTTTTTCGATTTCCAACTGCCAAGGGATTATTTTACGTGCGCAACAATACACACGGGTGTCCGATCTCACTACCCAGAGACCAGGGGAAATTTTATTACTAGAAGTCCATGAGAAAAAATCCCGGTCATCACTGGGGCTTGAACCCGTGACTTCCAGCACTCGAGGCGGACACCATACCTCGAGACCAAGCAGTTCCCCATCTCTTAACACAGTTTTCTATGTGCAATGAATGAATCACCAGACAATGAGAAGTAGATTATGAGCACTACTGGAACATGATTACTAGTAACAAAATGGATGTTGCGGCTATAGAATAAACAAACACAAACTGATACAAGGCATGGATTACAACTCTCCATAGCACACAAGCTGGGCAGAAATGTAGAGACCATGTGTTGCCAATGCAGCATGATTCATTTCTCGGCTTGCCTAGTTTACTCCAGAGGAAAGGTTAACACCAATACTTCTGGAACAAGACAAGCTGCAGTAAAGCAATACTCTAACTGTCTGCCTGTTGAAACTTCAATCCTAAACCAGTTGCCGACCAAGGCTTAGAGCCTGGTCTGCCCTGCCATGACATTTAATCTTTAGATTGCATTTTCTCACACTAAGGTGAGGTGTTTAACCCTGCCCCTCCCCATTGCGCTCCTCCACACCAAAGCCTTTGGCACAATGTGGGGTGTCAGATTTGGTGAGTTCCACTCAATATTTAGCGCTAACAGAAAACAGGTAGTACCGTCTACTGTCATACGGTAGCTCAATTATATCTTACTAAGACCTGACACAATAAACATGATGTCAAAGATCACATAAATGAATGGAGGTCACCGTGGCTGAATGGATAAGAACGTGCGTTCTTAAAAATTTGGTGTGCTGATGCCGAGGTGAGGGGTTCAACCCCTACACTGGACAGTTGGACTAAAATATTGATCTCTTGTCCTTGACTTGGGGACGTAAATTACAAGTACCTCTGAAGTCAAAGTGGGTTCGCTTGATGGCAAGGGTCACTGTGAATAGGGAAAGCTAATCCACACGCAAAATTCAGTCCAGCACTACTAGAAGTAGTTTGTATGGACTACACTTGAATTCAAAGCGAGTGAGCGCCAAAAAAGACAATGAATAAATCAGCAATTCTTCTATCTATCCTTTTCCCACAGCTCAAGCATGTCGTCTTCCCTCTGTGACACATACTATATGTTGTCATCACTCTGTGACACATACTATATGTTGTCATCACTCTGTGACACGTACTATATTATGACATTGCTCTACAAAAACTGAAGCAAACTTTGGTGCACTGGGACAGATAGAGTAGCAGAAGTTAGAATATGAAGAGCATGCACATGTCCTGTGGTAACAGTGTGTGATTGAGTAGGTCAGGAAGCTATGACAGGTCTAGCAAACCGGCAGGGAATTTACTTGATCCTAGAAAAATTATGCTCATGAATCACTGAGGAAATTGAAGGGAAGGCACTAGACATAGATGCAGGAACTTCAATAAGCCCTCCCCATGACGCCTAGAACAACAAAATATGTGTATTAAACTCAGATTAATATTACTAAACAACAATCAAAGCAAACTTGTATGGATTAGAACAGATAGAGAAACAAGAGCTAGAATACACAGCATGCATATTTCCTGTGGTAACATGTGTGCGGAACTCGGTTGTAAAGCATTAACATTCATTGGACAGCAAGAACAACACACAGATCTATACAACAAGAAGTTAGTGCTGAAGAAGATTGGTCCTTCCTCTTCTTCTTCATTCACCTTTTGAAAGAAGTGTGTCACACAGAGTTATGCAAATCAAAGGTCAGTATGTCCGACTTCAGCAGCATTTATGTCACATTTACAGACTGAGCACAACCCACTACTGATAACGCCGATCGTATTCTGGTATTAACCTAAGGCCTTGTCCATGTCCGAGTACAAGCACTAGACTTGAGTTTCGCTCTCGTTTTAGCTCGTCAGTAGTGCATATCCCTGACTGGACCCGGGATCAAACTCTGGATCACTGGCGTGTAAAGTGGGTGTGTAAACACTTGGCCACGCGGCTCAGGCTAGACACGACCACATTATCATACTAGAATGTCACGTCACCCATTGTAGGCTATAACTCAAAGTTTTGCCCGTGATCCGATGTTCAATCTCGGGTCCAGTAAGGGATATGCACTACTGACGAGCTCAAACAAGAGTGAAACTCGAGTCTAGTGCTTCTTCCAATCCGACGTGGTCAAGGCCCAAGGTTCGTACCAGAATACGATCAGCATTGCCATTAGTAGGTTGTACTCAGTCTTCAAACCTCAGATCCCGAAGCAATCAAACAAGTCAATTTATAGATTGGTTATTTTTCCTTATCTTTGTTCCTCTTTTGAGGGGAGTGTTTCCGTAACACCTAGTTATGCAGCTCAGCAGCATTTCTGTAACGTTCAGACTGGTTATTACGACAAATAGACAAACAAACATGAGCAAGGTAAAATATTTTGGGCATTTAAAAAGTCATGAAAGTCTAGAACAGATCATTATGGAGGTAACTGTACTGGAGACATGGAAAAAGGGAAAACAACAATGTAGATGGATTAAATGCGTGATAGATAATTTATACATGACAGCAACAGAGGGGGTCAGTTGGCTTAAGAAATAGACATTTCATAAGACTTACTGTGGCGAAAGTTCTGCAAAGGATAAGGATGAGGGATGATACAATGTGCACAAGAGACCTCCAACTTTCACACACTGCCTGAAAGGGTAAGACATCTGATGCAGTACCCATTTAGAGGGGTAAGCATTGGTGATTCTTTTTAGGAACAAAATCAACAACTGGATTCAAACTCGGAAATTTCAATTCAGAAGCAGATACTATATCTTTAAGCCCATGTGGATATATATGGAAAGAAAAGAAAAGGAAACCAAAGAGAATGAGTAAAACGAAATACAAAAGTTAATGAAAGTGGACTACTATGAACCCTAGAATAAAAATGGCTAAGGTGCATCTTCTGCAGCAACTCTAATAACTCGTGCAATAGCCATGTGTTCCACAAAGAACTCATTCCAATGATGACAAGAACAGCATCTGAATAGAGTTAACTTTGCTGCATGGTGAAGAATCAAACCTTGTCCTTGGCACTCAAAGATGTCACAGCTGCCTGTACAACACTGACGTTACTATAGAGCTCTTGTGCATGTTGTAGTGGCTGTTCTTCAACATCAAACATCTCCCCAGCTCTGGTTACCTAGAGATGACATAAAAGAAACCAATGATTCCTCTACATGGCTGTTCTTTAACAAACATCAAACATCTCCCCAGCTCTGGTTACCTAGAGATGACATAAAAAAACCAATGATTCCTCTACATGGCTGTTCTTCAACATCAAACATCTCCCCAGTTCTGGTTAAGTAGAGATGACATAAAACAAATCAACAAACATCTCACAAGCATTGGTCACCCAACAGATCAATGACTTCTCTATTTTCGCATTCATCCTCACCCCTCTATCATGACTACACCTTGTAGAGGTAGAGCATCGTGTGAGTTCCAACGACTCCAATAGCTATACTGACGATAGCACCGCTACTAGTTGGATCTCCCATGTCAGACAGGTCAAGGAATAGGAACCAGACAAAGAGAAACACAAACCTGCTGCCTTGTAGGTAAACTGGGAACAGTAAAAGGCCAGAAAAAATGCATGTCGAAGTCGGATGTACTGAGCCACAGGCTTGACGAAACAGTGCAATACAAATTCCCCATATGATGTTACATTCATCTTGAATTCACCCTAGTTGAAAGATGTGTGTTTGCAGCAAGGTCAAGGTAGTCCCCAGCAGATATTGGGACTGGGGCATGAAGCATTAGGTCTTTACAAATTACAGACCATCACTAAGAGGTGAAGTGACCAGTTGCCTTTCAAACCATCTTTCCCTCCTGACAATTCCCTGCTTCTGTAAACCGAAGTTGGGTCAAGGCAGTTTCATTACAGATACTGTCTTCTTCTCATGCAAGTAATCTTTGTAAGTTAACTTTTTTCAAGATATCTTCATTACTCTGTCTGTCCGCCCATGGTGTTCTCATCATTCTTCTAAAAAACCACATGTCCGCAGCTTCCATATAATTCATCACTTGTCTGCTAATTGTACATGATTCTCTTCTGTACATCAAGATTGGCTTTTAAGAACTCTTTTCCTGACCCTTTTCCTGAAGTATTAGGCCTTCACATATTCTTTTTTTTTTTAAACATATCCTATTTACACAACATTGCTGTCAACACCAGCATTTTACTGCTGTTGTTGATGTTTTGGCAAGTTTACATTCAGCAGTTTGCCATTGCTTTCTGAACAACCGGCACCCACGTTAAATCCCAGCGCAACTCGATCTGCTGCCAAATCGGTCACAGCTGTGTTTCGAACATGGGTAAATGGGCCGCGTCCGCAAGCCCTTAGCCACAGAGACCGGCTCACATATTCTAGACCATGGAATTATAAGCTAAGGTGACAAGATCCCTTCCTCACCACGTTTCTTCCCTGACAAGTCCCAGATCATTGCTAGAATTATCTGGTTGCTAGTTAATGAGGCTGCACAGGTTGATAAAGGGATTCTGCTACTGTTGGGGATTTGAACTGGGACCACTCTCTTGGTAAGCATGCACACAAACCATCATACTACCAAAGCACTATGTTTATTTCTACAAAATAAAATAGCCAGAAAGGGTCTTATCGAGGCTATCTTCACATATGGAATACCCAGTTATAGAAATGTATTGTTGATTGCAACAAATGTTTTTGTTCTCTTTATATGAGTGTGATTGAATGTGAAGTGTCAATTGAGTATCTTACCTGAACAAAGTTGCTGACTGTTTTTATAAGCGGAGATGCTGACACCAACGTTATGGTAGCAGTTTTGTCCAGGAATGATAACTGAAAACAAACCAAATATATGAATATGTATATATGTATGCCGTATCCATCAATCAATCTGCTATCTCCAACAACCAATATGCTATCTGCATCAATCAACATGCCATTTCCATCAATCAATATGCAATCTCATCAATCAACATACCATCTTGACCAATCAATCCTTTCACTCCTGTCTTAATCATTCATGTTACTGTCTCCTTCAATCATTTAACACCTGAATGCACACTGATTGATCAGACAGGTGAAAGATGATATTTAGACAGGTGCAACATGTCTCCATCAACAGTTCAACTAACTCCATCAAGTATTTACCTGTGTTCATCAATCCTTTATTTGTCCTAATTAATCATTATACATGTCACAATCAATTTTACACATGTCTCTGCCAATGACTTTACATGTCTCATCATCTTGTCTCATCTTGTACCTTGCGATGTCGAAGTGAAGCATAAACAGCGGGATAGTGCCCGTTAATGGGTTTCATGTATCGTGACTTCCATGAAATCTGTTATTCCTTCTGTCCATTGTTTATATATGGTCAGCCTCCTCTTCTGGTTCCGTTTGGTCGTACTTCATTTACTGTTGTGGTATACTGTTAGTTGGTAGCCTAGTTATATGGCCAAACATGTGACTGGCCTAGCAGGCCGGCTGGGGATTTTTCATACAGCTCGAAGAAAAAGAAAGCGTATTCAGACTTTTACATGTCTGTGTGTCATAAATAAGTCATGTAGTTCTGATTTTAAATTGTTTGGTCACATCATGAGAAGAGATAAACTGGAAAACTTGCTGCCAACTGGCAAAACTGAAGGGAAAAGAAGTGAATATCTGGATGGTTTGGCCACATGGCACGGTCAAGACAAGAACACTGAGCTGATCCACGACTCTGGTGGTCGAGTAAGATGGCGAAGCCTAACCGCCCAAATTTATCGGCATGGTACATTAAATTTTATTTCATCAATCAATAACAATTCCATTTTCAAATATTTCTTCTTCTTCTTCTTCTTCTCCCTCTTCTTCTTCTACTTCTACATATTCTTTTACTTATACTTCTTCTTACACAATCGATGCTTGCAATGCAAATGTTCCGGCATGGGCACGATGAGGAATTTCGATTTAGGTCTTCACTGCTTCTTTTTGCATGTATCTCTTCCAATGATTATGCATCTGTTTTTTCCTCACAAATAAGCCATGCAATTCTGATTTCATCAATCAATTACCTACAGTTCCATCTTCAATGATTTCTTCTCCTTCTTTCTCTTTTTCTTCTTCCTCCTTTTCTTCTTCTTCCTCTTCTTTTACTTCCTATTCTTCTTCTTCTCTTTCTCTCTTCTTCAACAATCAACATTTGCTGTGTGAAAGTTCCAGTATGGTCATGAACAGGCCTATTTGCCCGAGGTCTTCACTGGTTCCCCAGAGTGTGTCTGGAAGGGTGGCTCCTGTGGGCCAGATGTCCTCTCTCTGTCTGTCTGGAGAATTCAGGTCAGTCTTCTAGGACATGTTCTGGGGTTTGCTTGGGTGCCCCACAGTTGCTAGCAGACACAGTCATCCCCATTCAATGGGGGTGTCCTGTAATCCTGTTCTGGGGTTTGCTTGGGTGCTCCACAGTTGCTAGCAGACACAGTCAGCCCCATTCAATGGGGGTGTCCTCTAATCCTGTTCTGAGTTGTCCACAATTCTTTCTTCCAGTTGTCTTGCTGTGTGTCTCATACTCATATTTATATACTTTGAAATTTTAAAGAAACATTAATATTGTTAACTAATAGTAACAGGTTGAAATGACTTACAGTTTCCGTACAAGTCACTCCACTGATTCCTCCGCCCACCACCACATACCTTGTTCCTGCCTCAGACATTTGATAAACCTGTCAATGTGATGTTTTTAATATAAGATGAACGATATACTAAGTGCTGTTATTGATAGTCATGTTAGCCTTATTTAGCCTTAGTTGCATTAACTGCTGCTTCGTCTACTAGTGACGTCAAATGACTTATATTTGTGTAACTTTAAAACCGGCTCTGTTGCAAAGGGGTTATGGACACAACTTGTAATCCTGTATACCGCATTTAAAACACAGCTGCAGTCAATTTGGAAGCAGACAATGTTGGTTTCCATACAAAGGTATGAGTGCCAGACTTTCAGAAATCAATGGTAAACTTGCCAATAAATCACAAGCAGACCAAAAATGCATTGTACAATAATACATTACTAGTTAGCCTACATTATCTACACAAGTTACCATTCTGCTGTAGAATAGGCAAAGAATGAATCAACAAAAACAAGGAGTAGAATCAATCAGTTTTGCTAGAACATAATGGCTATTGACAAAATGGACATTACGGATAAAGCCTTCAACTGCACATAAACAACAAAAAAGATATGAATGAATTAACAAAAACAAGGAGTAGAATCCGTAAGTTTTGCTAGACCCACGATCAAATCCAAACGACGTGGACTTCTGAGTAAAGGTGTCCTTTTGCAACATGACAATGCTCGACCCGATACTGCCTGTGTAATTGTTGAAACCATCAAAGACCTCCAATTTCAGTGTGTACCACATCCACTGTATTCGCCAGAGATAGCCACAAGTGATTTCCACCTGTTTGGACAACTCAAAGAATCATTCCCCCCAATCCCCCCCCCCCCCCCATGTGTCTCCACCTTGCCGCGGTGGGGGGCCTTGAGTATTCCAGTGACCTCAAGCGCCATGCCAATGGATATACAACAACATATGGTCATATCGGACAGCTCTTGAGATAGGGACCAGACTAAGAGAGACACAACCAAAGCTCAAATCAGGTGCACAAAGCGACTAATACTTGGTCCAGACACATACACTAAGGCTACCATCTGAGGGATATGGCTGAACGCCTCTAAGCCACTAACCCCTAGATGTGAGAGCCGGGCCGATACCCACATACTGCAAAAATGGAGGTGAGATGCTGAGCACGCTACATGCTTAGTTCAAAGCTCTCCTCAGCTGTGGGATATGAGGGATCCCCGGATGGGAGGGCCTGGCCGTCTCTCGCTCACTGATGCCCGGAGGTAAGGTGTTGAGCCGGCAGCACATGTAGCCTACCTCGTGAGCGAGTATTAAAGGTAGAAAAGCGCCCCAGTCGCATGAAATGGTTATGGAAAATGTCTATATCTATACTCATAGAGAGTGCAGTCGAAGGTGAAAAAACATCTCATTAACATGAAATGGAACGCTTGGCTAGTGAATCCATTGCGTGGAAGTCCAAAGCTAAAAACTTACCTAGTGGACGTCATCCGCAGACTGACCGTTCCTAGTTTGTGTGGGAAAGTGGCGAGTGGCTAACGAAATGCCCAATATATGGAAGTGAGGAATTAAAGCAGCCATGAGCAGGATATGATGATTCCTCAGGTGAGCCCAGTCTCAGAGCAATATGCGCAGACTCTGCAATTATGGAGGCCTCCTTGGATAGTGGGGAATGCCCATGTTCTGCCCCTGCTTTCCCTTGAGGGTTGACCGTGATGCTTTAACCGTGATGTCTTTAACCGTTCTACCTTGACCAGCTGAGATGTGGGCGACACCACAACAGTAAGAGTCTAACGTGCCTCGAAACCCGAGGAAGTCTAACCTCATTAAAAATGCCCGCTGAAGAAGGAAGTGCCGTCCTACAGGTGGCAAAATAAAAATTGGCACTACGCAATTATGTCCGAGTGAAATGTCTTTCGTGCTAGGAACAGCTCTGACTACTTAGTTTTCCGAATGCCTATTATGTCCGGAAAAGCTCTGATTTGCTAGTTTTCCGAATGTCTGTTGTGCCTGGAACAGCTCTGACGGGCACAGTGACAAGCACATGTCCGAATCAAAAACTCGCTGAGTGGATACCGTCTGCAGACCGGTCTGGTTTGTGCGGGAAAGGCCTGTGGTGAACGAAATGCCCAATACATTGAAGTGAGGAATTAAAGCAGCCATGAGCAGGACGTTATGATTCCCTCGGTGAGCCCAGCACCAGGGCGCTATGTGTCAGCTTTGCAACTATGCCTCGAAACCCGAGGAAGTCTAACCTCATTAAAAATGCCCGCTGAAGACGGAAGTGCCGTCTTACAGGTGGCAAAATAAAAATTGGCACTACGCAATTATGTCCGAGTGAAATGTCTTTCGTGCTAGGAACAGCTCTGACTACTTAGTTTTCCGAATGCCTATTATGTCCGGAAAAGCTCTGACTTGCCAGACACACCACAATCACATCTGAAGAAACACTCCGGGATGAACGCAAAGAAGAAGAATCATTCGGAGGAAAGACTTTTTGGTCAGACAAAGAGGTACAGCAGGTGGTGGATGAGTGATTACACATGCATCAAGAGAATTTTGTTTTACAGGAATCCAAGCATTTATCAGCGCTGGAGGACTTGCATTAAACCAAATGGTGACTATATCGAAAAATTATACATTTGTTCTTTTTCATAATATATTCAAGAACATAAAAACATCTAAGGTTTTCATTTGAAGCTCCCTCGAATATATATATATATATATATATATATATATATATATATATATATATATATTATGAGAGAGAGAGAGAGTGAGAGAGAGAGAGAGAGAGAGAGAGAGAGAGAGAGAGAGAGAGAGAGAGAGAGAGAGAGAGAGAGAGAGAGAGAGAGAGAGAGAGAGAGAGAGAGAGAATTGTATTTAAAATAAAATGCTATAAAAATATATCCCTCAGAGATCCTAAGAGATCTCATGTAAAGTATAATAAAATAATAATAACATATTAATATATTATAATTTAATAATAATTAATTATGTTATTAATTATTATTAAATATATTATTTTATTATAATATTATTTTATACTTTACTGTAGCCATTTTGATTCAATGTCGTGATCGGGCATTTGCGGGTGAGATCACGTGATCCGGCGGCCATGTTGCTTGCTTCCAAAAATTTGACCCGATTCCTAATGTGTTCACATTTTTTCTGAAATTCCGAAAATCGCCGGATTTTGACGAGCTATAAATAGGCCAGTATTGAGAACCATGCGGTCTAGTTTCACGCACATGTGCTCTGAAAGCTTTTAGTTGATAACTATTATTGCTGTGTAATTTTCAAAGTGTTGAGGTAAGTTCCCGTATGTACAGACTTGCTAAAGTCATCAGTAGTTTAATATTAGTAATAATTGAATTCTCCATCCACTTCTATATCTCTGTGTAAAATTTCATTACTTGAAACTATTTTGGGTATTTACAGTAGCTGTTTGAAGTGGATCACGTCAGCCGGTCTCAAGCGAAAAAATTGGCAGCCATTTTGCCTTTTCTGAGATAGGACTTTTCTTTGTTTACGCTGGTTGTTTATTGAACAGTTCGTTGCTAAAGTCATCAGTAGATTAATATAAGTAATAATTGAATTCTCTACCCTCTTCTATATCTCTGTGTAAAGTTGCATTACTTGAAATGATTGCGGGTATTTACAGTAGGTGTTTGAAGTGGATCACGTCAGCCAGTCAAAAGTGAAAAAATCGGCCGCCATTTTTTATGCCCGTTTTTTATTGAAAAATGCATTGCTAAAGTCACCAGTAGTTTAATATTAGTAATAATTGAATTCTCCATCCACTTCTATATCTCTGTGTAAAATTTCATTACTTGAAACTATTTTGGGTATTTACAGTAGCTGTTTGAAGTGGATCACATCAGCCAGTCTCCAAGTGTAAACAAAATTGGCAGCCATCTTGCCTCTTTTTCTGAGATATGACTTTTCTTTGTTTACACTGGTTGTTTATTCAACAGTTCGTTGCTGAAGTCACCAGTAGATTAACATTAGTAGTAACTGAATTCTTTACCCACTTTTATATCTCTGTGTAAAATGTCATTATTTGAAATGATTGCTGGGATTTACAGTAGCTGGTTGAAGTGGATCACATCTGACAGCGTCAGCCCTCTAAATTTTAAATCTAATCTAAAGTAACTATTTAAGTTTTAACTAACTACTAAGTCTATTTTCATGCCACTGACTGAAATTATTGTAGAACAATTTTCTCTCTCTTCACCCCCCCCCCCCCCCCCCCCCAGTTCTGTCTGAAGAGGGGAGAATGCATAAATTTTGTTTTTTTTTTTGTTTTTGTTTTTTGTGTGCTCGCTCACTTTGAACTCGAGCGTAGTCCGCACACATGACTTCTAGTGCACTGAACTGTATGTTGCATGTGGATTAGCTTCCCCTATTGCCAGTGTCCCTCGCTATCAGGCGAACCCACTCCAACTTCGGAAATAACATAATTGATGTTTCAAGGTTCGTTAACAAAGTTTAAATTTTTAAAATTAATTATTAATTAATTAATTGGCAGCCATTTTGAAATTAAATTAGTAACACAACATATTTACAACATCACAACATGGCCTTTTTATTTGTTTGATAAAATTGAAGGGAAAAATATTCATAATTGGCATTTTAAGGTTCGTTAGCTAAGTTTAATCATTATTAAATCATTAATTAGCGGCCATTTTGAATTTTAATGAGTCGATATTGCATAACATCAAAAATTTTCTACCTAGGCAGTTAGGCCTCGCCATTCCGAACAAGACAATATATAGTTGCTATGGGGTTTTCTCAAAACTAAAGAAGTTATAGCAGTTTTAAACACATTGTAAACAATTGTTGTTTCTGGGCAGCAAGTAAAATCAGTCAGATTAGTATTTTCCTATATTTTCCATATTATGACATAATTTGACACACAAATCTGGATATCTCGGCTTAGAATCAACGTACAGACTTGAATGAGGTACCGTTGGAAAGCATTTTTCAAGCCTTATTCAACTGTCCAGCTTTAATCAATGCCAAACCAAATTTTAAATTGTCATCAAAGTGCCTACTTTACTGTTTACATGAGATCTCCGACACAGTGAAGTCTGTACTGCAGCTATTCTGACAACTAGGCCCACATACCACAACAAGAATTGCAATCAGGCTCACAAGTTGACGAGATGAGGACAAGAGTTGACAAGGCAAACGTTAAACTTAAACTTAAGTCTTAAACTTAATATTACACCGACTCCACTCTCAGGCCTCAGGCCTGACTTCTGCTTGCAAAAGTTCGTGGTAGTAACCTCCCCTGGAGACCATGGAGGTGTGGTTCCTGAGAGGAATGTTGTGGGTGCCATGGCGGAGTAACTAACGATGATTGACTTATCTGCAATCGTTTTCTCCTTTGTCTTTATTCCATGTCTGATATTTGCCCTCCATGCAACACGTTCGACGGCGACTTGCTCCCGATGTACATTACCAATGCCTGTATCAATCATGTCCCGCGTACACACATCTTTGTATCGTGGTAGAGAGAGGAGAGGCCGACCCCTCTCTTATTTTACCCATCTGTAATTCACCCACACAAAAAAATGTCTGGTATTTTACCATCATCCATCCTCCTAACGTGTCCTATCCATGTAAGTCTACGAAGACTGAGCATGGAACAAACTGTCACACAAACCTGATCTTTCCAATACTTCAGTATTTGTGATTTTGTCTTGCCACAACCAAGTGTCAGGAATAATATTCGGGATACCATGGACGGTCAGAGTAAATAACTTTGGTTGTCTCAAAGAGGATATAATGAGACTCAATTAGATGCCGTCTCCACAATGAAGAGTGGCTGCAATGGATCTCCAACATTCTGTCAGATTGCTGTTCGTCCATCTCTTGATATTATCTTCCCACTTGTATCGTTGTCTACCTCTTGCTCGCTTGCCTTCAACCTTACCCTCAGTACGGCGTTTACTAGAGTGTTATGTCTGTTGTTGTGGCCGATATATTTCACTTGCCTCTTTTTTATTTCTTTCGTCAACTCTCTTTTCATTCCCAGTTTTTTTTTTTTTTTTTTTTTAAAGAACTGCTGTATTTAATTGTTTTTGTTTTCATGATATACGACATATGCTTTCTCTATATCCACATCTCAATGGTCTCTATTCGACTATCTAATTGCTTGTACATTGTCCAGGCTTCCGCGCTAAACACACTTTAATATTCAGCACAAAAGCTCAACATTTCTTCTCTAGTCATTGCGAAACATTATGCAATTCAGTTTTGTAAACACAGACGCCATAAGCAGAATATTGCATCATTTATTGCCTGGCATATTTCGCTGCATCTCGTCAGGTGCATACTGTGGAGTTGTACGAAGCGGCTTCAAATGAAAACCTTAAAAGTTTGACATAAATTACAATAACCATGCCATTCTCTTCTTCTTCTTCTTTCGCTTGAAATGACTCTATAAATACAATGGTGTCTCTTGTATGAAAGTAACTGTCTTTTTTTTTTAGTTCACTCAGGGGTCCATAGAGTTTATCTTCTCTAGACCAGAAGGTTTGCCTAGATATATTGTATTCTGTGGAGTATGGGAGTGTCTAAGCTATTGTTTGTCAATCCACATGTGCGAATGGCTGATTCACCAATCTTGAATTTTTTATACATGTGGTTGCGTAATCTATTGTGTCCTGTTCTGAGATGCAGAATAATGACTTTCTGGTCTGTTCATAACGGGGTGGTCGTCTTGAGCAGGTTTTGGTGGCTTTCTGACTGAGTTAATCATTCTTTTCTTTTTGGTGTTATGTAACGGGCACATCAGGTTGTTCTTTTGGGCCTTCCATGTCTAATCGGTCAGCTCTCTCTTTTCCGGATATTCCACAGTGAGATGGAATCCACTGTATGGTGACCTTACACTGGTTGCCAGGTTCAGAAAGTAGTGTCCTTAGTACTGGCAATTTCCCAAACTGGAGCGCCTCGAGTACTGATTTTGCATCTGTCAATAACACCACTGGTTGTGTACCATGGCTGGTATTTAGTAATTTCTCTGTTGCTATCTTGATTGCCTCAATTTCAGCGTCATAGTTATGACAGTATTTTCCTATTGGTACTTTGAACGTGCCCCTAGAATTATTTGGGTATTGTATGTACACTCCCACTCCTCCATTTCGAACAGCATGTTGTACTGACCCGTCTGTGTAGACTCGGATCCAGAGGTCCTGTGGGTATTCTTCATCAAGGAGGCTGAGAGTGGCTGTTCTGCACTCTACACTATTCTGTTTTTCCTTGTCAAATATTTTTCTCACTTTTGTGTAGATTTGTAGTGATAGTATATGTTCCTCTTTCTATTGGGTTCGTTATGGAATAGTTGGATACCAAATGTGGGCAAATCGGTGGTTTCTCTGCAGAGTCGTTTGGCCTGGTAGATATAACTGCTTCTTTTCAACCACCCCATAGCTAAGTTTTCAAATATATTCTTCATAGGGTGGCCTGGCAGCTGAGGAACTTTTCTGCTTGCATTATCATTTTCGTATCTCTGCGCTCTCTCAGTGATTGTGTCCTCCCCATGTTCTCCATCTCCACTATAGGGATTGATCTCATCCCTCCTGTGGTGACTATAAGTGCTTGATTTTGCACCTTGTCCAGCTCTTTTAGTGTGGTTTTTGATGCTAAACACCACGCAGTTGATCTGTATTCCACGTCTGATCGAATCCTCTGTTGATAATCTTTGCTAAATATTTTCCCACTGGCTCCCTATGTGGTTCCACTTAGTTTTCTCAGGATGGCTATTTTCCTTCTGGCTTTTGCTACTGCTTTGTTGGTGTGCTTTTTCCGTGTCAAATTTTACTCCAAGGTATGTTGGTTCTTTAATTTTTCTAAGGGATATTCCATTTACCTGGATGTTGTCTACCTTTTGTTTTAGAAAGAGGGTAAATAGGGTGGTGCTGCACTTGTCAGTGTTTATGCTGACACACAATCGATTTACCCATGCAACTAATGCATTTACAGCTCTTTGTAGCGATCTGGTGGCCACTGATGCATGTTCATTTGTGCTCCATAGGACCAGGACATCGGCGAACATTGCCACTTCAATTACATGTGGTAGTTTAGCAATACGTTCATTGATGAAGATTAGAAAAAGTGTGGGGGACAAGACTCCACCCTGGGGAACACCGTGATGCAGTAGTACTTTCTTTCTCTTGACTCCGTCTATTTGTACTCGGGCACTTCAGTCTTCTAACCTGCCGATATTGTTGTTAAGGGTGTCAAGAGTGTTAAGCATGTAACATCATGGTGCAGATGACCACTGTGATTATATAAGAACAGTTTAAAGATAGCCGCCCCACTTTTGACATGCATTAAAGAGGAGAAGCGTTCTGTTATCCGTTTTGTTTTTATCAGTGAACGGGTGAAACCTGTCACGAAGTTCTTGATGATAAGTGCGTGATATTGGTCGTTGTCTAGGTAACGATGCTCCTGGTGTGTCAATTGAGCTATCTAACTGTCTTACAATGCAACTCACCCCCGTAATTCACATCCATCAGTCATTAAACAAGATTGAGTTGGCGCACATAATCCTTTATTGTAGAAAGAACACGGACAAACGGAACATAACTCATTATCCAGAAACAATATAATCCATAGAATATCCATATCCACCTCACACCTTAACACGCACACATCACGGTCTTCTCACGACCTGCTTAATCTCAAATCCACAAGACAGGTAATCCAGCTCCTATCCACAGCTGGACCTCACACGATACACCCACACAATGGGTCTAGTCTCCACTAACTATCCAACCCACTCTGGGTTCAGGCCTCTATTCACTATCCAACCCCCACTGGGTTTTAGGCCTGCATTCACAACTGGGAGAACAACACTGCTCAAAAACTGACCCACAGTCAGTCTAAGCTCCCACGTATTAGCCCACCGATCCGCTCGGCGCTAAAACATCAACTGCCCAGAAGTCCCCTGACTTCACACCAGCCGAACCTCAGTAGGTCTCCACTTCCACTGCCCAGTCAAAGTTTTCCACTGTCTTTTAACCCTGCTGTGTAGCCCCTACCTGGGCTCCCAACAACATTACACCCCAGCCTAAAACTGTCTTTCTTTCCATCCACCCTGGGGTCTCCACTCACCCTCACCATTATTTCTCATGGTTAGTTGTTTTTCTCGTAGTCTTGCTACAAAGGTCACTCACCTCAATGTCAATGACCCAGGCATATGTCAAAACCTATAGAAATTTATCGGCGAATGAAGGTCCAGTATGGTGATGCAAGCTTAACAGTCCAGCTGGTGTATGAGTGGAGTAGGAAGTTTCAAAACTGCGTGACTTCTGTGACAGACTTTTCATGACCGGGTCAGGCACATAGAGTAGTGACCAAGAAAATGTATTTTCTACAGGAATCCAAGCACTTTGTCGGAGCTGGAGAACTTGCATTGAACTCAGTGGTGGCTACGTCAATAACACATGTTTTCTTTACTTTTTCATAATATATTCACATACTCACACAAAAACATTTAAAGTTTTAATATGAAGCCTCCTCGTATATCACATGAAGTTGAAAAACATATAATATTTTGGCTGAAATACTAAGTCCATGGTTACTGATACTGTGATACTTTACTTTCCCGCATAAATCTCTTGTAGCCTTTAATCAAATGAACCGGTGCTTTCAGACATCGGGGGAAATATAAGTCTCTTTACGTAATTCTGGTCTGTAGCACTATACTGCTGCGAAACTTGAACTTGGAATCATTTCAGATGTGGTGATTTCACAGGATACACAGAGGGAGACGCACACAAAATAGAGCAAATGATGAAAGTCTCACAGACATAGAGGGAAGTAGACAACTTGAAATATATACAAAATTAAGACTGTTTTTCTTCGTCACAATATGAGACTTAGAAGTCTGCCGTTGAAAACAAAAAGAATACCACACCCACACACACAAACTGGGGATCAGAATTCCCCGGAATGGGGAAAAAGTGGAAGTTCAAGAATAACCTACATCATACAGTCATACAGGAAATAACTGCATTACACAGAATTACAAGAAACAACTATCCCGGTGCACTTCCTAGTAGTACTAGAAGATATATGAACTACGATTGGGTTCAAAGCGAGCGAACACAGGCAAAAACAACAACAACAACAACAACAATAAAACTGCGTTACGTAGGCACACCAGAAACAATTACATCACACAGACATACAAGAAACAACTACAACAAACAGACATCCAAGAAACAATTACATCACACAGACATACAAGAAACAATTACATCACACAGACATACAAGAAACAACTACCTCACACAGACATACAAGAAACAATTACATCACACAGACATACAAGAAACAATTTCATCACACAGACATACAAGAAACAATTACATGACACAGACATACAAGAAACAATTACATGACACAGACATACAAGAAACAATTACATGACACAGACATACAAGAAACAACTACATCACACAGACATACAAGAAACAACTACATAACACAGACATACAAGAAACAACTACATAACACAAATATACAAGAAACACCTACATCACACAAACATACAAGAAACAACTACATCACACAGACATACAAGAAACAACTACATCACATAGACATACAAGAAACAACTACATCACACAAACATACAAGAAACAACTACATCACACAAACATTCAAGAAACAACTAATCACACAAACATACAAGAAACAACTACATCACACAGACATACAAGAAACAACTACAACATACAAACATACAAGAAACACCTACATCATACAAACATACAAGAAACAACTACATCACACAAACATACAAGAAACAACCACATCACCTAGACATGCATGAAACTCCTACATCACACAGACACACGAAACAACTACATCACACAGACATACACGAAACAACCACATCACACAGACATACACGAAACAACCACATCACACAGACATACAAGAAACAACCACATCACACAGACATGCATGAAACAACCACATCACACAGACATACAAGAAACAACTACATCACACAGACATACAAGAAACACCTACATCACACAGACATACACGAAACAACCACATCACACAGACATAGATGAAACAGCTACATCACACAGACATACAAGAAACACCTACATCACACAGACATACACGAAACAACCACATCACACAGACATACACGAAACAACTACATCACACAGACATAGATGAAACAACTACAACATACAAACATACAAGAAACACCTACATCATACAAACATACAAGAAACAACTACATCACACAAACATACAAGAAACAACCACATCACCTAGACATGCATGAAACTCCTACATCACACAGACACACGAAACAACTACATCACACAGACATACACGAAACACCTACATCACACAGACATAGATGAAACAACTACATCACACAGACATAGATGAAACAACTACATCACACAGACATACAAGAAACACCTACATCACACAGACATACACGTAACAACTACATCACACAGACATAGATGAAACAACTACATCACACAGACATAGATGAAACAACTACATCACACAGACATACAAGAAACACCTACATCACACAGACATAGATGAAACAACTACGTCACACAGACATACAAGAAACACCTACATCACACAGACATAGATGAAACAACTACATCACACAGACATAGATGAAACAACCACATCACACAGACATACAAGAAACACCTACATCACACAGACATACACGAAACAACTACATCACACAGACATAGATGAAACAACTACATCACACAGACATACAAGAAACAACCACATCACACAGACATACAAGAAACACCTACATCACACAGACATAGATGAAACACCTACATCACACAGACATACAAGAAACACCTACATCACACAGACATACACGAAACAACCACATCACACAGCCATACATGAAACAACTACATCACACTGACATACAGGAAACAACCACATCACACAGACATACAAGAAACACCTACATCACACAGACATACACGAAACAACCACATCACACAGACATACATGAAACAACTACATCACACAGACATACAAGAAACAACCACATCACACAGACATACATGAAACACCTACATCACACAGACATACAAGAAACACCTACATCACACAGACATACACGAAACAACTACATCACATAGACATACAAGAAACAACTACATCACACAGACATACAAGAAACACCTACATCACACAGACATACAAGAAACAACTACATCACATAGACATACAAGAAACACCTACATCATACAGACATACAAGAAACAACTACATCACATAGACATACACGAAACACCTACATCATACAGACATACAAGAAACAACTACATCACACAGACATAGATGAAACAACCACATCACCTAGACATGTAAATGATTCTCTCCCTCATTTCTGATTAAACCTACTTCCACATGTGTGTGTGTGTGTGTGTGTGTGTGTGTGTGTTGTCAGTTATTTCTGTTCCTGTGTCTTATCTACGCTCGTGTTGTCCTACTGTTGTATGAATGTGTGTGTGTGTGTGTGTGTTTGTAGATGTGTACATGCGCTTATATATGTGTGTGGAGTTGTATATACTAGCTCCTGTATATATGTATTGGGGCTCGTGTATGTGTGTGCGCGTTTGGGTGAATGCGTATGTGTATATGTGTACGGGCTCTTGTATACAAGTATGGGTGCTCGTGTGCGTATGTGCGAGCTTGTATTTCCGTTTACGCGCTTGTGTATGAGTATCTGTCTACGCTGGTGCTCATCACCCCCCTCCCCCGCGCTTTTTAAAGGGACATTTGGAGAACACTTCACTGTGCTCCTGTTTGTCAGCGAATTTAAATACAAACAGATACCAGGGTATCGGTCTCCAATTGTCGCCTCACCAGTTTCTCCAGTTATCGTATACATTGACACTGCCTGTACTACACAATTACAAACGATCTGTTGGTACGGGACTCTACCGTGTCACATGACGCCTCCCCTCCGGCCTACCTCGTTCATTAAAACACATACAACTATGCTGGCAGGCGTAGGGATTTCAACCCGGCCTGGCGGAAAGAACAATCCACAGACCAATGATTAAAGTGAAAGCATAGACTACAAACATGCTTGTTACAATCCACGCCATTATTCGCCGTATCAAATATCACCACACTATGTTACCCTCATCCCCTGCCCAAATCTCTCCCGTACCTGGCACATTCACACCAGTTCTCGTTAAATGGTGAGAATCAATCCACTCGTTTCACGTGTCTTTAGGTTAACAAAAGATTTCTCACTGCCCTTCACGGTCCCTGAATACTGAACTCAAAACCTTCATACGCCCTCAAGTTGTTTCCCTTGACAGACAGTTACGCCCCTTTGAAGGGAATCTACTTCTGGTATTTCATGACAGATCGGGGCACTTCTTAAGTTGCCCGTATAACGTTTCTACGCCCGCCCTATCTGGGAAGAAACCAGAAAGCCAGAACTGGGAACTGTAGACCCGATTATAAGTGATAAATGGCTGTTAACATGACCTCCAACCTTATGGTGATTTGTAGGTTGCGTCTTTTGCGTACACAGAACAGAAAATCTGAAATTGCCGGTTTGTTCTGTAACCAGGCAACAGCTTCGCAATGGTCAGTTAGTTAATGAGGTGGCAAGCAGCTAGCTTCAATATTTTGTAATTGGTAATCCTTACAGTGCATACTTTCCGTAACAAATTCAGTGCGAAACAAATAGTAGGTTTTGACCAAACGAAAATGGAGGCGGAAAATGGGAAGTAGGGTTGTGTCACAGTTATGACTTACAAGTTGTTAATGTGGAACAGATCTCGTTTATTATAACACAATGGCGTAATGCCAGTCATGTTTAAGCCGTTGGCAGATAGGAGAGTTGCTTAAGGCGATTAATCTGTTAACTCTTAATGAACAAGCTACAACCATCCTCTTTACAAGCTCATTTTTAAGTAAATTTAGAGTCATGATTCTTGTTCTTTCCGTTTGCGTTTCAGACACCAGGTGGAGTATAGACCCCTAACAAAGCACGCCAAACCATTTTTAGGCTAGTTCGTGTAGTATATGTGTATAGGTATGTGTGTATATATATGCAGCTTATGTATCTGTGCTTGGCTATGTATGTGTGTGCAAATTTCTGAATATGTATATGCGAACTCGTGTATGCGTGCTCACACTTGTATATGTGTATTAAGTAGTAGTAGTAGTAGTAGTAGTAGTAGTAGTAGTAGTAGTAGTAGTAGTAGTAGTAGTAGTAGTAGTAGTAGTAGTAACAGTAGTAGTAGTAGTAGTAGTAGTAGTAGTAGTAGTAGTAGTAGTAGTAGTAGTAGTAGTAGTAGTAGTAGTAGTAGCAGCAGCAGCAGCAGTAGTTGTAGTAGTAATAATAGTAGTAGTAGCAGCAGCAGCAGTAGTAGTAGTAGTAGTAGTAGTAGTAGTAGTAGTAGTAGTAATAGTAGTAGTAGTAGTAGTAGTAGTAGTAGTAGTAGTAGTAGTAGTAGTAGTAGTAGTAGTAGTTGTTGTTGTTGTTGTTGTTGTTCTTGTGACAGTAGCAGTAGTAGTTGTTGTTGTAGTTGAAGTAGTAATAGTAAAGACAGCAGCAGTAGTTGTTGTTGTTGTTATTGTTGTAAAAGTAGCAGTAGTAGCTGTTGTTGTAGTTGAAGTATTAATAGTAAAGATAGCAGCAGTAGCAACATTAGTAGTAGTAGTAGTAGTAGTAGTAGTAGTAGTAGTAGTAGTAGTAGTAGTAGTAGTAGTAGTAGTAGTAGTAGTAGACAAACATTCCTTATACTTATACATGGCGCTATAATAATAATATTCCTGATGGAGTGTTGAACACATTCTCTTACGGCAAGACGGGGGAAACGCATGACAGTACCAGGAGAACTCTTTACTCAGATAAGTACACGCAGCAATAAAAAATATCCGCTTCGTGAAACTAAGCACCTATTTGTTTTCCCGGAGTGTATTCACTTCTTTCAGTCAAGAAAATCACTCCCAGAGGTGACAGGAAGTCGCGAAAATGAAGTGTGAAAATTATGGACTGGAATACTCTTTTATTCTGTAACAAAAAACACAGAAGAGGGTCTGCTTAAAAAACACGAGGACAAGGCAGCTGCAACAAAGGTGTATTATTAAAGTAAAACTAATGAAGTGGTTGAGATAGGACGTGTGAAGGAGGGTTGAAGTCACTTGGGAACAAGTTAGTGTGAGCTACAGGGTGAAAAGAAAACAAATGACCTCTAGTCGCATGAGGGCAACGATCAAAACCTGCCAGACAAAGAGGCAGAAGAAAGGAAACAGTTTGGTACTTGATGAAGACAGCGGACAGCAACAATAGAGCAACGCCAATGAGAGTAATGATTAACATGAAGAACAGAAGAATACTAAACATAAATGAATAAGAGTTCGTCAGAACAGCAGGCCTCCTTTATTAATGATGGGTCAACATTTAAGATGAAGCGAAACTTGTTAATATGATACGTAAAAATGAGAAACACCTAATGACAATGGGGGGAAAACTAATTTGTGAGAAAAGTGCAAAGAATAACATGGACGGACAAGAAAAACAAACAAGGTATTGCTTCAAGAAACAAATAACAACATAAATTAATTAGAGGAATTAGACGTAAATAGTTCATGATTTTTGAACATGTTACAATGAGAAATAAACCTGAAAACCTGGTGACAGCTGGAACAATTGATGGGGAAATAGCAAACGGAAGACACAGTGATAAATACCTGGGTAGCTTGATCACAAAATGGTTGTAAAGGGGCTAGCTTGCCTAAAGTGATGTCAAGTTTCAGTAGCCGTCTTGCACAATGAACGTCCTTCTTTAACCGTCCGAAAATGATGGTTGGATACTTCCTTCTTTGAATGTCCGACTGTAATGGTTGGACACTTCCTTCTTTGAATGCCCGACTGTGATGGCTGGGCACTTCCTTTTCTGTATGTCCGACTGTGATGGATGGACACTTTCTTCTCAGAATGTCCGACTGTGATGGCTGGACACTTCCTTTTCTGAATGTCCGACTGTGATGGCTGGACACTTCCTTTTCTGAATGTCCGACTGTGATGGCTGGACACTTCCTTCTCTGAATGTCCGACTGTGATGGCTGGACACTTCCTTCTCAGAATGTCCTACTGTTATGGCTGGACACTTCCTTCTCTGAAAGTCCGACTGTGATGGCTCGGCACTTCCGTCATATAGGGTGTACCAGCCTGCTATTTGATTAATATGTTGTTCCCTCACAGATGGTACATCAACCTGTGTGGTTCCCTCACATATAGTACATCAACCTGTGTGGTTGATGTGTGGTTCTCTCACATATGGTACATCAACCTGTGTATCCAACCACACAGGTTGATGCACCATATGTGAGGGAACTAGACATCAACCACACAGGTTGGTGTCTGGTTCCCTCACATATGGTGCATCAATCTGCGTCGTTGGTGTGTGGTTCCCTCACATATGGTACAGCAACCTGTGTGGTTCTCTCACATATGGTGCATCAGCCAGTGTGGTTGACGTGTGGTTTTCTCACATATGGTACATTTCTTCTTCTTCTTTCGTTCGCTTGAAATATGTCTAAAACTGCAATGTTGTCTCTTGTATGAATTTAACTGTCTTTTGTAGTTCTCTCAGCGGTCCATAGAGTTTATCTTCCACAGTCGTCTCTCTAAGCCAGAAGGTTTGCCTAGACATATTGTAATTTTGGCAGTCTTAGAGTATGTGTTCTGCTGTCTGCGACGCCAATCCACATGTGCACATGACTGATTCACCAATCTTGAATCTTGTATACATGTGGTGGCGTAATGTATTGTGTCCTGTTCTGAGGCGCAGAATAATGACTTGTTCTGGTCTGTCCATAATTTGTTAGTCGTCTTGAGCAGGTTTTGGTGGCTTTCTGACTGATTCGATCATTCTTTTGTTTTGGTTGTATGTGACTGGCACATCAGGCTGTTCTTTTCCTCCTTCCTTAGCCAATAGATCAGCTCTGTCGTTTCCAGGTATTCCACAGTGGGATGGCATCCACTGTATTGGGTCCTTATGCTAACTGCTAAGCTCAGAAAGTAGTGTCCTTAGTAATGGCAATTTCCCAGACAGGAGCGCCTCGAGTACTGATTTTGCATCTGTCAATAGCACCACATGTTGTGTAACATGGCCGGTATTTAGTAATTTCTCTGTTGCTATCATGATTGCCTCAATTTCAGCATTTAGTTGTGGCAGCACTTTCCTGTTGGTACTCTTGCCGTGTCCCTAGTATTAGTAGGGTATTCTATGTGCACTCCCACTCCTCCATTTCGAACAGCATTTTGTGCTGACCCATCTGTGTAGGCTCGGATCCAGAGGTCTTGTGGATATTCTTCATCAAGGAAGCTGAGAGTGGCTGTTCTGGGCTGTACCGTGTTCTGTTCTTCCTTGTCAAATATTCCTCTCCCTTTTGTCTGGATTTGTAGTGATAGTCTATGTTCATCTTTCCATGGAGTTCGCTCTGGAATAGTTTCCAGGGGGATACCAACTGTGGGCAGATCCGTGGTTTCTCTGCAGAGTCGTTTGGTCTGGTGGATAAAACTGCTTCTTTTCAACCGCCCCATAGCTAAGTTTTCAAATCTGTTCTTCAAAGGGTGGCCTGGCAAGCTGAGGAACTGTTCTTCTTGTATTAGCGTTTTTGTATCTCTGCGCCTACTCGGTGCTTGTGTCATCCCCATCTTCTCCATCTCCACTATAGGGGTTGATCTCACCCCTCCTGTGATGACTCTAAGTGCTTGATTCTGCACCTTGTCCAGTTCTTGTAGTGTGGTTTTTGATGCCGAACACCACGCTGTTGACCCGTATTCCAGGTGTGGTCGTAAGCTCTGTTGATAAACTTTGCTAAGTATTTTCCCACTGGCTCGCCATGTGGTTCCACTTAGTTTTCTCAGGATGGCTATTTTCCTTCTGGCTTTTGATTCTGCTTTCTTGATAATTTCTCCATGTTAGCCTGCCATCAAATGTTACTCCAAGGTATGTTGGTTCTTTATATTTTCTAAGGGATATTCCATTTATCTGGATGATTCCTGCCTTTTGTTTTGGAGAGAGGGTAAATAGAGTGGTGCTGCACTTGTCATTGTTTATGCTGATACACCATCTATTTGCCCATGCAACAAATGCATCCTCATCAAAATCTGAGGATGGGGACGGAGCGCTTATGGGAATGTCCCGAATGCTGTGATGTCGGTTCCTAAATCAATCAATCAATCAATCAAATGCATCACCGGCTCTTTGTAGCGATCTGGTGGCCACTGATGCATGTTCATTTGTGCTTCATAGAACCAGGTTATCAGCGTACATTGCCGCTTTAATTCCATGCGGTAGATTAGCAAGAAGATAACTGATGAAGATTAGAAAAAGTGTGGGGGACAGGACTACGCCCTGGGGAATACCGTGACGCAGTAGTACTTTCTTGCTCTTGAGTTAGTCTATCTGTACTCGGGCTCTGCTGTTGTGCAAGTATGCTTTCACCCATTTGTACATTCTTCCATTGACTTTACAGTTTCTCAGTTTCTTCATCCTCCCTCTTCCTCCTCCCTCCTCCCCCTCCTCCTCCCCCTCCTCCTCCCCCTCCTCCTCCCCTCCTCCTCCTTCCTCCTCCTGCCTCCTCCTCCCTCATCCTCCCTCCTCCTCCCTCCTCCTCCTCTCTCCTCCTCCTAATACCCCCTCCTCCCTACTACTCCTCCTCCTTCCTCCTCCCTCCTCTTCCCTCCTCCTCCTCTCTCCGACTATCTCTTCCTCCCTCCTACTCCTCCATCCTCCACCTCCCTCTTCCTCCTCCCAGCTCCTACTCCTCCTTTTTCTTCTTCTTCTGCTGCTGCTGCCGCTGCTCTATTTACCCAAGTTAATTGTTGGGGAAGATGTAAAGATCTTTCAAGTGCTCTTTCTAATGCTTTTTGTAAGTTGGTCTTCGTTTATCTAAGGTTGTTCTAACTGCAACCAGTAAATGATTAGACAGACAGACAGACATACAGACAGACAGACAGACAGACAGACAGACAGACAGACGGGAACGGGAACTTATATGAATTAAATGAGATGCTCCCCATCAGGGGCTGGGCGAAGCCGGGCCGGATCAGACAGACAGATAGACAGACAGACAGGCAGATAGATAGTCGGGAACGGGAACGTGAGCTTATATGACTACTTATATGAATTAAATGAGATGCTCCCCACCAAGGACTGGGCGAAGCCGGGCCGGGTCAGCTAGTGTGTATATATATATATATGTATATATATATATATTTATATAATATTTATATAATAGATATATTTATATATTTAAAATATTTGTGTTGCTAACTCCCTCCGCATTCCAGTGCATTATTTTTAGTCTTTGTTTGGTATAGCCAGACGCTCTATTCTCAGGTCCCCTGGCTCCACAGGACATCTGAGAAGGACCTCCAGTAGCTGTTGTTGGACCCTTTCGAGGCCTAGGGCCCGGCACTGCACCTGCCTTTGGGTCCAAAGCAGGGCGATCACCACAACATTTAGCAGTAGTCGATATTTTTCATTACGTGTGATTGCGTGGCATCCTGATTTCTGTGGTGCGCCTCCTGGCTGGTTACCTCCGTTTTCAGCACCTTTCCTTTGCTAGAGCAGACTGTGGTCTTACTCGAGTTTAGCCGTCCAGGGACGCACACATTTGTCTGTGCATGCATATGCGTGCATTCACATCTGGAGCGTTGTGGTTATTTTCCGGCGCCAGTGACTCGCCGTCGCCCCTTCTCCTGTTAGTTAAAACAGCTCCGCCACGAGAAGGTCAGGAGTTGGACTTTTGCTGCATAGGTGATGAATGCACGAGCCATTGGGGTATTTATGCAAGGTTGGGCGGTCACCCCAACCCAGCCCCCTGCTACATACAGCAACATTTGGAGCCACATATGGTACATAAATCTGTGTGGTTGATTTGTGGTTCCTTCACATATGGTGCATCTACCTGTGTGGTTGATGTGTGGTTCCCTCAAATATAGTGCATCGACCTGTGTGGTTGATGTGTGGTTCCCTCTCATATGGTGCATCAATCTGTGTGGTTGATGTGTGGTTCCCTCAATTTGGTGCACCAACCTCTGTGGGTCCCTCACATTTGGTACATCAACCTGTGTGGTTCCCTCACATTTGGTACATCAACCTCAGTGGTTCCCTCACATATGGTACATCAACCTCAGTGGTTCCCTCACATATGGTACATCAACCTCAGTGGTTCCCTCACATATGGTACATCAACCTGACTCGTGTTTGGTTGTTGGTCAACAATCACCATTATTGAGCCCAGCCCCCCCCCCCCCCACAATCTCCCCCTGGACACTTTATTGAAGTCTGTCGACACATGACTGAAGTCTGTCGATACTGGACTGAAATCTGTCGACACATGACTGAAGTCTGTCGACACTGGACTGAAGTCTGTCGACACATGACTGAAGTCTGTCGACACTGGACTGAAGTCTATCGACACTGGACTGAAGTATGTCCACACATGACTGAAGTTTGTCGACACTGGACTGAAGTCTGTAGACACTGGATTTAAGTCTGCCGACACTGGGCTGAAGTCTGTAGACACTGGATTTAAGTCTGCCGACACTGGGCTGAAGTATGTGGACACTGGACTGAAGTCTGTCGACAATGGGCTGAAGTCTTTGGACAGAGAATAACCTAAACCCCATGGAGGAAGTAAGACCAATCTAGGCCCAGTCTCAGCCTGTCTGTGTGTCCTGTCTGTGTGCCCTGTCTGCGTATCCTATCTGTGTGTCCTAAATGTGTGTTCTGTCGGTGTGTCCTATCTGGGCGGCCTGTCTGTGTGTCCTGTGCTGAACATCCTGACTGGCCTCTCCCCAGACGTAAAGATCCATGGCCGGCCTTGCACACATCTCTCGTGTCTCGTTGTGGAGAGGGGAAGAAGAGCCTTGCAACATATCCTCATTGGAGATGGCACTTTAATAGCGAGTCTAAATAAAGGATGCCAACCTGACTCAGAGGAGAGACCATACTCCAACTTCACTCATAGGAAAGCCATTTCGAATTTCAGGCGACCCGAATGTCAGCACAGAGGACCTTACAGCTACAAGTAGCAGTCTTCCAGCTGATTTAAAAGCTACAACAGCAATATGACACAGCTCTAGGTGTTCCAGTCTCCTCCCATATATGACACAGGGAGCATCCGACTAAAGTGCACGAACTCTGCAGCATCAGCAAGGATCCAACTGTCTATCACACAGGCAACGAATATTCATTTGAGTATGAGCTTTCCCGATTTGAATCCAGCCTGAGCAACAGACTAATTTGGCCAAAATGGCGGGGAAATATCAAGCGGAAGACAAAAACATACATGCCCTGACGGCTTGGTCACATTGAGGTGTTAGATAAAAATGTTAGGGAGCTGCGTTTATAATGTTATGAACACGGGGACGAGAGTTCGACTCCTGCGCTCGTCGTCTCGCTAAGTGAGGAAATGGCTAACTACCTCCTTGTCTGTACACTCAAGCCTAGACAAAGTGAGAGAATGGCTAACCACCTCCTTGTCTGTACACTCAAGCCTAGACAAAGTGAGAGAATGGCTAACCACCTCCTTGTCTGTACACTCAAGCCTAGACAAAGTGAGGGAATGGCTAACCACCTCCTTGTCTGTACACTCAAGCCTAGACAAAGTGAGGGAATGGCTAACTACCTCCTTGTCTGTACACTCAAGCCTAGACAAAGTGAGAGAATGGCTAACTACCTCCTTGTCTGTACACTCAAGCCTAGACAAAGTGAGAGAATGGCTAACTACCTCTTGTCTGTACACTCAAGCCTAGACAAAGTGAGGGAATGGCTAACTACCTCCTTGTCTGTACACTCAAGCCTAGACAAAGTGAGGGAATGGCTAACTACCTCCTTGTCTGTACACTCAAGCCTAGACAAAGTGAGGGAATGGCTAACTACCTCCTTGTCTGTACACTCAAGCCTAGACAAAGTGAGAGAATGGCTAACTACCTCCTTGTCTGTACACTCAAGCCTAGACAAAGTGAGGGAATGGCTAACTACCTCCTTGTCTGTACACTCAAGCCTAGACAAAGTGAGAGAATGGCTAACTACCTCCTTGTCTGTACACTCAAGCCTAGACAAAGTGAGGGAATGGCTAACTACCTCCTTGTCTGTACACTCAAGCCTAGACAAAGTGAGGGAATGGCTAATCACCTCCTTGTCTGTACACTCAAGCCTAGACAAAGTGAGGGAATGGCTAACTACCTCCTTGTCTGTACACTCAAGCCTAGACAAAGTGAGGGAATGGCTAACTACCTCCTTGTCTGTACACTCAAGCCTAGACAAAGTGAGGGAATGGCTAACTACCTCCTTGTCTGTACACTCAAGCCTAGACAAAGTGAGGGAATGGCTAACTACCTCCTTGTCTGTACACTCAGGCCTAGACAAAGTGAGGGCCGGATCACACGACAGATTCATAGTAGGAAACTTCTTTGGGACAAATTATTTATTTATTTATTTATTTTTGGCCATATGGCAAAGTGGAGACAAGAATGTCGACCTGGACAGAGGTGATTGTGTCGGGTGGCGAACCTGAACTTCCATGTCTATCGGAACGACTCATGATGATGATGATGATGATGATGATCATGATGATGATGATGATGATGAAATAAATGTTCATAAACAAAATGTGATTAAAAAGTGTCTCCGCTCTCCGCGTCAAACTATAGATACATGTAACCGAAATAAATTACTATTTTTTTTCTCATAGTCCATGTCGTGTGACGTTGGTGATCATGTCTGTCCACGCTCTTCTGTCTCTTGTACTACCAATCTTCTTATAGTCCATGTCGTGTGGCGTTGGTGATCATGTCTGTCCACATACTTCTGTCTCGTGTACTACAAATCTTCTTATAGTCCATGTCGTGTGGTGTTGGTGATCATGTCTGTCCACGCTCTTCTGTCTCTTGTACTACCAATCTTCTTATAGTCCATGCCGTGTGACGTTGGTGATCATATAATTCTGTCCCCAGGCTTCTGTCTCTTGTGCTGCCAATTATTTCTGATACCGATGTTCCTCCATGCCACGATGTCAAACTGTCCACCGTGTTCTCTCTTAATCTCCTTCCGTCTCTCCTTCTCTTCAACCTTCCCGTTGTGACCACATACTCCAGCTTTCCTTCTCTCATTTCATGCCCAAAGAATGTGGTCTGTCTTCTTCTGATGCGAGTAACTATTTCTCTTTGTGATGTAACTTCTTTCAAGATATCTTCAATGCTCTTTCTATATGGTGTATTTTTAATGACAGAGGGGTTGTTGAAAATATTGCCGCTCCAAGTTTTGTATTCACCCTCTGTGGAGTTCATGTAAAAATAAAAGGTAAATACACAACTTGGAACGGCAATAATTTCAACCCCACAGTCTTTAAAAATAACCCCTGTATCTGTCCTCGGTGATCTCATCATTCGTCAATAAAAACACACCGCCACAGCTTGGAAGTTAGCATGGCCTAATGGATATGATTGCTCGCTCTTAAACATCCGGTGTGCTGATGCAGAGGTAGCGGGTTCAACCCCCATACACCGGACAGTTGGACTAAAATATTGACTTTTCGACTTTGACTTTGGGACGTAAATTACAAGTACCTCACAAGTCGGAGTGGATTCACATGGTGGCGAGGGGCACTGGTAATCCATCCATCCATAATGTGCCAAGCCGATAAGCGTGGGTAGTCATGTTTTGCCATCTCACTCGATCACCAGAGTCGTGGATCAGCTCCATGTTTCTGTATCGACCATGCCACGAGGCCAAGCCATCCAGGTATTTGCTTCTAGGTCTTCCCCTTGGTCTGTTCCCTTCGATCTTGCCAGTTGTCACCAAGTTCTAAAATTCATTTCTTCTCATAACATGCCCAAAAAATGGTGACTGTCTACGTCTAATGTCTCTAATCAGTACTGGTAATAGGGAAAGCTAATCCGCAAGCAAAAATCATCCCAGTGCACTAAAAGTTGTAGCACGTGTATGGACTACGCTTGAGTTCAAAGCGAGCGAGAGCAAAAAAAAAAAATTCCTCACTTATCTGCTAATTGTCTATGATTCTCTTCCTATATCAGGATTGGCTCGATTTAGCTCTGAAGTACTCTTTTCCTAACTTCCTTTGATAAAGCTTAAATTGCAATGAACATTTTACTGTAGAAACACAAATATAAAAATAAATACACATTACACACCAGAATGTTTCATAATTTTAATATGCAAATAAACAATTAAATATACAATTATTCAAGTCCCAAGCACGGGTAGATAAACGTGACACATCATCAACAACAAACACAACCCAGGCAAGATTTGGCGGTGATGATCTCTCAACACCACGCAACAATATAAACCTGTACAACACATTACCAAACCCTGGCCGGAGCTATCTCTGATCTGTACTCGTTCCTCTCTACTTCTACGAGTGCCAATCAACACTTGGCAATGTATTATGTCAGTGACCTCACGAATAAAATAAACCCGGTGCAATGACTGTCGGATTCATACTTAAAATGTTGTATGTCCCAGACTGATTTTATAGGTAATTTTGCATTCAATGGTTTGCCATTGCTTTCTTTATAAACAATACGGCTCTCTATCGAGGTCTCGCAATTGGAATGAGTAGTTGTGTTGAGCTATAGTGAGTTCACAAATGTTTGCCCTCATTCATGTTACATTTTTTTGAAAAGTATATCTTGCATCGTAATGAAATTTTCCCTGCCGTGTTATATTTACTCCCACCCAAGGAATATGTCTTTGATAGGAAAAATGCAACTGTAATCATTTAAAGCTGCGAAATTTATTTGATGTTTTTGGCGAAAATGTATTGAATTAGCACTAAAAACCTTGTTTTACAGTAAAGCACATCAATTCGGGTAATGGCACAAGGCACCTCTAAACACTTCTGTTCCATTTTGTGACGTGCTTCTCATAAGGACATTCCCGTGCACCACGGAGAATATTCGTTACTGAACACTGATGTTTCCGTGTGAGGATGTAATATATTTCATATTATACACTTGCATCTCTGACAAGTAAATTATATACCGCGTATAAATAAACACTGCGATGGGCTGTAAAATCTCCAGAACAACAACAACAATGTTTAGATGTACATATGATAAGTGTATATACTACATCTCATCAGTATCCCTCAGTTGCTTACTGAGTTATTGATTTCTATCTGGGAAGGGGGAAAGGGGGGGGGGGGGGGGGGGAGAGATTTGTGAATGCACCATAAGAACCTACATCGCAGCACTCGGGACCTTCCCATTCGTGTACCATCCTCAATTTCAACAGCCAGTTATGTGTCCGTTTGGCCTTTCCTCGGAGTTTTGAGTTTTGGAATGAGTAAAAAGGGTCCATAATCTGTTACAATTGTACCTTTACTAATTTTACTGTTACTTATTATTTTACTAAATTTACGTTTACTAATTTTACCTTGACTAATTTTACTGTTACTAATTATTTTACTAAATTTACGTTTATTAATTTTTCTTTTACTAATTTAACTGTTACTAATTATTTTATTAAATTTACATTAACTAATTTTACCCTTGCTAATTTTACTTTTACTGCTTTTACTGTTGCTAATTTTACACTTACTAATTTTACTGTTACTAATTTTACTTTTACTACTTTTACTGTGCACACACGTTTCACGTGGCATGTTCTTTCCATTCACTGTTTCAAATTCAGCACAATCTTTTCTCATGCCATATACTGTAATACAATTTCAATACAAAAGCCACAGAGATATTTATGTTTTGACATTTAAGCATAAACAATAAAGTCTTGCTGGCAAACAAACTGAAGACACAAAGGCAGAACTCCAGTGTGCTAATTTCATCATTGCATTCGATAAACTGGAATGTTGTCTGTATGTTATGTATTTTGTCTTGTGTATAAAATATGTACCGTAGTAAAAGGGTGTATTTTTAATGACTGTGCAGTGTTTGAAAATATTGCCGGTCCAAGTTTTGTATTCACCCTCTGTAAAGTTCATGCAACATAAAAGGTAAATTCAAAACTTGGACCGGCAATATTTTCAAACACTGCACAGTCATTAAAAATACACCATGTATTATGTAATTTACATTGTTGCATGTATATTGTTGGATGTATCTTGTTGTATGTATATCGTTGTACGTATATTTTTGCGTGTATATTGTTGCATGTATAAATGTGTATTGTAGTAAAACGTCAAGGCTGGCACAAACTAGATAAATTAATCAATCAATCAGCTGCCGTCTCCACACTGAAGGTAGGCCACAATGGATCTCCAACACTGTCTGTCTCTCGCCCTGTTTGTACATTCTGTCACGACTGCTGTTCATCCATTTCTTGATGTTATCTTCCCACTTGCATCGTTGTCTACCTCTTGCCTTCAACCTTATCCTCCAGTAAGGTTTCTATAAGAGTGTAATCTCTTGTAACATGATCTTGTATTTCTTTAATAAAATCTATTTTTTCATTCCCAGTTTTTCTAGAACCTCTGTATTTAATTGTTGTTGTTTCCAAGAAATACGACATATTCTTCTGTATATCCGCATCTCCGGGACCTTTATTCGACTTTCTAATTGCCTGTTCGTTGTCCAGGCTTCCGCGCCATATAGTAGCGTTGAATATATAAAGCAGCTACTGCCGCTGGAATGTGAAGTTTTAAACCTTCACATATTCTAGGCCGTGATATGTGAAGTGAGGTGGCAAGTTCCCTTCCTCGTCGTTTTTTCTTCGCAGAGAATCCTCCTCCCCCCTCCCCTCCCTATCCCTTCCAAACCACCACACACAAAAATTCTGAACATTGTCCGGTCCCCGTTTTCATGCGGGTGGTCCGACAGCCACACTGCCGAACACAAATAATCTGCCTCTGGTGGGGATAGAAGCGGAATCACTGTCTTGGTACGCAAGCGAACTAACCTGTCTGCCACCTGGCTTTCCTGTAGTCAAGTGTGTATATAGTTCGTTTATATTGTTGTATATGCACAATGTATTGTTGTATGTTAAATGTTGCATGTTCTTTGCAGGAAGTTACCATCAATCTCATTCCGGAACTGATTAATTAGGCAATTTTTATGTTCAGTAGCTTGCCAGTGCTTTCTGACCGAGAAGTCCGCGTTACAGCCCAGGTGTACCCCACCACCAGCGTCGAGAAGTTTAAGCGCAGTCCATTAATCTGTCATGTATATATTTTTTTATTTTTTTTAATGTAATGACCACGATATGCATCCATTGTGGACGAACATTTACAGCGCAAATTGGTCTGATCAGTCACATTTCGCTACCGCCATGGGTTGTAGTGACTATGCCTTCTTGAAGCACAATGTAACAAACTATCGTCTGTCCAGACGGCTGCGGTGCCAATGTATATTTATAAAAACTACATGAGAAAAATCAGAATTGCGATTGGAGATGACAATAAATAATTGGTAATGAATATATGTAACAGAACTGACCATCTACAGCTGTCAAGAGAATCAGAACATTAACAGGCGAATTCAGACCAGAATTACATTTTATAAACTTTAGAAATGACAATTTTTTTTTTTTTTTTTTTTTGCATATCCTTTACAGGACATCGCTGTCAACACCAGCATCTTTCAGCTGTATGTTGATTTCTTGGCAAGATTACGCTCAGTAGTTTGCCATTGCTGTCAGAGCGGCTGGCTCACATACTCCGTAAGTTACCGATGCGATTCGAACCACTGCTGATTCTCACCGTCATCACGTCACCGACGAGAGTATACGAGATTACGGAGAAAAGTCATAACCTCTAAGCCACGAAGCCGGCATAGAAATGACAATAGTAGAACAAAAAAGTAAAGATATGCTAGAAAGATAGAAGGAGTAATGCGGAAATGTACGAAGATGCGTACAAGAACCAGATAATATACCTGAAAGTGCAGTGAAATGTACGAAGATGCGTACAAGAACCAGATGAGATAATATTCCTGAAAGTGCAGTGAAATGTACGAAGATGCGTACAAGAATCAGGTAATATTCCTGAAAGTGCAGTGAAATGTACGAAGATGCGTACAAGAATCAGGTAATATTCCTGAAAGTGCAGTGAAATGTACGAAGATGTGTACAAGAACAGATAATATACCTGAAAGTGCAGTGAAATGTACGAAGATGCGCACAAGAACCAGATGAGATAATATTCCTGAAAGTGCAGTGAAATGTACGAAGATGCGTACAAGAATCAGGTAATATTCCTGAAAGTGCAGTGAAATGTACGAAGATGCGTACAAGAATCAGGTAATATTCCTGAAAGTGCAGTGAAATGTACGAAGATGCGTACAAGAATCAGGTAATATTACTGAAAGTGCAGTGAAATGTACGAAGATACGAATTAGAACCCAAACAATATACACGAAGGAGAAGAGTAAGGGCCATAACATTTATTAGAACAAGTACAATCAGGAGAAGAGGCTGGCCGAGTGGATAGAATGGCGGATTCTCCTTCGGGAGACCCGGGTTCAAATCCACGGTAAGGTGTAGTTTTTTTTTCGAAGAGGGTGGGGGGGGGGGGGGGGTTGTTCTGTCGGGGTCAAAAATAAAACTCTAATCTGCACAGTTCGCGGCGACTGCACTAGCCAGGCGGCTTTAATTCCTCAGACTCAAGACTCCCTGCCACACACCGCAAGGTACTACAGTATATTGACAGTAAATGACAGTGACAGTACAATCATCTTGCTAGCTACACAAGGTGTGAAGAAAGGGAAGTCACCAGCAAAGGGAAGTCACACGGCTATGACAATGAACCAACAGAACTAATCCGGGCAGAAAGAGAAGCCAGAATACACTTCGACCATTTCTTCATCCGCTCATTATCTCCGATTGGGACAGAGTCCCTCGACCAAACAACACCTATCTTTTGCTATCCTCTACAGCTTCCTCCATGTCCTCTCAATATTATTCTTCTCTGTCTGTAATTCTCTTCTCCGTGTGTTTTTGGTCTCCCGCTATTTCATTTACCTTGTGGGTTCCAGACAAGAGAGTGTCTAGCTATTTTGTTCTCGGGCTTTCTCTATGCATGTCCTATCCAGCACCAACGTGCGACATTGTACTATATTCGAAAATATGGAATAGTACAGTTTGATGAAAGACATGCAAGAGAACAATCTTCACCTCTGTCTCTCACAAATGTAATAGTAACACTGGGTCGTGAGTGCTGAGAACGGGTGGCGGACGGCACAGATTTTGAGGTGCAAAAACTGATCCAGAGTAACACTCATCAAGATGACATAATAATCTACACCGATGGGTCAGTGGTGAGAAACAGACATAGTGGCTGGGGTTTCATTGCAGAGGCTAATGGGTGATGCTTGAAAAAGAAGAGTATGACATATGAGACTACAACCTCCAGCATGAGAATGGAGGTGGAAGCAGTACAAGCAGCCTTCCAATGGTTGGAGGAGACCACTACAACACTGCATTCATTACGCATGATAATAGTATGCTTAGAAGGTGGAAAGGGCAATGTTTCGTGTAGAATGGCTTGCCTCGTTTCAGAAGTCACAGATTGCGAGAATTGAATGGATTTTCTGCCCTGGTCATGCGGGAGTGCGTCGGAATTAACAAGCAGATGGAATGCTAGAGAATGCATCTCTTGGTGGTAGGTTACCTTTGTTCAAGGGAGGGGTGGTCGGAAGCCTGTGGGACCACGCTGAGAAAGCGGTGGAACAGACTGAGGACCCGTATGCAGATATGGCGGGGGATCAGCAGGGATTCTGAACGAATCTAAAAACTGAGAGAGAAGACCAGGAGAACTCTCAATCAGATGACAGTTGGTACCATTTGTAGTATGACTCTACGCTGGCTGTTGAACGAGGGGACGGAGCGCTTGTGGGAATGTCCTGAGTGAATTGATGTCGGTTCTTAGCTCATAACTCATAGCTCACTCCCAAAGAAAGGAAGTGTAAACTACGTACTATCTCAGTAATAAGCCATGCTAGTAAAGTCCTCCCAGGAATCATCTTGAGGGGGATTGAAAGTAAGTTATAATATCCATTACACCACTATAGGTCAGTTTCATGATAGGCAGAAGAAATGAGAAGACTAGGTCTGAAACAAGTATACACACTTCATTAAAGAACAATAGATTAAATGGTTTGACCACCTCACAATAATGCCCTGGTGCCATCTGCCACAAAGTGCCACGTTGAAGAATTATAATGGCCACAGAGTAAGGGGAAGACCATGTAAAATATGGAGTGATGGTATCAAGAACAACAGCCTTAGAGAAATGAATACCTGCTTTCAAAGAATATTAGAAAGAGCGCATATCTTCACTGTGAGGTCGGCGTGGCCGAATGGTTATGAGCGCGCGTTCTTAAAAATCCGGAGTGCTGATGACGAGGTAGCGGGTTCAACGCCTACACCGTTCAGGTTGATTAAAATATTGACTCATAGTCCTTGACTTGGGGACTTGGGAACGTAAATTACAAGTACCTCATAATTTGAAGTAGGTTTCGTAATGACGAGGGACACTCGTAATAGGGAAAGCTAAGCCACATGCAAACATCAGTCCAGTGCACTGTCAGTAGTAGCACGTGTATGGACTACGACTGAGTTCAAATCGAGAAAGGGCAGCAAGAACAAAATAGCCTCACGCTGAGAACCGCTGCTGATAAATGCGAACAGTACAACTGACATCTCCATTCTTGTGTCTTAGACCACAATACAGCCTGTGCCTGTCTTAAACACCATAAACTGTGGAACATCGGGACAGATATGGGGCTTTCAGCACATTTGATCCACTTCACGGAAACATTATATCACGAACAACAAGCGGCTGTCAGAGTAGCTGCTGAAATATAAGACTGGTTTGAAATGCAAAGGGGCCTAAGACCGAGCTACGTGCTTTCTTCATACTTGTTCAGCATATATGCAGAAAATTTATTGAGAAACGCCACAAATAATAAGACCCGTGACAGATTTGATCCACCTATAATTGGCGGAAATCCAATTCCAAGACTCAGGTATGCAGATGATCAGGTGCTCCTCTCAAACACAGTTAAGGGATTATAAGAGTTAATTCTCTCTGTCAAAGAATACAGCGAAGATGAACATATTTTTTTTCCTGAGCTTAAAAGACAGTAATATGCACAGACAAAATGGCACGGCAACCAAAGATCACAAACAACAACGAAGAAATTGAAAACGCCACAAACTGTGAATATCTTGGTTCCACAATCTACAACAATGGCCGCTGTCCAACAGAAATAAGAAGATTTGTCATAGCAATGCAAAGGTTAAACAGCGTTACCTGATTCAGTGCCATGGGATAACTAAGCGACTTCCCGTATCTGCCATGGGCTTGTAGACAATAGTTTTCACTAAGCAACCTCCTTTAATGTGATAGTGATAATATAATATAGGGTGTATTTTTAATGACTGTGGTGTTTTTGAAAATATTGCCGATCCAAGTTTTGTATTCACCCTCAGTGAAGTTCATGCGACATAAAAGGTAAATACAAAACTTGGAACAACAATATTTTCAAAAACCTCACAGGCATTAAAAATACACCCTACAACTTGTCTGCCACGATATTAACAACTTTTAGGTCATAACTGTGACACATCCCAACTTCCCATTTTTCCGCCGTCCATTTTTGTTTGGTCCAAACCCATTTATTGCTTGGCATTGAATCTGTTAAGAAAATATGGGACAAAGCCAGCAAAAAAAAGTTACAGTAAACATTTTGAGATCTGGCGTCTTTCAAACATACGCTTACTGTAATTAAAGAGCGCAAAATCGTAACATCAGAGATAAGGTGCCTTTTACAAGCTGCGGGAGTAACCATGAAATGTAGAATTAGGAATGAGGTAATTAGAAGATGACTATGTCTAAAACCAGTCATGCACCTCAATACAGAACAACAGATTATATGGTTTGGCCATCTCATAAGAATACCCTGGTACCATCTGCCACAAAGAACCACACTGAATAAATATAATAAAAAAGATGGAATGATAGTATCAAGAACAACTCTAGAGATATGAATGCCAGCTTACAATGAGCATTAGAAATATCTCATTAAAGATCCTTACATCTCCTCGTAACACTTCACTGAGTAAATGGAGGAAAAGAAGAAGAAGAGGAAGAAGCATATTTTCTATAGCAACATAAGATGTGAGTTTTATACTATTTCGCGATCTCCCAAGAAAATATACGGGCTTTCAATTTAAATATCACAGAAAAATTCTAATAATACATTGGACCAAGAAGAAGATGTGGGCTTTTACTTTAAATATTACAGAAACATTCTGGTAATACAATGGACCGTGAGTTTTTTAATACAGAAAATAGTCGATTGGTAAAGTTTGAAGAAGCCATGATGATTAATCTACATAGGCCAGTTTTGTGCAAACAGAAAGACATGTTAGTCAGTTTAAAGTTACCGTGGTAGACACTTGACATTACTGTGCGAACATGTGTATATTTCAGCTTGAAGGATTTGTCTAAGTATTTTACTTTACGTTGTGTGATTTCTGCAGTATGTACCTGACGAGATGCAGCGAAATATGCCAGGCAATAAATCGTGCAGTTTGTGGTTTCATTATTAAAATTCACTTCGGAAAAACATTGTTTTGATAATATGTCCTGTCTTAGTTATATAATGTATATTGTTTTATTTATAAACTTTGTAGATTTATATCTTTATAATTTACTTTTGTGATATTTAAAACAAGTGGATTGTTGTATCTATATATTGGTTATTGTCAATTCTATATAATGTATACTATACTGCCTTATCTATATAATTTATATTGTTCTGCATATAATGTATATTATGCTATCTGCATAATCTATATTCAGCTCTCTATATATATTGTAGACGTTGACGTTTCGAAAGAATAAGACCTTTCGCTTTGAAACTTCTGATGCGCTAATGTCTAAGTAGGCTCTTCAACCCCTACACTGGCAGTAAGTTGTACTCAAACGTTGCTTTCTCTCTCAGAAAGAAATTACAAACTACTGGCTGTAAAATTGCATAGAAAATGAACCAGAGATTGATCGAAACTTTCCGGAAAAAAAATGCATATATATATATATATATATATATATATATATATATATATATATATATATATATATATAGTGTATTGTCTTATGCATATTATGTCTACTATGGAATGCATACAATGTTTTTGTGTTTTTCAATGTATTTAATTCTAAGATCGGAATGTTTGTAAATGAATGCTGGCCCGCGTAGACAATAATTTAAGGCCATAATTTCAAGACACAATACTCACAGGCACTTGTTTGTAACAGGCTCTTGTGTCAGGAGACGAACATTCACTAAACATCGTGAATATTGTATGTAAATGATAGAAAACAGAACAATATATAACAATAAAGCTGACACTTCTATATATATCGGCTTTGCATTATTATTAAGATAAATTAGAAGCAAAGTAATTACGCCCCGAACAAAATTATAAGTGAGCAGTCTCTTTCATAAGCTGGGTCTGCATCGTTGGGTGGTGTATTGGTGCGTGATAAGGCAGATGTTGTCAGCGCCATTTGGGATCATGTGTTAAGCGTGGACGGACATATCATCACGGCCTGGAGAGAATGGTGCTGCAGGGAATGACCAGAGGATCTGGCCGACACTCAGTAAGTACTTCGACGAAAGGCCAGACGGACACATAATCAGACTGCCATTAGTTTTGGGAGTCTTCGCTGGCTGTTGAAGAAGACGAGGACGGAGATCGAATGGAATTGTCCCAAGTATTGTGATGTCGGTTCATAACTCTACTCTCGTTCATGAGATATGTCTTTTGTCCTAATTATTCTTACCGGCCAATGACCCGGTGTATACTTGAATTTGTCTCAAGGATAATATGTTCTTATTCCATCAATGTTCACATTTCCTCAATTTAGTCTTGTTGTGTCATGTTTTGCTGTGCGTGCCATTATCAGCTAGCTGGTTTATTAACTGACGCTGCTGCTTAAGTAGCGAGGAAAGTAACTGGTATTCACATCATAATTAGTGAACAGATCATCCTCATTGCAATGGAACTATTAGTTACATATGTGATCAGATCCCCTACTCGGAATCTCCCTCGGTGTGCAGCGACGGCGACACCGGTTCTGTGTTGGTTGATTGTTCTTGTTTGGCTTCCCACATGGCATACTAGTCCATTTTGACCCCGTTTGACTTGATGTACTTGCAGTCTGGTTAAAGTTGAGAATCACATCCGTCCCATGAGTCATTTGCTCATCCTGCCTTCTTGGGGAATTCACGATATCAGCCTGGTCCATTGCTCGTCCGCGCCCTACAGCAGCCAAGCCGACAAGCCTATCTGCTCGTTCGTTTCATCATACACCGTCGCGCATCGACATCACAACATTGAGGTTTGTATTCGTGAATGCCGGAACATTTCTCATCATTTTAGCTACAAGGATTGCACACATCGTGTTACTGTGCAATCCTTGTAGCTAAAATGTTTAGCTACAAGGATTGCACAGTAACACGATGTGTGCAATCTCACCCTTGTCCACTAGTGACGTTATGTAGTTGCAAGTGAAGCTACGATGTTAGATCTCTGCTTGCTATGATGACAGAGCTGCTTAAAGTAACTGGTCGCCTGCATCATAATACCGAAACTTAGTATTCATTATTGCTGAAACATTTCACATCACTTTAGCTATATGGACTGTTGAGTAACAAGAATTGTGTATTCTCCCCTTTGTCCACTTGCCAAGTGCTTAAATCTCCCCCTTGTCCACGTGAGGAGTGCTGGCTGCAGTTGTACGTGATACTAACATGCTAGATCTCTGCTATACCTCTAGATGTCCAGGGTTCAGCTACATTTATGGAGGCAAATAGTTTTTATATGCGTATACAGGGAAGGCTGTAGCCATGGAATGTGTAGAGATTCACCAAGAATAGTGCTTCTTTTGATGAGATTCACTAAGCATAGTTCACAATTTGTAGATATTCTTTAAGTACAATTCACAATTTGTAGAATTTCACTAAAAATAGTTCATACTGTTTAGCGATTCTTTAAGTATAGTTCACAATTGGCAGAGATTCACTAAGAATTGTTCACAATTTGAAGAGATTCACTAATAATAGCCCATCATTTGATGAGATTCACAGTAGTTCACAGTTTGTAGAGATTTGTTAGATTCGGCAACTATAATGTATCCCTTGTGAAGGTTCACCAAGTAATTTAAAGAAGTAGAGATTTACCCGCTATAGCTCACACTTTGTTAAGATTCACAAGGTATCGCACACATCGTGGACATTTACGAGTCATAGCACATACTGCGTAGAGACTCGCCAAGTATAGCACATTCTGTGTAGAGATTGATATGTATAGCGTATTGAGTGTAGAGATTCGCGAAGTAAGCACATCATGTGTAGAGATTTGCGAAGTATAGCACATTCTGTGTAGCGATTGATATGTATAGCATATTGTGTGTAGAGATTTGCGAAGTATAGCACATTATGTGTAGCGATTGACATGCATAGCACATACTTTGTAGAGATTCTCGAAGTATAGTTCGTCATGTGAAGGGATTCACTGAGTTTGGAGCATCGCTTTGTTATTATATTGAAGATGTACTTTGTCCTGTGTGAAACTTCGCGAAGATTCTGAATCATGTCTAGAGATATATGAACAGAATGAGTTATTTCTGGAGATTCATTAGATAGACTGGATCCTTTGCAGAGACTGAAGAAGTGACTTCTGGTTTAGGTAGAAACGTGCGGTCAGTTTTTGCGGTGTAGAAATGCTGAGGATGTTAATAGTGGGTGTGAGATTCGACCTAGCTGTAAGTCCAGCGGTAAATGGGGTTGACCAGAGAGGCACTGGGCGCAAGCACAGGGTACAGGCCATCTGTGAAATAAGTGCGCGCGGTCGTGACCTGAATAAGCTTGGGGAATCGCTGCTGAAGAACTGCTTTCGGACTTGTGCATGGCGTAAGATGACGTTAGGGCAGCGATGTCGTGAGCTGTGAAGCCTGGGATCGGACCTCTGGCGGTAGGCAAGGAAAGCGACAACAACGGGTTGACTATATGATGATGGTGATGGTGATGCGCTGGCAGAGGATTCATCGGAATCGTGGTGGAGGAAGTAGAGAAGGAAGAGGACGGTTCACCAACTTTACTATTTGTTGTATGGGGGATGTTGTGTAGGTTTGAGCTGCTGTTGTCAGCAGATGATTTTGAGGATGCTATGTTGGCAGTAGAACTAGAAGCAGCAGCTGTAGCAGCTGCAGACATCAACGGCTGCGAGGGAAGCTGGTGAGTGGTGGGTCGTGCAGAGCCTTGGTTGTGGTAGATGTCGTTTACCAGCTTTTTCATTTCTTCCAAAGAAGAGTTCAACATGAGAATATAATTCTTGGCCAGTAGGAGAGTTGCGATTTTGCTCAGCTTTCTCACAGATGGGCCGTGTGCGTATGGCATCACTTCTCTCAAACCATCCAAAGCTGAATTCAAATCATGCATCCTCTTTCTCTCCCGGCTGTTGATTTTCAGCCTCAAACTCTGCAGTTCTTGATCATCAAGGACCTTAGAAGCCAAGGCTCCTTTCTTTCGGAGTTTGTGGCTTTTTCTGTCGACACCGCCATCGTGGCCGTTATAATTATGGGAAGAGTAGCTGCTGTTGATTGTGTGGTCTGACGGGGTGGGACTAGCCGTGCTGCAGCTTCTGATGTCTTCGTGATCGCTATCGTCAAACTCATCTACAGAAATGAGTTTTTCCATGGCGTCAGCAGCCTCCGACCCGTGGCTGTGGTTGCTGAAGTCACTGCTGGTCACATCAGCATGATAAAAATGCTGCGACTGTTGATACCGTTGCTGCTCGTGAAGATGATGGTGACTGTGAGCGATGTTGCGGAACTGGCGTTGATCCATTCTGGACGAGATCGGCAGATCCGACCCACTGGTGTCTGCTTCCGTGGCCATCATTAACTTAACATGGGAGGGTAGCTGTAGGATGGATCATGCTAGATGATGAAAGGCATAAACATCTTCGCTTGATCATAAACTCATCTTGTCTCGTCAGGGGTCTTTCTTACAAGTAGGTAACCAGTTCTTCTGTAACCAAAAGTCACACGTCCGTCGACTCTTGCGGGCACAAATCTGTAAAGGATAAAACAATATATTTAAATAAAAGTGTTTTTTTTTTCGCTCGCTTTGATTTAAGTGTGGTCCACGCTGGACTGATTTTGCATGTGGATTAGCTTTCCCTGTTACCAGTGTCCCTCGCCATCAGGCGAACCGACCCAGACTTCTGAGGTACTTGTAATTTACGTACCCAAGTCAAGGGCGAGAAGTCAACATTTTAGTCCAACTATGAACAACTTTTTCCAACATTTAACTTGCCTTATTATTCCCTCTGCGGGCATGAGTTACACAACCTAGTGGAACAAGTAAACAGGCATAGTGCAAGTAAACAGGCATAGTGCAAGTAAACAGGCATAGTGCAAGTAAACAGGCATAGTGCATAATGTAGCTTAGATATTTGTGTGCGTGCGTGCGTGCTTGCGTGCGTGCGTGCGTGCGTGCGTGAGTGCGTGCGTGCGTGTGTGTGTGTGTGTGTGTGCCTCTTCTCGCTGTGAACTCAAATGTAGAACATACATGTGCACTTCCAGTGCACTGAACTTATGTTTGCTCGTGAATTAGCTTTCTCTATTACCAGTGTCCCTTGCCAAAAGGTGAACCCACTCCGACTTCAGAGGTACTTTAATTTAGTCCCCAAGTCAAGGACGGGAAGTCAACATGATAGTCCAACTGACCGGAGTAGGGGTTGAACCCGCTTCCCTGGCATCAGCACACCGAGTGTTTAAGAACGAGATCTCTTGTGCATTCGGCCATGCTGACCATCTAAAAATTAAACAAACAAACAAACAAACAAACAAACACTATGATAATCATCAATTTACTAATAATAATTAGTAGTGGAAAGCAGAGGTCATCAATGAACATCACAACAAACGGGAAGATTCTTCTTCTTCTTCTTCTTCTTCTTCTTCTTCTTCTTCTTCTTCTTCTTCTTCTTCTTCTTCTTCTTCTTCTTCTTCTTCTTCTTCTTCTTCTTCTTCTTCTGTGTTCATCCGGAGTTTTTTTGTTTTTTTTCTGGACGTGATTGCGTTGTGCCTGTTTACAGCATAGCTACGTTCTTGCGCCGTTAGGCCGACACATCCGACTTCTGCGGGAATTTGTTGACCGGGTTAACCTTCCCGGGGGAACGGGAAGATACTACAATAACAGATGATGGCAGACGTCAAACAAATCAAAAAGAGAATAGGAATGGCCAAAAAATATGTATTCAACATCATGAAATCAGTATTAACATCTAGAGAGATTAACAAAGCATTATACATAAGAATTGTCAAATGTTATTCAACACTACTATATGGCGCGGAAGCCTGGACAATGAAGAAGCAATTAGAAAGTCGAATAGAGGCCCCTGAGATGTGGATATACAGGAGAATATGTCGTATTTCATGGAAACAAAAACAAATACAGAGGTTCTAGAAAATCTGGGAATGAAAAGAGAGTTGATGAAACAAATAAAAAAGAGGCAAGCGAAATATTTCAGCTACGTTAAAAAAAAAAAAAACATAACACGCTTATAAAAACCATACTGGGGGAAGGAGGAAGTATGTTGAAGGCAAGCGAGCAAGAGGTTGACAACGATACAAGTGGGAAGATCTAACACGCACGGTTGCCACAAAAAGTCAAAACAAAGAGCTTATTTCGAATAACAGAATAACGGAAGTAATAGTAATCACAAAGTAAAACATGTCTTCCCCAAATGCAACATTAAAGTGAATGGAACCATTGTGAAATCCATCCATCATGTGCCATGCCGGTAAGCGTGGGCGGTCATGATTCGCCATTTCACTCGATCACCAGAGTCGTGGATCAGCTCAGAGTTCTTATCTCGATCATGCCACGTGGTCAAACCATCAGATTATTTACTTCTCTGTCTTTCCCTTGTTCTCTTTTCCTCGATCTTGCCGGTTTTCACCAAGATCTCTAATTTATTTCTTCTTATAACGTGTCCCAAAAATGTTGACTGTCTACGTCTAATTTCTCGAATCAGTTTACGATATTCATTTGTTTCTTGTGGGACTTGGTCGTTGGTTTTTCTGTCTGTCTATTCATTGCCAATGTATTTAAAGGTTTGGGTACTTTAACTGGTTCCTTGCCGAACAAAAATCAGGTTTGGATCAAACATGGTACACAATCAAATGAACAAGTATTATAATGTAATCTCCTTCTACTGAGCATTGAAATTACGGAAGATACCACGAAACAAAACAAATAACACGATGGCCCAAGTATGGCGATATATCGTCCTTCTGTCCAAATGGAAAGTCACATGTGGCGATGTATTATCTTTCGTCACTGAATCGATTAATAACAGCAGATGACCCGGGAAAACTAACCCGGTCAACAAATGCCCGCAGAAGTCGGATGTGTCGGCCGAAAGGCGTAAGTATCGCAGCCGCTATAAACAGGCACAGCACAATGACGTCCGGAAAAAAAAAAAAAACTATCCGGATGAACGCAGAAGAAGAAGATAACAGCAGATGGAAGATGTATTCAGGAGGTTCAATGTAGAATAGCCTAAGCGAAGACAGGATTTCACATACCCCTGCCATGTCTATCAATCAAATGTACATATCCAGCAAGAGAAAACAACAGCCTATTGCAAGGAGAAGAAACAGCCTAATGTAAGAAAAAGAAACAGCCTAATGCAGCAAAACGGAACAGCTTAATGTAAGAAAAAGAAACAGCCTATTGTTAAAAAAAATAAAAGCAACCTAATGCTGCAAAAAAGAAACAGCTTAAAGTAAGAAATAGAAACATCATAATGTAAGAAAAAGAAATAGCCTAATGCAAGAAATAGAAACAGCACAATGCAACAAAAAGAAACAGCCTAATGCAAGAAAAAAAAAAGAAACAACTTGACGCAAGAAAAGGAAACAACATAACTCTGCAATAAGGAAACAACGAAATACAGCAAAAAGAAACAGCTTAATACAAGAAAAATAAACCACGTAATGCAGCAATAAAGAAGCAACGAAATACTGCAAAAAGAAACAGCGTAATATAATTGGCAGTAAACGGCCAGTGTCACGAGTAATGTGCCCTAAACTACTTGAACCAGGTAGTCTAGGTTTCCAATTGGGCAAGCTGCTTGCCTCGGGCTCCGAAGGTTAGGATTCGATCCCGGACTACGACATTCGGTTCACGAATGCAGTTTTCTTGGAGACTCCTGAGGGGTCGTCGCTGGAGCCACGGAGTTCGTGCTTTGTGCCAGGCTTCCAGGCAGCCATTCCTGCGGAATGACACTGAACCATATGAGATCAAACCTGGTGCAATTTGTTTGGCGCTCGCTCGCTTTCAACGCAAGCTTAGTCCATACTCACTACTCCTAGTAGCACAGAACTGAATTTTGCGTGTGGATTAACTTTCCCTTTTACCAGTGTCCCTCGCCATCAGGCGAATCCACTCCAACTTCAGAGGTACTTGTAATTTACGTCCCAAAGTCAAGGACGACAGGTCAACATTTTAGTCCAGCTGTCCGGTGTAGGGGTTGAACCCCTTACCTCGGCATCAGCACACCGGATGTTTAAGAATACACGCATTCTTATCCATGCGGCCATGCTGACCTCATTCGTTGCAATGAATTATATCAGTTCGCCTTTTAAATCATGTGAACTACTTTATTCAATTTACAAAAAACATGGATAAAACGTAGCAGAATGTTGGACATTCATTGGACAGCCAACATGAGCAATCTGGACAGTTTTAGGGAAGCTAAGTCGCAAAGACAACTTATCACAAATATCTGAAAGCAATAATGATTTTTAAAAAAAATTTTTTTTTAAATTTTAGGCCACATAACGAGAAGACAAAAACTGGAACATGTGACAATTGGAAAGATTTGTGGAAAAAGAGGTAGACGAGGACAGGGTTAGACAATTAGAGACAGTCTTAAGTCATGGCATGGAAGGGAGCCTACACACGAACTGATCCTTACGATCGGAGATAGCAATCTGTGCAGGAACAGATCGTCTACGTCAGCCGGCAAGGCACTGGATGATGATGATGATATGATGATGATGATGATGATGATGATGATGATGATGATGATAATGATGATGGATAAAACATAAAACCCAAAATAGGTACTAGAAAATGCTCTGGAGAGTAAAGGTGAGCAGTGTTGTTCTGACCACGTCATCCGTGGAGTTCCAGCCCGTCTATACAAATATGAAACTAGCGCATATACAGAATATGCCTCATAGTGGGCACTTTGCTGTGTATTTCACTATGTAGATGACGCGGTTTTAATATCACTCCTAAAGCAGCCTTTGGGATGGCGGCAGAGATAGAGAAGGAATTGCCATTAAACGTTAGCAGACTCGAGTGTCTGGAAGTTTGCAAGAAAGCACAATATGATTTATAAATATAAACAGCACAACAGTCAACTAGGTTAGTCGTGCTATATCATCATCATCAAGTGCCATGCCGGCTGGCGTAGGCGTTCATGGCTCTCCACAGATCTCGGTCTTTGGTTTTCTGGATCAACTCTGCTGCTGATATTCCTCCATGCCACCGTCTCAATCCATCCAGCATCACTTCTCTTGGTCTACCTCTGCCTCTCTTCCCCTCGATCTTTCCAGTTGTTACGATGTTCTCCAATGCCTCTCTTCTCATCACATGACCGAAGAAAGCTGTTTGTCTCTGTCTTATTGTTGTATATAATGTTCTAGTTTCATTAGCCTGTTTCAGGCAGTCGTCGTTAGTTACTCTGGCAGTCCAAGGAATTCGCAACATTCGTCTCAGGAACCACATCTCTGTTGCTTCTAATTTCTTCTTAATTTGTTCATTTACATTCCAAGATTCACTGCCATACAGCAAAACTGGTTCTACATAGCATTTCAGCACTCTCTTTCTTACATTTAGTGATAGTGACTTATTGCATAAGATACTCTTCATTTTCTGAAATGCGGCTTTTGCCTGCCCTATTCTGCTCCTAATCTCTGTTGTACATCTTCCATCTGATGTTATAAATGCCCCTAGGTATCTAAAATTATCAACTTGGTTAAGGATTTTCCCTTCTATTTCTATGTCACATTTTGGTGTCACCATTTTCTTTGATATTACCATTGTTACTGTTTTCTTGATATTCAAGGAGAGTCCTTTCCTTGCACTCTCTGTTACTACAACGTCTAATAATTGTTGTAGGTCTGTTGAATTATCCGCCACCAATACTGTGTCATCTGCATAGCGTATATTATTTATATTATAACCTCCAACTAGTATTCCTGGCATCTCTTTGATCTCTCTCATTATTACTTCGCTATACAGGGAGAAAAGATCTGGTGACAAGACACACCCTTGTCGTACTCCTAGCTTTATCTGTTCGTAACTACCCTCTTTATTTCCCATTTTAATTGCTGCTACTTGGTTCCAGTAAACATTCTTTATTATTCTTAAATCTTGTCCATCAATGTTGATATCTTCCAACATTTTAATCAGTTCATCATGTTTTACTTTATCAAATGCCTTAGTATAATCTATGAAGCACAAATATATGTCTCTCTGTTCCTCTATTGACCTTTCTATTAGTGTCCGTAATGTATAAATTGCATTGTTTGTGCCCTTTCCTTCCACAAATCCATACTGTTCTTCACTAATTTCCATTTTTATTTTATTTTTGGTTATTCTCATTATGATTCTGAGTAGAAGCTTAGTGATATGGTTTATAAGGTTAATTGTACGAAAATCTTCACAATCAATTGCTCCTGGTCTTTTTGGTATAGCTATAAATACAGATTTCAGCATATCACTGGGTAAATATCCACTGCTGTAAATATCATTCAACATTTTGGTTAATATCGTGCTATATATCTAGGCTAAATAGTCATATCTGACGATAGTCGTGGCACAAAAATAAAGACAGAAATCGCTTTATTCAGTTTCTTTTACAAGTAGAAGCAAAGGGTAAGATAATTGTCGTCATCTTGCCCCAAACTGTCATATGCAAAGATATCGTGTCCTCAGCATTCACAATGTAAACAAAGCTTACCCCAGTAACCATGTAAAGACATCTTGTCTCAGCTATGTTAGTTAGTTGGTTGGTGGTTGGTTGGTTGGTTGGTTGGTTGGTTGGTTAGTTAGTTAGTTAGTTAGTTCGCCACGAAAAATACAGTTCATCGTCGATGGAAGCGGCAGTCACTTAAAAACCAGCAGCCATACATTATTGCATAGGACAAATCCAGCTAGTGCAGCAACCGGCCGGCCACCATTTTTCTGAACATGCAGTTCACGATACAAAAACCACGGATAGATGTAAAAGCACTCCACACAAAATCCATGTAATGATATCTTACACCAAGCAGTCATCATGTTAAAGACACCTTGCCGCAGTCATCACGTAAAGATGTCTTACCTCAAGTAGTCACCATATAAAGATATCTTACCCCGATACAGTCACCATGTAAAGATATCTTATCCCAAGCAGTCACCATGTAAAGATATCTTACACCAAGCAGTCACCATGTAAAGATATCTTACCCCAAGCAGTCGCCATGTAATGATATCTTATCCCAAGCAGTCGCCATGTAAAGATATCTTACCCCAAGTAGTCGCCATGTAAAGATATCTTACCCCAAGCAGTCGCCATGTAAAGATATCTTACCCCAAGCAGTCGCCATGTAAAGATATCTTACCCCAAGTAGTCGCCATGTAAAGATATCTTACCCCAAGTAGTCGCCATGTAAAGATATCTTACCCCAAGCAGTCGCCATGTAAAGATATCTTACCCCAAGCAGTCACCATGTAAAGATATCTTACCCCAAGTAGTCGCCATGTAAAGATATCTTACCCCAAGCAGTCGCCATGTAAAGATATCTTACCCCAAGTAGTCGCCATGTAAAGATATCTTACCCCAAGAAGTCACGATATAAAGATATCTTACTAAAGCACTCTCCACCCTGCCTACATCCTATCTGTTTGAAAGATCCGAGCCCTGGTGATCATCCAATTACCAGCAGTCTTGGGATTGTAACGTGCACACTTAAATTTAAGCTTAACCTTGCAAATCGAATCTTCTCTTTTCTGAACCTACATACTGAACCTTCTCTTTTCTGAACGTATCCGAAAGTTAGTCATCCGATCACACTACTCAAACTATCAAATTAACGTGTGATATATAAGACACCGACGCCTCTTGCCAAAATCACAGCCTCAACGCTTGACGTAGAAACATGAGGCTCAGCCATACCCTACCCGTGTCTGCAGAATTGCTTTTGCCAAGCATGTTTCTTTTGTTTGTGCAATGCTATGTATACAAGATTTCTTTTGATGTCTGTTGCATTGATTCAAAACGCAACCCCACTGTTCATCAATAGTCTGTATGTATTATCGCCGCGACATTATGTCTCTTCTGTGCAACAAGACTACACTTTTCCCTAATTCCTTTGTCGTCTTAAGTAATTCTAGATCCAGCTAGATGTTCTTTACGGGGATTCTTTATTGTGCTAAGTTTTAATCTCATCTTCCCTTTGACTTGTAGGCAATCCCTATGGCAGACTGCACCTCGCCTGCATTTTTTGAGTTGTTATTGTCAATTGTTTCTGGATCTCCATGGAGCCACTACGTAATCATTGTGGATTGTGTACATTGTTCCTGATCCATAATCGCCGTTGATGATATTTGAAACAGCTTTTTGCTGATTTTAATGTCTTGTGATTATTTCTATGGTATCAATCTGTTGATTCGCTGGTTGCTTTCATCCTGGTCATTGCCCACGAAACACGCCCCTCACTTTTTGTTGCCTACTTGTATGCTGTTTCTAGGTACAACTATGATTTCTTCTTCTTCTTCTTCTTCTTCTTCTTCTTCTTCTTCTTCTTCTTCTTCTTCTTCTTCTTCTTCTTCCTTCTTCTTCTTCCTTCTTCTTCTTCTTCTTCTTCTTCTTCTTCTTCTTCTTCTTCTTCTTCTTCTTCTTCTTCTTCTTCTTCTTCTTCTTCTTCTTCTTCTTCTTCTTCTTCTTCTTCTTCTTCTTCTTCTTCTTCTTCTTCTTCTTCTTCTCCTCCTCCTCCTCTTCCTCCTCCTCCTCCTCGTGTTCCGAACGTCGTGAGTTCTATTCTGGACTACGTCATTTGGTTCACGAGTGCAATTTTCTCGGAGACTTCCGGGGGTCGTCGCTGGAGCTACGGAGTTCGTGCTTTGTGCGACGCTTTCAGCCCGCAGCTCTCTGGAAATAGACCGAGCCATATGTGATAAAAACTTGGTGCAATGAAGTCAGCCATCTTGCCCTTTAAACTCTTGTAAAATCTGTGCCTGCTGGCGGTGGCATCGCTGGTTCAATCCTCACGTCGATCAGTTAGACCTGAACGTCGACGTCTCGTCCAGAAAACAATGGCAAACTACTGAACGTAAAATTGCCTGAGAGTCAGTCTGGGGTTAATTGCAATGCCTTGCAAAGACACACGAAAATTCTGACTTTAATGTTTGAAAATATTGCCTGTCCAAGTTTTGTAGTTACCTGTTATGTTGCATGAACTTTACAGAGGGTGAATACAAAACTTGAACCGGCAATGTTTTCAAACACTGCACAGTTATTAAAAATACACCCTGTGTAACCCTTTCCTCTGCACTGCCATTCTGTTCATGCGTATTAAACAAATAAAAAAAAATACGAGGGAGCTTCAAATGGAAACTGTAAATGTGTGCTAGAAATTACAATGACCATGCCATTGTCTTGTAACCTGTCAATATTGTTGTTAAGGATGTCAAGAGTTTTAGCACATGACATCACGGTGTAGACCAACACGGTGATGTCATAAGGAAAGTTTAAATATGACGGCTCCACTTTTGGCATGCACCACAGATATGCAGCGTTCTGTTACAAGTGTTTTTTTTTTGGTAATCAGTGAAGGGATGAAACCTATAAAAACGTATCGGCGAATAAAGGTCCAGTATGGTGATGCTTGTCTGTCAGTCCAGCATGTGTATGAGTGGAGTTGGACGTTTCAAAACTGCGTGACTTCTGTGAAAAAAAATGTTCACTGTTCAGCACACCGCATCATCCATGATGTGATACAGTACCGTAAATTGTCTGCAAGATGGGTTCCTCGGCAGCTTACTCCAGAATTGAAATAACGACGCATTGATGCTTGTCAAGGACTAGCCTCAAGTGATTTACGCCCGTTGCGACAACTCAAAAAGTCATTTAGTGGAAAGACTTTTAAACATTTAAGGTTTTCATTTGAAATTTTGTAAATGTCAGTAGTGGGCGATCATCTTTAAACTGTCCTTATGATGTCACCGTGTTCGTCTGCAACGTGCCTAACACTCTTGACATCGTTAACAACAATATTGACAGGTTACAAGACAACTGCATGGTTACTGTAATTTATATCACACTTCTAAGGTTTTAATTTGAAGCCCCTTCGTAAATATAAAAATAACCAAGCCCCGAAAGAGGAACCTGCTAATGTTCTGGGATGTGTTGTGACCATGAGTGCCTGGACGCACGGAAGGATAGATGACCAGTCTATACCCTCTCATATTGAACGGCAAGTGCAGAAGCCGAACTCTGGTCCAACCGCGCTAATGGCATCGACTGCGTAGTCCCTTAACGATTTCACCAACGCGCACACTGTTTATGGTCTGTCTGCTAAAAAAAAACTTAGTTGAATGTCCTGTACAGGACGTCACAATCAACGCCAACATATTTTCACTGTTTCTGATTTACCAGGCAGGTTTACGTTCTATAGTTTGTCATTGATTTCTGAACGGCCGACGCTGACACCGCCGAAATCAACGCTAGGCGGTCTACTTCCAAATCGACTGCGGCTGATTGCGAACCCTGTGTATGCCGGGCAGGCTAACCCGGTCAACAAGTTGAGTTGAAATGAGTTAAGAACCAACATCACTGCACTCAGGAAATTCCCACACGTGCTCCGTCCTCTCGTTCAACAGCCAGCGAAAAGTCACATTACTAATCGTTCCCACCGCTATCTGATTAAAAGTTCTCCTGGTCTTCCCTCTCAGTTTTGAGATTCTTCCAGAGCCCCTGCCGATTCCCCGCAATCTCATTCTTTCCACATATGGGTTCTCAATCTGTTCCTCCGTCTTCTCCACCTGGTCCCACAAGCGCACGACCACCTCCCCTTTGTCCATAGGCAAACTACCACCAAGAGGTGCATTCCCTGCTAGGCCCCTCAGGCTGTTCATTCCCCGTACCCCCGCATGGCCAGGGCAAAATATCCATACCATTCTCACAATATGTGACCTCTGAAGCGACGAGAGCCATTCCACATGAAACATTCCTTTCTTCACCTTATTAAGCATACTCTTTGAATCCGTAATGAATACAACGTGTGTTACAGTGGTCTCCTCTAGCCACCGGAATGCCGCTGTTACTGTCTCCACCTCCATTCTCATGCTGGAGGTCGTAGTCTCATATGCCAGACTCTCCTTTTTCAAGACTCGTCCATTAGCCTTTGCAATAAAGCCCCAGCCACTACGTCTGTTTCTCACCACTGACTCATCGGTGTAGATGACTATGTCACCTTGATGTGTGTTGCTCTGGATCAGCTGGTGCACTTCAAACTCAGTGCGGCCCGCTGCCCATTCGCTGCAATCACGACCCAGTGTTATTATTACTTTGTGCCAGTCCGTGATGTCTCCGGACCTTCAACCCACTCTCTTTCACGATTGATGGTCTCTAGATCACACACCTGACTTACAGAAAGTTCTGCCTGTGCCATCCAGGACCTGCCTCGTCTTAGTCTATGTCCTTTGACCATATCCATTGCTGCATGCAGTGGGTGATCCCTATCTGCAGCAACTCTCAGGTACCATTTGGCCTGAAGGACCCTATGCCTATCCGTCATTGTAGGTAGCGCCAGGATATGCTTCATGCGTATAATTGGTGTGTCCTTTGTGCACCCCAGGATTAACAGCATGGCAGCATTCTGTATGCGCTCCAACCTTTCAAGCTGGCTCTTTGATACTGTCAGCAGCCCCAAACCATATTCAATGACAGAAATTATTAACTGCTGAAAGAGCCTGTACAGCATCCTCTGATCTACCCCGGTCAACAAATACATTAAGAAGTCAGATATCTTGGCCGAAAGATGCAAATATCGCGACTATGCTGTAAACAGGCACAATGCAATTACATCCTAAAGAAACGTTTCCAACGAACGAAGAAGAAGTAGTAATTGTAGCAGCAGCAGCAGCAGTAGTAGTAGTTGTAGTAGTAGAAGTAGTAGCAGTAGTAGTAGTAGTAGTAGTAGTAGTAGTAGTAGTAGTAGGGTAGTGGTAGTAGTAGTAGTAGTAGTAATAGTAGTAGTAGTAGTAGTGTAGTAGTAGTAGTAGTAGTAGTAGTAGTAGTAGTAGTAGTAGTAGTAG